>CAJQZJ010000418.1:5833245-5900957 GCA_907164525.1 Lophiomys imhausi | reverse complement strand
TATGAGTCTGACTGCTCCATGGACTTCAGGGACATGGGATGAGACAGACAGCCTTTGGAGTTTCGTGCCTTTCTGTTGTACATCAGAAGACCCCTCCTTTTCAGAGCTAAATAGTACTCCTGTGCGGACGGATGCCCACCTATAGATGTCTGGGCTGTTGTGATTCATGCTGCTAGGATCAAGACTGTTCAAATCCCTCTTTGAAAGCCTGTTCCCATTCTCATCTGTGTAAACCCAGCCACGGAACTGTTAGATCAGAGCATAATTCTATAAATTCTTTTTTTGACAGGGTCTCTCTATGTAGCCCTGATTGGCCTGAAATTTACTACAGAGACCACAGTGGCCTTGAAATCAGAGATCTGTCTACCTCTGCCTCCTGAGATTAAAGGCCTGTGCTACCATTGTTTTACATATAAATATTATATATATATGTATTTCTTCCTCCTCCTCCTCCTCCTCTTCTTCTTCTTCTTCTTCTTCTTCAAGTTTCCATCCTGTTTTACATAGTAGTTCTGCCATTTTACTTTCCTCTTGGGCCAGTTTGGCAGTAGCCTTGAGGTTGATTTTGAAGATGTTGGTGGGTTAGGTGGGGGGTGGGGTCGGGGGAAGCACACAGGGCACAGATAAAAGCTGGTATAGACTGATACAGAATGTGTGGACTCAGAGTGGACATGCTGACAGACCGCAGGGCCTTTGCTCGACTTGGAGGCAGGAGACAAGACAGGTGTAGAATATGGGAGACTCCTCTCAGCCTCCAGGAGCCTAGGGTAGGGTAGACCTTAATTGAAATTCTAATACTTGGGCCATCCTGAATTTATTTGCACCCAAAGCATTTTTAAAGGAGGATAAGGGAAATGTTACTTGATGGGGGCTTCAGGCTGTGTGTCAGAATCACAGAAATGAGCCTTTTCGGAAAGACAAGGGGGCAGAGGGAGTCACCACTCAGGAGCAGGGCATGGCACCAAGAAGTAGGTGACACTTGTAAATCAGTGTGAAAAGGGGACCATAGAGGCAGGCAGATCTTGGTGAGTCTGAGGCCAGTTTGCTCAAACCTTGCAAGTTCCAGGCCAGCAAGGGTGACATAGTGAAACCCTACCTGTCAAAAGAGAGAATCAACCTCAAAAGTGTTCTGGGTAGCTGGGCGGTGGTGGCGCAAGCCTTTAATCCTAGCACTTGGGAGGCAGAGGCAGGTGGATCTTTGTGAGTTCGAGGCCAGCCTGGTCTACAAAGTGAGTGCAGGATAGCCAGGGCTATACAGAGAAATCTTGTCTTGAAAAACTAAACCAAAACAAACAAACAAACAAAAAAAGTGTTCTGGGTGACAGCTGTCCAGGTGACAGGGGTCCAGTGGATACAGTGATGGGAGTGGCAGAATGCACACAATCTGGGCACTGCCGAGAGCCCAAGCAGACAGCGCTGCAGCCTTGACTATGGAGGATGCTGCCACAGTTGAGCTTGGTCAAGGAACAGGTGTTCATGAGAGAGGAAGGGAGGCCTTGGCTTTGTGCCTAGCAGCCCCAGGGGTCCTGGGTGACAGAAGGAACATGTGCACTTTGACCTGTTAAGAGATCTCTGTGTCCCCCGCTCTCCACTTAGCACCTCTGGGGACCAAGGGGTCTTGGCAAGCGGTTTTCACCGGAACCTCCCACACAGGACACCACCCTAACCTCCAACCACCTCCTCATTTGACACATTGCTGTTGGTGTTGCAACTTGCCACAAGCGTCACGGTCTCAGGTGGGGCAGCCACTGTGTAGGTGGCTGTGAACCCCCATCTTGAGGCTTGTAGTGCCCTCTGTGCCCAAGTCCATGTTCCAAAGTGAAGACCAACTCAAATTTGCTCATTCCATGTCCCCAGGAACACCAGTCTGTTGTCACTCTCCATCACTGCCTCCCTGCAAAGGGTCCCCTGGGTGGCATCCAGATCCTGTCATTCTCTTCGGATCAAGTCCACACAGTTGTGTCCTCAGATGAAACCAACAAAGCATGTGGTGCCTTCCCAGTGGACCTCTCCCACCAGTATGGGTGCAGAGAGGCAACCAAGGCCACTGCAGCGCCTCCTGGGTCTCTCAGGCTCGCTAAGTATCACAGAGTGGCCTACATAATCCTCCTGCCTCAGCCTCCCAAATGCTTGGATTATAGGCATGTGTCACCATGCCCAGCTTTGCATATGTGTTAGTTTTTCCTTCCTTCCTTCCTTCCTTCCTTCCTTCCTTTCTTCCTTCCTTCCTTCCTTCCTTCCTTCCTTCCTTCCTTCTTTCCTTCCTTCCTTAGTATGCAGTTCAGCTTAGCACATAATGAGGAGCTGGGAGTCCTTTGAACCTGAGAAATATAATATGTCCTGTTGAAGGGGCGTGACCAAGAAACCACGAAAGCCTCACAGATGACGTAGGTTGCTGTGAGAAGCAATGTTGGACATTGCAAGAGACCTTGTGGACCATCGAGACTGCCAAGGATCTCGAGATGATGCGATATAAAAAACCAAAGAGCTCCACGTGGCCGTTATCTTCCTCTTTCCCTCATGAGCTGAGAAGACACGTTGGAGAAGTGCATGGTAACGTATGGTATACTCAAGCCATTGGGCTGCAATGGTCATAAACTGAAAGGTGGAGTCCAAGAGGGAAAAACTTTTCACTGCAAGTTATCCCGAGAAAGACCCTTTGCTGTAATTCAGTCTATTAAGGCTGGCAACAAAGCGGGCGGACTTCGGAAGCCACTGAGAAGCTGCTTGGAGAAGCTTTAGGCCGTTAGGCGTATGAGGGTTGAGGAGGCTGTGGTAGCTCAGCTGATGGAGGATGCTCAAGTTTGGAAGTTCAAGTCTGGTAGTTAAAACCGGCTGTTCTCATAAAGCAGCCACAATTTAGTAGCTCTGGCAAAACTGGCCACATGAACTGGTTATGCCCAAAGTTAGGCCCAAACAGACAATAAGCTTTGAAAGGGCCTGCCTGTTGGGACTGCAGTATCCAAAACTGCCGTAAAACCAAGTTATCCTGAATGGACTTACGCTAAAAATATTAATAGCCTTTTAAGAAAATTAAAATAGGCTTAGTTAGGTGTTTGTAGATAAGTATTAGAGTGTTCTTAGATTATAGGTTTTCGGTTATAGGGGTTAGGTACTTTATGTGTTTGTTAAATACTAATAAATATGTGTTTATAAATAGGCAAGTCTATCTAAAGCTGAACACTGTGAAGACCTTGCTTTTTCATCAGTAAAAGCTCCAGAGGAGTTGGTCTGTGAGTGTGTACACTGAGGATGCAAGGCCTGTCTCAGAATCCAGCGGATTCATGAGAGCAACTGTACTTATCAGGGCCTCTGAATTCAGGATGCTGCCCCATTGGTGAGGGCGGCTCTGACGGCTCTCTACTGGCTTGCTGGAGCAGAAGTATGATCCTTCTGACCAGGGTGGACACAGCAGAAGTGCCAGGGTCTGAGCAAGAGGCAGCGGGAACTGACTCTAGATTTCCTGCTGTCCTGAAGCAGCCCAATTGTCTGAATAGCAGCGCATCTGGTGAACAAATGCATCATGAGGAAAAAGGAGCAGAGGAGTCCTGAGTGGGTGAAGCCCTGAGTGACTGTGTATTTTGACATGGGCACAGCCTGATGAGGACTCCAAGACCAATGGACAAAGCCATTACCCACAGGGGCCGGGCTGAAGAAGAATGACAAAGCCTTCCTCAAAAGTTTGAGTATGAGTGTTTATGATTGATTTGGTGTGCGGAGATGAGCAACTGCAGCTTCCTCCTCCAGGATGCTTACAGCCTGAGATTGTTCACCTACAGAGACCTCCTACCCAGACTAGCTAGCCCCTCCACCTCCTCAGCTGTCCCTAATAAACAAGCGGGGACAGAAGTAGCAGTAGCATTAGGGAACGATTCCTGATCCTAGCTTCACTGTATGTGTGTCTGTGTGTCTGTCTTTTCTTTATTACCTCAAAAGGATTCTGGGCCCAAGGTGTAACAGCTTCAGTAACAAGGTAGGTACCTGCCATGTGGTAACAAGGTACCCAGCAGTCTACAAGGACATATCTTCTATAAGGGGTTAAGTTTGTTGGCCAGAAATATGACTTGGGTCCCACCTGGCTAAGGACTTGTGGCCTCCCCCGTTCAAGTTGGTTCTCAAATCCAAGACTTCCTATGGAGAGGAAGTAGTGTGGTCCATGAGCGTCCCTCAAGGGGACACTTGACATTTTGTAGGAGGATAAGTTGACCACCATGGAACTGCAGGTGGAGGTTGGGACTGGTTGAGACCTGGCCCGAGACCGGCACAAGGTGAACTGAGCAGAACAATGGGGCAGTGCCAGGGGCAAAGACATGGTAGCAGTGAACCTGAACCCCTCTGTTTACTATCACCTTCTGTCTTCACCTCCCTGCACTGCTCTTAGCCATTGGCTGGATGCTGAGAGGAGGGAAAGAATCCCATACTTACCAGGCCAAATGAGCCGGGCGGGCCTTTGCCCTTGTGTTTCCGACCTGTGCAGCAGCTCCGTGAGTCTCAAAGAGGGAGGAAATGAGGCTGCAACAGGGACCTGGTGTTCATTACTCAGCTGTGTCCTCTCCACTGTGGGTTTCAAGCTCCTCAAAGATTAAGAGAATGAGGTAGCAAGGACAGAATATGGTATGGGTGGCACAGCAGAGGAAGAAGTGGGGCAGATGGGTCAGGGATGAGGGATAGGAAAATAGATGGATGAACTCATGGAGATATGGAGGAGTAGATGAATAGGTGGGTGGGTGGATGGGATAGACTAGTGACGAATGGATGGGACTGGATGAGAGATGGATCTGTGAATGATAGACTGATGGATGAAGGGTACAAAGATGGACAGATGAGGAATGAGTGGATGGGTGAATTGGTGGATGTGTAGATGAGTAGATGGATAAGTGGATGAGCAGCTGGATGAATGGGTAGACACACAGAATGGGCAGACGGATATGTGTATGATGGATGAATGGGTGGGTGGGTGGGTGTATGGATGGGTAGATGGCTGGCTGGCTGGCTGGGTAATGGATGGATGGACGGATGGTAGATGGATGGGCGGGTGGATGGATGGACGGATGGATGGACAGATGGATGGATGGATGGGTGGATGGATGGATGGATGGACGGATGGATGGACAGATGGATGGATGGATGGGTGGATGGATGGATGGATGGGTATATGGATGGATGGGTGGGTGGATGGATGGATAAATGGATGGGTGGATGGATGGATGGGTGGATGGATGGATGGATGGATGGATGGACAGATGGATGGATGGATGGACGGGTGGGTAGATGGGTAGATGGATTCATTGATGAGGGAATGTGTGGATGAGTGGGTGGATAGATGGATGGATGACAGATGGACAGATGGAAGAATGGATAGGCAAATGGGTAGATGTATGTATATGTCAATGATGGATTGGTAGGTGAACAGACTGGCAGATGGGTGAATGAGCAGACAAAGGGATGTATATACAAATGGCAAATGGGTGGTGGACAGATGGGTAGATGAGAGGATTGATATATGGAAAAGGGACAGACTTGGAAAGAGATGACACTGGACACCCATCGAAGGGACTGGACATGAACTCAGCCTCCATAGATCTCCCCAACAAGGAAGATGCTGGACCAAGCAAGGAGCTAGTGAGAAACTGAAACTTTTTTTTTTTTAGGTTTTTCGAGACAGGGTTTCTCTGTATCCTTGACTGTCCTGGACTCACTTTGTAGACCAGGCTGGCCTTGAACTCACAGAGATCCTCCTGCCTCTGCCTCCTGAGTGCTGGGATTAAAGGTGTGCGCCCCCAACCCGCCCAGCTGGCTAAGAAACTGAAACCTCTTGTCAACAGTGACACCCTAAGTCTATAGTTTTCCAGCCGCACCACGGTGGGTGTGCTCAGGCAGAAGAGCTGTGCTTTGGGGCGAACACACTCCATCCCTCCAATAACAACAGATCATGATGCTCACAGCAGTCTTTCCTGAGTGATTGTGACATACACATCAGATACCCCTGAGCTGCTAAGGAGTAGTGAAGATAAATCACGTGGCTTTTCTTTGGAGGGTTACCACGGAGATAAGGAAGGGATGAAGAGAATGCTGAACCAGCACTCAGGAGGCAGAGGCAAGCAGATCTCTACAAGTTCAAAGCCAGCCTGGTCTGTGGTGTACAGAATTGAGTTCCAAAACGGCCGGGGCTACGGGGCTATTAAGATCCTGTCTCAACTCTGCCTGCTTCTGTTAGCAGAGAGAGAGAGAGAATGCTTTCCCAAGCAGAAGAGTTTTTTGGGGGATGCTATTTTAGCCTGATGATTTGAAGGCCCATCAGGCCCCTGAAGGAACACTGACTCAGTGTGGCTACCTGGCAAGGAACATGGGTAAAAGAGCAAGATAGATCCAGGCAGCTCTTCTAGAAAGTTCCTGCCATCACCCACAAAATAGCCCAGCTGTTGGCAGCTGTCAAGATATCCCATGCCTTGGGCCCCACAGCTGTCTCAATTTCTATATCCTGGTGAATCTCCTCCCATCCCCTATTCAATGCCAGCAATGCCAGCAGTAGCTCTGCTGTCTGGGAAACTGGGTATTGGGGGTCCATGGAAAGAGAGGCTATCAGAATGTCAGCAGGGACAAGAGTTTCCAGGAATCTCCCTCAGATCCACCTACCCACCCCCTTGCCATGAATTGGACCCCTCTGCTCCAGCACAGGTGGATTCAGGACAGACCTAAGTCATGTGGCTCTGGAAGTGGTAGCAGGGACAGACACTTGTGGTAGCGCTCCAGGGGTGAGTGAACAAATTGAGTCACAAGGATGGGAGCCTCTCTATCAGCCAAGATAGCCCCCAGCTGCCCTTGCACATATCCAGGGACAGGGAACTCAGCACTTCAGGATAGCTTTAGGTTTCGATCATCCCTTCAATGAGGCAAAATCCCCTCTCCTGGGTTCCCTGCCAACTCCACCTTGTAAGCAGAAACCAGGATATGACTTTTTTGGGTTTTTTTTTTTTTTTTTTTTTTTTTTTTTTTTTTTTTTGAGTCAGGGTTTCTCCATGTTTCTCTGGCTGTCCTGGAGTCACTTTGTAGACCAGGCTGGCATCGAACTCACAGAGATCTCCCTGTCTCTGCCTCTTGAGCACTAGGATTAAAGGCGTGCGCCACCACATCCAGCTTCAGAATATGACTTTTTATAAGCTGGTATCCGAGGCTCCACCAGCACAGGAAACAGTAAGGTTGAAGTGTTGCCCAGTGGAAGTCCACTTGCTTAGCACATGCTTGGTCCCTAACCCCAAAGGTCAAAGAGGATGAAAAGGCAAAGGGGCCCCAAGGCCAAGCCTTGGCTGCCATCAATCGCTTCCCTTCCCATCTTCTATGGCCAGACTGAGCTGAGACTGGCCTAAGGCCACATAGGAGAGTTAGGCCTGAAACCAACCCAGCACTCAACCCCATTTTTATAAATCCCACAGCCCTTCTGGGGCCTCCAGTCCCCCACACAAGCCACCTACAATGCTAGATCTCCTCCACATTCCCCTGGGGACTCTTATTCAACAGAAAGTCATCTCTCTACAGGACCAGGTCCAGGGGCCCACGTGTTAGGTTCCAATATGGGGTCATGACAGACTCTCCCTCTCCTTGAAACAGAGGCTTACCCTTGGAGCCAGGCCCAAATATGCACAAGCATGTGAGAGTGTGTCTGTGTGCACATGAGGATGCCCAATGGCGCCTAGCCTCCCCAAGTGAAAGGAACTCATAGCAAGCTGTTGGAGCATCCTGCCAACATGGAAAGGTTAATTGTCATGCCCGATGCCAACAGACAGACTTCCAGAGCATTCACTTGGTTTTGTGGCTTTTTTTTCTTTTTTACAACTTTAAATACGGAATATAAATAAACTTTACATTTAAAAAATAAAAAGAAAGCCCCCAAAAATATAATCACCAACTTTACAAACTGAAGGAAGCGGACCTGGGATGGGGAGGGAAAAGTGCAGGGGCAGGTGGGGAGGAAGGCGGGCAAGTCAACCCCAGTCCTCTTGAGGGCTCCAGCGTTGCTCCCTCTCTCCCTCACTTCCTCCTTCCTGGAAGGAGCCACCAGGTGGAACCACAAAATATCTGAGGGGCGATGTGCAAGCAGGGGAGAGGAAAGTGTGGGCTGCCACTCCCTTGGAGATCTCCTCAGTGTCCCACACCTGCCAGGAAGGGAACAGCTGGAGCTGAGACCCAGGAAGTGGAGGCAATGGGCAAAAAAACAGTGTAGCTTCCCCAGCACCGCAGGCTCATTCCGAGCACACACAGCCAGTCCACAGAGGGCCTTGGTATGAATGAAAACAAGGCCCCCTTTCCTCAGAGGCTTGACCTACATCTGCCAGAAAGTCATAATAAATAGACAAGTTGGCCATATTTAGGGTGTGAACAGAATTCTCCACATGCAGTGCCCATGTGCAATATACATCCCATACAACCTTCCTCAGCAGTCTTGGCTGGAGTGGAATATAATAGACGTGGCTCTGGCCCTAAGAAGAATGACAGGGTCATTCAGAGCCTCAGTCAGGATCCAAGCACCCCATAGTGAAGCAGGCTGAAGGGCATATGAGGAAGAAGACACAGACTGGAGGTAGAGAAATGACACAGAAGTGAATGCAGGGGGGATGGAGAGAGGCAGGGAACGTGGCCCAGGTCATACGCACACTGTGCCTCTAATCCATCAGAGAAGGCGTGTGGCCACCTGCCCAGAGGAGCTCATGTCTTCCATGATTTCATACTTATAAAATGAAAAGCCACTGTGGGCTGAGGGAACAGGGAGAGGTGAGTGGCAGATCTGGGTGCCATGAGGGTTTTTCCAGTGCGTGCCCCCCATGTGGTCCTGGCCGCGGGACTACAAGGGACCCTAGCCTGCCTGAAAATGTTCCCTGTTGGCTAGCAGGGTATCTGGGAACCAGGCAAGACATGCAGAGGTCCACAGGCCAGGTGCCAGGCTCCTGGGGCCAGTCCACAGTCCTCGGTGAGGCTCCTGAACACTTGGGGTCATAGAAAGAAGCAGCATGGAGTGGAGTCCTTTGTTTGCTTCTGGAGCCACAGGACAGGCTGAGAGACTGATGTTGGTGGAGGTGGCTGGGCACGCGGGGTGAGGGAAGCACCATTGGCCATCCGAATCAGGCATCGAGACGGACGGACGAAGGGAACAACATTATCACTCCAAGGACCCCATGGGGGCAATACAGCAAATACCATATTAAATAACCCTGTGGGCAGAGAAGAGGGACATGGGGTCAGAAATGGCTCAGGTGCTCCCTTGGCTCCGAGGCCCCCATACCAACGCAAAGCGCTGGGGCCCCTGCCACCATACTGACTTCCAGCATGCCCCAGGCTGGGATGGAGGAGTTATGGGGAACAGAGAGCAAATGCCTCTCCTGGCCCTCTCACCCTGAGTCTAAGTCACAACAGCCGGGGAGTATGGAGCTGTGGGTTTCTTGCCAGGTCCTCACCTGCCCACACTCTGTCATGCCCCTAGGCCCCGAGGGTTTCCTTCAGCGCCTTCTTGTCATGTGTATGCTTAAATTTTCGGTGCTTCCCTTTGGGGGGCCGGCGAACTCGCACAGTCCGAATGGTCACTCGAGTTTGAGGCGTTTTAGCTGCTCAAGAAGAAAAAGCATTTGTCAGCATGTGATGGTCATGAGGTGTTCTCCTTGTACCCCAATACCTGTGGTTAGCCTTAGGGATGGCTGAGGAAGAGGACAAGGCTCCCCCGTCGAAGTCAGACTTCCTGAGGTCTGACCTTCTAGCTGTGTGCTCTAGGGATGTGATTGGACTTTTTTTTTTTTTTTTTCCAGACAGGGTTTCTCTGTGTAGTCCTGGCTGTCCTGGACTCACTTTGTAGACCTGGCTGGCCTCGAACTCAGAGATCTGGCTGCCTCTGCCTCCCCAGTGCTGGGATTAAAGGTGTGCACCACCATGCCCCACATGACTGAATGCAGTTTCTATTATTGGGTTTCTCTATCTGGGAATGACGCAAGAGAATGGCTCACCTCACGGGGAAGGGGGTGGAATACACGGCAGCATGCTGGCCAAGTAGTGCCTGATACAAGAGAGGCTACGTTTCAATGTAGCCCCCAAGTCCTTGTCACTACCCAGAGATGAAGGGACTTATTTTCCCACTTCCTGCAGGTGGCCTGGCACTAGATCCCTCTACCCAAGAGGAGGTCCTGTTGGCACTTTACCTGTTTACCCACCAAGCACCTATCTTGAGAGGCCTGGCACAACTCTCCTTTGTACTCTGGGCACCCTGTCTCCCCACATGAAAAGTCAGGCTAAAAAGGTCACTTGGGGACTGGCTCTCTTGCACCACAGGTGTAGCTGTTCCCTCCAGCCACAGCCAGACTGAAGAAAAAAATCAAGCAAGCTACCCAAGGAGCCTAATTCTTGCACAGAGCTGCAGGGTCAAGGTCAGCCACTGTGCAGTATAAATGGTCACCTGTTACTACCGTGATCCTCTTGCTTGCCATCCCTGACTAGCAGTCCTACTGAGACCTCTGCCACAAACCCCTGGCTCCTTTGGCCACAAGATGAAGAAGCCGATGGACTTTAGGCCAGAACCAGATTTTCCTGGGAGCTGGGACTGTCATTCAAATTCCTGGGCACTCTGAGAAGCAGAATGGAGGGCTGGGCCACCACTAAGTCAGGGCATCAACCTTGGTTCAAACCTGGGCTCTTTCAGGTATGTGTGCCATGGGGCAAATCACTTAACTTTTTTTTTAATTATGAATTAATTTTATTTTATGTGCATTGATGTTTTGCCTGTATGAATGTCTGTGTGAGGATGTCAGCCACTCTGGAACTGTTTGGAGTTACAGACAGTTGTGAGCTGCCATGTGGGTGCTGGGAATTGAACCCATGCCCTCTGGAAGAGTAGACAGAGTTCTTAACAACTGAGCCAACTCTCCAGCCCCACTTAACCACTCTTAAAACAGCAGTGACCTCCTATGATTGAGATGGTGCATGAAACGAGCCAGTACCCCAGCAAGCCCTGCCTATGCACTGCCGCTATATGCTTCTTTATTTTCACGGTGGGTATTATTGGTCCTACAGTGTTGGGGAAACTGAGGCAGACAGCTGTGTTTGAAGCCCTGGGGCCTATCTGTGCTTCCCACTTCCAACACTTGGTCGAACTGGCAGTTCCTGGGAGACCTGGGCCTGCTGACTCTAACTTTTCTTCCTCTTGGCATCTGGGAAGCTAGGTCTGCCAGGCAGGGGGCCAGAACTTCCTGGATCCATTGGATTGTTCTGGCCTGCAGCTGGTGAGGCCGCCTGTCTGCTAGGCTCAGACTGGATCCCCTGAGGTAGGTTCTTTGATACAAATCCAAAGTTTTCCTTGCAGTGTAGAGATCTGGGGGAGCACAGACTCCCTGGTGGGATGACATCCAGGAGGGGTCATGGAAAAGCTCCCAGCCAGCTTCTGCCCCAAAGGCCATGTGCAGGAGGCTGGGCTGGGGCAAGCTTGAACTAATACACACAACTCACAAATAACAGAGGTTTGAGCCCTGGAATTCCAAAACACTAGGACTCACCTGTGCAGGGCTAGAAAGGAACCTGGAAGTGAGGCCCTCAGTATTCTGAACATTCTAGTTTTAAGAGCTAAGAATTCTTCCTACTTGGGGGCTGGAGAGATGGCTCAGTGGTTAAGAGCACTGGCTGCTCTTCCAAAGGACCCGGGTTCAAATCCCAGCACCCACATGGCAGTTCACAGCTGTCTGTAATTGCTGGGCATGGTGACGCACGCCTTTAATCCCAGCACTCAGAAGGCAGAGGCAGGTGGATCTCTGGGAGTTCAAAGCCAGCCTGGTCTACAAAGTGAGTCCAGGACAGCCAGGATTGTTACACAGAGAAACCCTGTCTCAAAACAACCCCCCAAGAAAGAATTTCTTCCTAAAGATGGTAAGGCAGGTGAGTGAAACCCCGAAAGAGCTGCCAGAATGAAGGAAGATCCAAGAAGGGATTTTCAGGACACCACTGGCCTAGGATGGGCTGTGTGACCTAGAGGAAGCATTTGGACCTCAAGTACCTCCATTACAGAGGGAGAAGGTACCTCTGAGACGTTTCCAACTCAAACTTAACTGTCTGTCATCAGAACTCACCTGATGGAAGTTTGAACATTAGACCCACCTGCCACATCCCAGCTATATGGATGCCCAGACTTTACTTGTGTATCCCCAGTAGATGTCATGAGTGAAGGGGACTGGCTGGTAGCAAGGTCAGGGGCTGCAACCTCATTTAGGGCTGGGATGAATCTAGATTGTTCTCAGGGAGATCAAAAGTCTCTAACAGATTTAACCAGAGATGTATCCAGTCTCCACTGAATTTTTTTTGTGTGTGGTATATGCACTGTGTAGGTTTAGATGCCTGCGTGTGTGTGCGTGTGTGTGTGTGTGCGTGTGTGTGTGTGTGTGTTCTCGCATTCGAACATGTGCAGATGCGAGGCCAGAGGTTGATGTCAAGCGTCCTTCTCTATTGTTCTCCACCTTATTTTCTGAGACAGGTGATCCCCTGGAGGCTCCATATCCTCCTGCCCAGTGCTAGAGTGACAGGCACAGCTACCATGCTTTGGCATGTATGTGGGTGCCAGAGATTCAAACTCACGTCCTCATCCTTGTTCAGCAAACACTCCACCCACTGAGTGCTCTCCCCAGCCTACTGACCCCTATTTAGAGACCCACCCTCTTCCCACCTGTGGCATGGGAAGGAGGCTGTGGGCTTACAGAGTCCCACAGAGCAGCCCCTAGGGAGGCGGTTACCTCGCTGCTCCCGGGATGTCCCAGGACTTCGAGTCACAGGCCGAGGGGTCACTATTGTCTCACACTTGCAGGCCAGGTGGTCCTCCAGGGTCACTGTGGCCTTCTTGAAGACTGGCTTCTTCCGCACAATCTCGATCTTTCTCACCTGGAGGACAGAAGGAGCAAAACTCCCCTGTAGAAGCCACCTGGGGCAGGAGTAGTCTCACATGGCTGGCAGTCTGCTGCGCTGGATTCTTTCCTCGAAAGCCAAAAGCCAGGCTTGTCCAGAGTGAGGGCTCTGGACCAAACAATAGCAAGGCCTTCCCCTCTGCCCATTACAGAGCTTTCCCATCAAAACAAGCCCTTCAGCCTAGCTGACCTGGCCTCTGGCTTTGCTGTAGCAACGCCCCGGCCACCCTGACCCCCAGAGTGGGAGAAAGGCATTTCCTGGTAGAGCTTGAGTCCTGTGGGTCCCCATTCCTGGAGCACTGGCCAAGGCCAGGAGCTACAGCAGAGCAGGGGAGATGGTTATCTGGAAGGAAGTGAGAGAGGCCTTATCTAGAAGAGAGGCTGGAAGGGGGAAGGCAGCTGTCAGGTGTCTATCCCTAAAGCTGGGGACAGAGGATACGGTGACAGTGGGTGGGGAAGCATAGCATGTCATTTGTACTCTGGGTCACAGGGATGGGCCAGGAATGGAAGATAGGCAGGAGACGGGGCACAAGCCACAAGCAGAGGGCAGAGAAAGAGAGCTTGGCCCCATAACCAGTTCACTGGGTGAAACTTGTATTGAGCTTTGTGCCATATGCCCCAGGGGACCTGAAAAGGGGAGGTTGACCCAGGCTACCAGACCTGTCCACCTGAGTTAGAAAACAGCTGTGCCTCGCTGTGCCACTGGGTCTCTACAGACTAGCACCTGTGTCCCACTCCCTCAAAACAACAAAAACAAGGTGGCCAAGCGCTGGGCCATTTGCCAGTGGGGGCTCTGGTTCCTAAGGCGCTTGCCACCTGGAGGACACTCTACGGCACCTTCGCTAAAGACAAAGCTTGCCAAAGAGACACATGAAACCCAGAGCATGATGGAGAGAGCTTTCAGGGGACCTGGGCAGCTGACCTGAACATTCTTAAGTGTCTCATGTTTGAAGACAGGGGCACTGTGGGACTGTGTCCCTGTAGAGCAGGTGACATTACTCCAGTACTTAGCATTTCATGCCCAGTCCCATCCTGGGCTTCATCTGACTTTCAGTCACTGGGGCCTGAGATCCTTGGAGGGAGTGCCCCAGGAAGGAGCCAGGTACACCCAGGAAAGCTCCCGCAAACCGCAGCAGCTGATCTGGCCGCTGGGGCGGGGCCCGACCTGGGGTGGGGCGGAGTCTGCGCACCTGAACCGGCCGCATCTGCACCTGCGAGGGTCGGCACTGGACGTTGCGGTTGTTGCAGCAGCCAGAGCAGCGCTGCACCTCCACGCAGGGCGGCCACACCAGGAAATTGGCGTTGGTGCGATCGATGAGGTTCCGAGAGATCTGGAACACCTCTGTGCGCGTCTTGCACTCAGCGATTACGGCAGGCTCTGCGGCTGCCAGGGAACCTGGGGGAAGGAGGCCAGTCAGGAGCAAAGCGGACTGTCTTCTTTAGAACCTCCCTCATCCACGGACAACCCTGAACTTGGGTAGGTGGAAGAAGCACCCTGAGCCTCATTTTATCAGATCTGAAAACAAGGACAGTGAGGTCTACCCCCCAAGAAGCATGGCCAACATCAGGAGAAATCACCGTGTGTGACCTTGTAATGTTTAATGCACTCCTGTCTTGTGGTCCCGGCTCTCAATCGTTCAGATTCACACAGCTGTGTGATTGTTCTATCGGACTCCTTGTGCACTGTTACCCTGTGGGCTTGCATTGGTCTTTTGTTATTTGTCTTTTATTTGTTTGTTTTGAAAACAGGGCTTCTCTGCGTAGCCCTGACTGTCCTGAACTCGCTTTGTAAACTAGGCTGGCCCCAAACTCAGAGATCCGCCTGACTCTGCCTCCCGAGTGCTGGGATTAAAGGTGTGTGTGTCACCACGCCTGGCTCACTGGTCCATTCTTCTGTAGCTCTTACTTTCAAAGCCTCATCTGTGAGGTGGGGTAAGAGCAGAGGTATGCCTCTCACCTGAGCCAAGGGGAAGAAGGTGAGTGAAGCCCACAGCAAGTGCTCAGTCACCTACAGGGAAAGGTTCACAGCGGACTTGGAGACCTACAGGTTCTACCAGCCACATCTCCAGTGACTTGGAAACTGTAGGTGGCTATCTGCTTCACTCCGGAAGGCTTTTCTAGGACCTACAGGCTGATTGGTCTCTGCCAATCAGCAGTCCTGAGCTCTGCTTGGTGCCTCTGCATTAGGCCACAATGGACAGAGGACCCACCCAGAAGACCTTGGGTTCAAGTGCGACCTCAGTCCTCCCATTCCAGTTTCTTCACCCTGGTTTCCAGGCCTATGGAGTGGGCTGGAGTAGAGAAGCAATGAGCGTGAAAGCAGAGGCAGAAGTAGGTAGATCTCTGTGAGTTCGAGACCAGTCTCATTTACGTATTGAGTTCCAGGCTAGCCAAGGCTATGTAGCAAAACCCTGTTTCAAAAACAAAATTAGTTGGGCATGGTAGTGCACGCCTTTAATCCCAGCACTTGGGAGACATAGGCAGGTGGATCGATGTGAGTTCAAAGGCAGCCTGGTCTACAAAATGAGTACAGGACAGCAGGACTACACAGTGTGACTCTTTCTTGAAAAACCAAACCAAACCAAAAACAAAACTATCCGAACCACTGTTTTAAAAGCATAGCATGGGGCAGATGGTTAATACGGTATAATACCTCAACTTCAAAGACTATACTCCTCATTCAGCCCTAACAGTGGGGAAGGAGCTTGGGGGGTGACTTCCAATCCAGGATGACAGTGTGCCCTGGTTTTTTCTTCCCTGGATTCCACACTTTGAGGGACCGCTATATGGACCCTCAGTTTTACCTAGGCTCCTCCTCCCTCGAGATAAGCTTTCTGGCTCGACTCCAGAGTTGAGTGCTCGGGTCACGTTCAGGTCCAGCTCGGGCCCATCTTCATCTGCAAGGAAAGCATAGTCACACAAGTTGGCCAAGCTGGATGGAGGGTGGCTTCTCCACACTCTGAGACCCCACCCTTAGCATTCTCTAAACCTGAGGTTCCTGGCTTTGAAGAGGCAACCAGGCAAAGCCTTGGGCAGCCCCATGGCTCAGTGGGGCTGGTGGGGCCTAACTGCGTCTTTGGGAGCCTCCAGCCTCACTCTGGGTTTTTAGCCCCATTTTTGGCCAGAACCCATGTCAATGAAGTTAAAAATAACCCTTCCCCTCTGCTACTGTCAGCGAACCCTCCTCAGCCTCCAGGGTGGAGCAGGGACCCAGAGCACTGGAGGCCAGTTCCCAGTGCCCTCCAAAGCGTTCCCATAGGAAGTGCTGAATGGAGAAATTCCCAGAATCCCCTCGGGGCCAACAGCTCCAGCATAGCCTTCTGGAGCCTTGACAATGATCCTAATGGTCTGGAGAGAAAGGGTGGAGAGGGAAGTGGGTGGGAGGGCCTGGGCCAGCCACACAAGATTGGCTCTCTCCTCAGCTTTCATCCTTCTGGGGTTCTCTGCCCCTTCTCCAAGATTTGTTCATCTTCTTGTCAGGAGCCACAGCTCCCTTCCCTACACTGGTGTCCTTTCCTCTCAGTGCTACCAGCTCCCCTTGGTGACATCTCCACCCCACACTTCACTACCCCAAGACATTGGCCAGGGCTGGCTACTATTACTAGGAGCTGAGACTTTGAACTTGATTTTGAAGGTGGATAGTCCCTTTTGTTATGCTGGAAAGGAGCCTCTGCCACCTCCTTATGGTACTGTGGGGCTCATGTATCTTCCCTCAGCCAACTGATTCCATCAAAAACAAAGGCTTCTGCCAGCTACTGCCCCATCCAGGACCCTGGGGATCCTGTTTGGAGAAAATTGTCCTGTGGATCATCACTGACTAGCCTGCTTCCGTCCAGCCCAACGGTGTCTGTCGACCACATCAGCCTGTCTGTCTGTCCCTTACTCTCTTCCTTTCTCTCTACCATCTCTGGAATCTCCCTGATAGGGGAAGAGATGGGGAAAGATGTGCTTTGTGGAAAGGTTAAGTTGATTAGGAAAAAATAGCCACATGGTTGCCTTGAAACAGGCCTGCTATTGAAAACCTCACATCCAAGATCCCGACCCCCACCAGGGGTGTGGAGGGGCTGCCTGAGTTGGGAGGCAGAGCGCCTTGGAAAGAAACAGCAAGAAAGCTAAATTTGGAAGTTGCCCCATTGTGTGGCCAGAGTTGGCCAGCCGGGCACGGGTGGGAGACATCGGGTGGGGGCCCTGGTGAACAATAGGTGGGCCCAGCTGGGGCCCCCTCCTGCATGCCTTGCCACCCCCCAGCCCTGGTGGTATTGAAAGGGCCCAGGAATGCTTTTGAGAAGGAGCCAGGGGCCCAACGGAGAGAGGAAACAAAGGCAGGAAATGCTGTTCCCCCGTAGATAGCGTCTGGGCAAGGATTACAAAGTGACAAAGAGACAGGACCCCAGAGGGACAAGGGCCTGCGGGTGCGGGGGGGGGGGGGTTGGAGGGGTGCTGAACAGGGCTCCAGGGATGGGGCCAGAGGTTAGAATAGAATGGAATTTGCTCCGAAGACAGCATTTATAAATACATTCCCAGCCCTGCCTGCTGGCCCCGCCACGTGTGTGCCACCGAGCACGTGCCCATTCGCGAAGTACACTTGGGCACTCGCAGGGCTGCCAGCTGGTCCCGGCCAGGTGTCCCCAGGAGACCTTGCAGACCAGGCCCTGGGCCAGAGGGGTAGGGAGATAGCTCTACCCTCTTCAGCTGGGTCCACACCTGGATAGGTGCTGACTGCATGCCCTGCTCTAGGAACCCCACCCTCTGCACCAAGCCAGAGCCACACATGGGGGCTGCTTCTGCCACACCCCATGTCCCAGGTACCAACCCGCCTGCCTACTCTGCCCTGCCTTGGGTAGGTGTGGCCAGGCCTTCACTGGGATGTGCCATGAATCTAGTTCCCTGCCTGCCCACCCACCCTCAACTTTCCCAAGCACCAGTTGAGGCTGAGGTTCTGGAGGAGGGTCCAATTTACCTACGGAGTCTCTGTGCAGCAGGCGCTGGAGGTCATCAAAGGAGCGGATGGAGTGGTCACTCAGCATTTCATACAGTTCCTCGGGAATGGGGTCCCCCTGTCGGGCAGACACCAGGATCTGAGTAAACTAGGGTGAAGGCTTCACTCTCTTGCCAACCACACTCTTTCTCTTGCACAAAGTTCCTACAAGTGTCCCCCTTCTCCAACAAATAGAAAGTAAGGCCAGAGTGGGGCAAGATCCACGGCTAAGCCAGGATTGTAGGGGCCCAAAGGCTTGAATAGGTAAAGCTAGGCTGAGATGCTCCACCCCAGCCCTCCACAGTTCCCAGGCTTGTGCCCAGCTCCACCGGCTTATCTACCTCTATCTCCCCCATCATATCGCAGATCCTGGAGAAATGCCAACAATCTCATTTCTCTCTACTGTTCCCTCCACACCTGCCAGTTAAGGCTTACTCTTGCAAGTGCTCTCTCTCACCTAATTATCACCACATCACAAAAGCAGAAGCTCTAGCAGGTAACATCCTCTGTCCAGGGCCCCTGAACCCGGCAGCGTGAACAGAGGTTTCACTCATTGACAGTAAAGTGCGGACTCCAGTCCCCCGGCCCAAGAGGTGTTTAATGCCAGCTGAGTTGTATGGTCTCGGAAGGTTGCGTGTCCCAGTGCTACCAACTTAGTCCCGGCCAAAGAGGAAATAAGGGAATCCTCGGGCCCAACCGGGAAACCTGAAAGCTTACCCATGCCCCATGCCCAACCAAACTATTTTTAGAGCCCCTCTGGCCTGTCACCAAACACTTGAAACTTAGAAGCTTAACAGGCCTCGCTACGAGCCAGCTTCCTCCAGGGAAACCACAGGTCCCACAATCACACGCACACAGCTGGACCATCCCCACAGCCAAAGTCTCAACGGCCTGGTGCCAAAGGCCCCATGTGAAAGAAGTGAGGGCAGAGGGGACTGGGAAATGTCCTAGCAATGAGGAGCACACTCATCATGGTCCCAGGCTTCAGACATGCTATGGAATCTGGTGCCTTTCTTTGCCCCTTATTACATGTGTGTACAGGCTTGTGACAAGACCATGAAGCCTGAGGGAAACACTGAGAGGACTAAACTACTCTGTGCCTCAGTTTCCCTGGACTGAGAAGGAAAGAAACCCTGCCCTATGTTCACTGAACCACCACCCTGGGACAGGAGCTTTGAGTAACGGAGCACAGGTATGTATATAGGGGGGTAGAGGGCTGCTCTCTCAATGTCTGATGTGGAAAAGAGACTCCTGCCCCTGGCCAGCTGGTGTCCGGGAAGAATTGCCTCAAAAGCTATGTGTCTCAGACACTCGCTGAGAGCCATGTGCAGGGTGACCAAGTGTCCACTTGTAGTCCCAAGGTACTCTGGAGGTCGAGACAGAAAGATTTGTTTGTATGCTGGCTGGTTTAAGTCAACCTGATACAAGCTAGAATCAGTTGTGAAGAGCAAATCTCAATTGAGAAAGTGCGCCCATCAAACTGGCATGTGGGCAAGTCTGGGGTACATTTTCTTGATTGATTTATTGATTGATTAGTTGGTTGGTTGGGCCAGATGTGAGAGGGCCCAGATCACTGTGGGTGGTGCCACCCCTGGGCTAGTGGACCTGGGTGCTATAAGAAAGCAGGCTGTCAAACCACGAGGAGTAAGCCAGTGAACAGCACTCCTCCATGGCCTGTACTTCAGTTCCTGCTTCCAGGTTCCTGGCCTGCCTTCCTCAGTGATGGACCGTGATGTGCAGCTGTGAGATGAAATACAGCCTTTCCTCCCCAAGTTGCTTTTGGCCACGGGGTTTTCTCACAGCCACAGAAAATCTAAGAGTTTGGTTCTGCGTTTTTGAGACAAGGTCTTATGTTGCCCTGGCTGGCTATTCCAGAACTTGATATATAGACAAAGATATCTTTGAATTCATCAATCCACCTGCCTCTACTATTGTGTAAAGACATGAGCTGCCATGTATAGCAGGAAGATCTTTTGAGCCCAGGAGTTTCAGGTTAGCCTGGGCAACATAGAGAGACCCAGTGTCAAAAGAACAAACAACCCCCCAAAACCAAAAACTTTGGGGTTCTTGACACTTGTGGTGATATTTATGAAAATCTCTTGAGGGGTTCAGTCATACCCACCTCTGGTCCCCAAAGTCAACCTAGGAACTAGAAGAGACAGATTGGAGGCTGGGGGTGGGAAAGTATGACAGACACCTTGAAATCTGGCTCCTAAAACCTCATTCATTATCTGGGTCACTTTGTTCAATCATGGAGGTTATAAACTGCCAGGTGTCCTGGGGATGTCAGAGGTTCGAAGGAGAGGCCAGGGAGAGGGGTGGGGTCTTGGTGTCCTATAACATCTACAGCTTCACGGTTGGGCAGAGATGTCCAGACAGATGTCTAGCAGCTTGTCTGAAGCAAGTCTAGAGAAAGGCACTGCCCCTGACATTTATCAAACTCAGAGTTGGTATTCAAGAGATTTAGATTATATGCACTCTGTTACTATCTGCTGTGTGTGGCCTCTAGCTGGTCACTGTCTCTTTCTGGTTTGGGCTCCTATCTATGGACCAAGGAGGTTACAAAACATTTGATTCCATTCTAATTCTTCCTATGGGGGTGGGGTGGGGGGCAGAGCAGGCAGTGTAGAGCCAGAGACAGGGTGTGAAGGTGGCTTGCTTGCCCAAGGGAATGAGAATTGTCTGTAGAGGAATGGCTGGAACTGCCAGGAGGGCAAAGCAAGCCGAGCCCTGGACAGACCTAGCAGACACCCCAAGCCTCAGTCCACAAAGTAACCATCACTATCATATGGAAACAACCTCACCCCTGAGGCTGAGTGGGAAAGCCCCCAGATAGAGATTGTGGAGGTAAGAAAAGCACTCAGCTGGAGCTCAATAAAAACAGTGACTTGGGGTCATCTCAGGTGTGATCCCCCATGCCAGGCACACACTGAGCAAAATGCTACACAAAGTACAACCCTGAGGTTGACATCATTAGTCCTATCTTCTGGATGGGAAAACCGAGGCTTAGAGAAATGAATACACAGCCACAGGTCTAGATGATGAGCCAGTGGCAGAGATGGGTCCCTCCCAGGCCATAGCACACCTAACCTCCCCTGGCCCACCAGTAACAGCTCAAGTGTGCCTCCTCTCTGTTCTGGTGCCACTGGTCCAAGAATCATTTCAGATTCCGGCTGGTTCTCTGCCCCATCTCGTCTTACAGCAACGGTCTCAATTACAGTGATGGCACCCTCAGGGGATATTGACACCATCTGAAGACATTTTTGGTGGTGCTGGCTAGGGACCGGCTGCTGGCATCAGTGGGTGGAGGCAGGGATCCTATTCACCACCCCACAATATACAGGATGTCACACAGGATACAGCATCACTGGCCCCAAATACCCCCAGGGTCAGAGATGAGAAACCCACAATAGAGGAAAGCCAGGGCTCCCCATGTAGGGGGAACTAGAGTGTTCAGAATAAATCTCACCATAAAAACCTTCCTTCTCTCCCAGCTTTGGAGGCTGAGACAGGACTGTGAGTTAAAGGCCAGTCTGGGCTGTAGAACACATTCAAGGCCAGCCAGGGAGACTTAGCAATGCCCTGTCACAGAATAAAAACAAAGAAAAGAAAGGGCCTGAGTCCCTGTAGCTCAGTGGCAGAACTATTGCCTAGCATGGGTGAGGTCCTGGGTTCAGGCCCTAGTGTCACTGAAAAAGAAACAAAGGTTATCTTCTTTGTCCTTTCAATGGGGTTAACCACAACTGGTCCTGGGGTTCCTGGTAAGCGTAACACATAAATGGCATTTAATGAGTTATCGTTGCTGTAATCACCAGTTATTTCCTATAGCTCCTACGAGGGCAGCAAATGACACACATGTCCTGAGCCAGACTCTCCAAGGATGGTGACAGGTGGGTGGAAAGCTGCTGTCCCCTGGAACAGGGTGTGACTTTGCACTATCCCCCACACTGGGCCACAGGAAATGGCACCTAGCCCCACATTGACACCACCAGGTGCCCTGTGGGCTGATGGGTCTCTTCCGGGTCCGGGGGTGTGAACAGTTAGCCTGAGGTCCACTCCAGGATGCTCTGGAGAGACTCTCTGAAGCACCTGTTTGCAAACAGAGTCCATGTGTCTGGTTTGCAACACCTGCCCTCCTGATATGGACCTGCTCAAGTCTGATTTTTCTGCCACAGCTTCTGGAAGCCCCTAGAGGGGCATCCACAGATTACCCCATACATACGAAAGGAAACCTGACAGCCTGAAGAATCTGCCCCAGATCTCAGGCCTGGGGCTCCTGGTAGGGCAAGGGTGTGGCATGGAAGCAGTTGGACCCAAGCCAGCCTGGCAGCCAAGAGAAACATCCTCCTCCCCGTTCCGACCCCAAAGCCAGCTGCAGGAGGCACGAGAGCAAGCGTGAGGCCAGGTGAGTTACCTGCTCCCAGCCAGGCTGGCAGATCAAAAGGGCTTGAACCCCACCCTCCACCTGGGCTCCAGCACACACACACACACACAGAGAGAGAGAGAGAGAGAGAGAGAGAGAGAGAGAGAGAGAGAGAGAGACTTCATAGTCTCTCTCTGAAGGAGATGGGCTCTCTGCCCAGCACCCAGGGCGTTGTCTGTGGCTGGCAGAGGCTGAAGCTGACGAGGCCTCCTAGGGCCTTGCCTGCTTGCCTGCTTGTGTCTCAGGCCTTATTTAGATGAGATGGCAAAGACAAGCTCTTTGAAGAGGCGCTCTCTGGGCCCAACACGGAGGCCTTCTGGAGCCAGCTTTTGTACCCAGCAGTTCCTTTCCTGGTTCCAGGGTTGACTCCCTTGTTCAACCTCCCACTTCAACCTGTCGCCCAGCTCAGCAAGAGAAAAAAGTCAAAGCCGGAAAAAAATGATGTGCCAGCCTGGTGGCCCATTGAAATCACTGTCCCCACCTCAACTCAAGAGGAGTCAATTCCCCTATTTTGAATAGCACTGAGTGAGTCCAATCTGCTCCATGTTATAGGTATGAGAAACTGAGGCCCAGCCTGCTTCTCCTTCTGTGTGTCTTTCCTCCTCCTTCCTCCCTGTTGACAGTCCAAGTCCCAAGATAGAGAAGAGTATAATCTAATCTCTCAGCACGGGGAGACACAGGCTTATAAGCCAGAGGCCCACAGTGGACTGTACCATGGGTGGCTGCCATGTTGAAGCACTCCCAGAGCTGGTCAGTTGCAGTGGTGCACACCTTTAATCCCAGCACTCAGGAGGCAGAGGCAGGAGGACCTCTGAGTTCCAGACCAGCCTGGTCTACAGAGAGAGTCTTGAACCCCTCCCCCAAATAATAATAAAACTAAATAAATAAATGAATGAATGAATATAGCACCCCTAGCCTGGGCCCACCCCACCATTCAGAGTTTTTTCCAAACTTATTTGGTGATTTGTTCAGGCTACAAGCACCCCACTGACACAGTGGGAACCAAGACAAAAATCTCTCTGGTGTAGTTGGCAGTTCATGGAAGAAAGCAGGTAATAGACATTTAAATAAACCAAAACTTGAAAATTTGTCACAGTCAGGCATGGTAGTGCACACCTATAACTCTGGAGGTGGTGGTGGTAAGAAGATCAAGGGTTCAAGCCCATCCCCACATACATAGTGAGTTGGAGGGCAGTCTAGAAGACAGGAGACCATACCTCAAAATTTAAAAGGTAAAAGAAAATACATCATAAAAAGGGCATCAAAAAAGGGGGGGCATCATGAACCCCCAAGCAAATGCCTTGAGTTAATTCCTCCACACATATACTTCCTGACTCTTGACTAAAGCCTCAGAATCTGCCTGACCCTGACTTTCACACCTCGGGGTCAGGGGATTCCAGCAAGTGGGTTTCCCCACCCCCTGTGGCCATTAGCAAGCCAGAAGGAGACTGGGTGGTTGGTGGCTGTGGGGCCCCTCCACTCCTTCCCGGCAGAAGGGTGCTGAGGCAGACAGATGGTCACATGACAGTCACCTTCTGGGAAGCCAGCTCAGCTTATGGAGATGAGGCCTTAGCAGCCCTTTCAGACTCTCCTCCAGCGCTGCTTCAAACTTCCCGGCATGCTTCCAACCCCTAAGCCTCCATCAAAACACAGCCCACTTTAGGGTGGCCCCTAGAAACAAGCCCTCCTTGTGTTTCCCTGCACTAGTGATTTGGAGTTTACCTGGGCTGGTCCCCATGGGGACATGTCCGCATGATTTCAGTCTAACACTCCCAAGCTTATTAAGAAAGACCTTCATCAACTGCAAAACACAGTGCAACTGGGATCCCTATGGAGGGGCAAGGCTCGATTTCTGACCCGCAGCCTCAACCCTAAATGCAAATTCTCATGGGAGTGGCGGGGAGCTGCTGGAGGAAGCCGGTACCGGTATGGTAAGAGAAGGCCTGGGAAACTCATTCAGACGTTACATTATGCAGCAGCGCTCATCATCGGTATGCCGGGCTCCACACCCCTGCCAGGATTAGCCAAGTAAGGGGAGGGTGTAGCTGACACCCATCAGGTAGGCAGCGTCCCTACTACATCTTGAAGGTCAAATGGGTGCTTATTTGAAAAGAAAAATGCCTGGCTATCCTGCACTCCGGGGACACTCCAACACCACTGTCAGCCGGGGGGTGGGAGGAAGGCGAACGGTGGTTAAAAAACTGTTATAGAGGGGTAATGTTTGAGGGGTGCCAAGACACTCTAACCAGGCCAAAAATGGGTGCTGCAGGGTCCAGTTCAGGATTTGGGGTTGTCCCTCCCTTCTCAGATCCCCGAGGAAGGAAATGGGATGGCTACAGAGGCGGTGAGGCCCGAGGGCCCACTGAAAGCCCACCTGTTGCGTGGGGGCGGGCACCTGGTGCTGAGTGTACCGAGAGGCTGTGCGTGCCTATGTGCGTGCGTGGGTGTGTGTGAGCGCACGTGTACTCGGGCCGCGTGCGCGTGTGTCCCGCGTGTGCACGGGCGTGGCGGCGGGCGCGCGACCTGGCCGCCTTAGTGCGTGCCCGTCGCTCGGCGCGCCCGCCCGCCCGCGAGAGCGCAGCATCGCCTCCGGCCAGGAGTGTGCATGCGTGGGGTGAGTGAGCGAGCGAGTCGGGGGCCGGGCGGGGTGGGCTGCAGAGAGCAGCCGCGGGGTGCCGCCGTTCTCAGGACGCCCTGGCACCCAGCCAGTCTCCGGGTCCCCGAGGCGCGGCGCGGCGCGGTGCGGCGGCAGCTGGGGCCTCCCGGCGTCCCCCTCCTCCTCAACAGCTGGCCGCGGCCCGGGGGGCTGCAGGCGAGGCGGGGAGGGGTCGTCGCGAAGGGCCTGCAGCTGCCCGGCCCGAACCCCGCTTGCTCCCCTTCGGGCTCCGGCCGCGAGCATCAGCCGCGGAAGGGCGGGGCCCCCAGGGCGGGCGGCCCGCGGCCCTCGAGGAGCCCCAAGAACAAAAGGAGACCGCGACGGCTCCTCCGCGGTCAAAACAACCTGCGCTGGCGGCGGCCCAAGGTCGGGCCGCGGCCTCGGAGCCCTCCGCCTTAACCCCTTCCCCGCCGCCGCCTCTCCCCTGCGCTTGGCTGTGGGCGACCGGGCCGGCGCTGCCCGCGGTCCACGGGGTGCGGGCGCTGGAGCTCAGCGGGCCGAGGCCGGACGGGACCCGGGCAAGCTGGTCTCCGGGCCCTCGCCCCGCTCCGGCTCGCGCCTCCTCCTGCCCCGCCCCCTTCCCACCTGGACTCCCGGTAGACTTGCCAACTCACGGCTACGTGAGGCTGGGAGGGGTAGGGGCACCGATCCGACCTGATCGTTCCCGCAGACGTTCCCATACATACCCTACCGCCCTTGCAGCCAGGCTTCGGCAGGCGCGCGCTCCGCACCCTGCTTGCGGGGGAGAGGTGCTTCCTTTCCCAGGGCGCGGACGCAGGTGTGGCGGGGCCTCAGACACACACCGCCCCGGGGGCTGGATTCCTTCAGAACCCACCCACCCCCCCCCCCCCAACTCCAGTCCTGTCTCTACTCCAAGCGTCTGAACCTACCGTGTGTCTGTCTGTCTGCCTGTCACTCTAGTGACTCTGTCTCTCTCTGTGCCCCCTGTGCCAAGATACAAGGTGCTTTTGGACCGTCCAGCCCGACCCCGAGGTGCCCGCTCCAGCCCAGAGCAGAAGCTAGGGCGGGACCAGAACCCTCGCCAAAGGTCTCTGGATATCCTGAGTTCGAGAGCACACACTTCTAGGGCAAGCCGGGTCCTGGGCAGAACCAAAGCCCAGGCTGGTTCCGCGGTGGACTTAGAAGGTCTTGATGCCTTAGGCACCCTAGATACCACCTCACCCTTTCTCCAATGACTGGAAAAGGGCTCAAGAGCTCCGGCTCCTGAGGCAGGGGGGCAGGGCAACACACACCTTCCAGGACGCTAAGAGGTTTAGGGATCTAGGTTGGTCCACTGGAAAGAGAAACCCACCGCTGCCTCCTCCCCATAGAGCCCAGCACCCTGGATGGACGTGGCCTCCCAGACCCAGTGCCCAGCGCCCGGCTCACGCGTTGCAGGGCTCCAAAGTTCACTGCAGGGAGAGGAGGGGGCGGCCAGGCGTGGGGGCTGGGGCAAGGAGCGGAGGATCCAGCCCCAGCCGCCGTCGCAACTCACCTCGGCGCTGAGCAGACGCAGGTAGCAGCAGAGAGGCAGGAAGAGCGCCCAGCAGCGATTCATGCCGACTCCGGGCCCGGCCCCGCGGGGCCCCGGACGCGTAGACGGAGCGCGCCGCCCCCGCGGCCAGGGTGGGGGACTGGGGAGAAGGGTGGGCTCCGCTCGGGTCCGCCGCGATCAGGAGCTCAGGCCGCTGCAGCCGCCGCCACGGCTCACCCGCATGGCCCCCGGGCGCCGCCGCCGCCCCCGGCCCCGGCTCCGTCGCTGGGGGGCTGGGGAGGACCTGGACACCGGACCAGGGTCCGAGGCCGCTACCTGGGCGGATCCCGAGCCCACGCGAGCATCCACGGCCTGGGGGCTGCGTCGGGAACCAGCCAAGGCGTCTAGCCGTGTGGGGGCGCGCAGGGGACTCCAACCTCCGAGAGGAAAAGGAACACGGCAGTAGATGGTTCGTCTTCACTCGCCCGCTAAAGGCGTGTTCCTCTGCCCGCTGGCTTAGCTTTTTTGCAACATTTTCTGGAAAGGCCCCCCAGATCAGAAACTGCAGGGCCGGGCACCTCCAAGCCCAAGTCTCCCCAAAAAAACTTTTTCCAAAGTTGGCTTTGCAGCGGCGGCCCGAACACCCGGGCAGGGAGAGGTGCAAACTCCCGCCCGGGCCGGGTGGCGGGGCGGGAGCGTGTGCGCCCTGGCGCGGGGCCCGAGCGGCGGGCACGGCTACTCCGAGCGCGCGGCGCGCCCACTGCGCGCTGGGCCGGCCCCGGCCGACAGGTGGACGCGGCGCGGGTCAGTCGGTCTGTCCGCCCACCGGCTCTCTGCCCTGGGCGTCCTCTGCGGGTTTCGAGCTGCGGCTGCTCCGGTTTTCTCGTTGCAACGAGGCTAGAGGATGGGCTTTTTTTTTTTTTTTCTCCTCCTTTCCCTTTTGCGCGTGTGTGTATGTGTGTGCGCGCAAAATATCTCTCTGGAAAAAGAAAGATGGGCGCTGGCGGCCGGAGGGGAGCCCTCAGGGAAGCAGTGGGGGAGGCAGGCAGGCTGCTCCCGGCTGCAGGAGAAGTTGCCACCCTTCAGCTGTTCCGGCCTTTATAAAGGAGAAGGGAGAGTGCAAGAGGTGGGTGGAGACAGCCTTTCCTCTCCTGGCCCCGAGTCAGCGCCGGGAGGGGGGCAGGAGCCCAGGGAGGTCCTCCCTGCAGCTTAAGGGGTCTCTGAGAGCCAGGCAGCCCCCCTGGCTGTGAATGCAGCCCCTTGGCAAGAACTGGAGGCAGACCATAGCCCCACCCCTTGGCACAGTGACCTGTGATTAGGGGCATATCTGCAGGGCCAGGACCAAGACCAGGAATGTGGCCCCTGAACCCCAGAACCGAACGTCTGCAGCCTGGCAACGGCATGATGGTGAAGGACTGGGGTTCTGCAGCCTGGCCGCTTAGATTCAGTTCCTGTCTTATTGAGTAGCTGGGTGACCTTGGGCAAGTCACTTACCTTCTGTGCTTCACTGAACATTTCTCTAAGTGGGGGTTGGAGTGTTGTGTGGATATCGTGTCAGAATGATCAGAAAGCATCCAGCCACATAATAGCCCCAAGGCTGAAGCTCTGAAGCCTCAGCGGGAACCCTTCATCTACAAGCTGGGTCTGCCTCTCCTTGCTTGTTGCCTGGCTCACAGCAAGTGCTGCCATGCCAGCATGGGCTGAATTTGAATCTGTTGAACTGCAAAGCCACACAACCAGCCCCCACCCCCGCCCTGCAGCACCCTCTCAAGGCTGCCACCAAGATGCCACTGCCACCCATCACCAGGGTGTTTACTACCTTCCTATGCCCCCCAGTTCCAGGCCCAGAGGCTGCCCGCCCACACCAGCACTCTCACAGTTAACACCTTCCACCCCCAGCTCAGGGAGCTGCTGTGTCCCTGCCTTCAACAGTCACACTGTCACAGTGACACAGTCACACGCACACGCAAGCTTGCTGGCCCAGCACACACCACAAGACCGGCAAGCTCACTGCATTGCCTCCTGCCTTCAGGGCACCTTGGCCTCATTCACTTCTGCTGCCTGTCATCTCCCCTCCGTCCCCACGTCAAGGTGCAACCACACATAGGCCGAGTGGTGCTATTGCCTGTCATGGCTCCATACAGGTCTTGCTGGATGAGGGAGACTCTCCCAGCCTTTTACACATGGCTCCAGGTATGCCCTTTTCCAAATGACCGGCTGAGTGGCCCAGGGGCTGGGAGGTAGCCTGGGGCAGGTGACCTCTGGGAAGGTTATTTAAGCTCTCCTGTGGTACCTTGATTTCCTCTTTTGTAACTTGGAGATACAGTTGGAGGAAAAGAGGAATTTTCAGAGGCACATGGGAAAATCATGGGTTGGAAGTGTTTGGCATCTTTGTGACAGTGGGTTCATAGGTTGGGTTGGAGGTCTGGGGAGATAGGTGAGTTGGTAAGATGCTTGCATGAGGTCCTGACTCCTGGCACACACTGTAATCCCAGGGTTGGGAGGCAGAGACTAGCCAGTCTAGACCAAACGGTGAGCTTGAGTCCAATGAGAGATGGACAGTGTTTCTAAGAACCCAAGGTTCTCCAGTCACCTGCACACATGTGCATGTATGTATGTACACACATACACATTAACTTTGTTTTTTAACCGATATATGCAGTCTGTTGTACCCCAGTGCAGTGAAACGGTTTTGCCCTCCTCACAGACTGGTGGGGAGCTCACAAAAAGTACTCCTCCATAGGAGCACCATCCAGGACAGACAGGTGTGATGGGAGAAATGGCAATCCTGATTGTGTGGCAATAATCCAACACACTAGATCCCATGTTAGAGATTTGGCCTTGCTCTTGCCCTGTGCTCTAATCTGTGAGTGCAATGGTGGAACCACCATTGAGTTGTCCCTATGCACCCTCTCAGTGCTTATGTAAGATATGTTAGTCCAATCTTACCAGCATGGAGACTGGAACACAGAGGGACTGCGAGACTTGGACCAGGTCACGCAGTCCCAATATGGTGGGGCCACAACTTGGTCTCCAGGGGTCCAGCTATAGAGCCCATGTTATTAACCCGCCTTGCTGTACTATTTTCTGCAGGTCTAGATGTTTTCATCTATGTCTGTGTATCACATGCATGTAGTACCCATACGTGCCAAAAGAGGGTGTCAGGTCCACTGGGACTGAAGTTACAGATCATCGTGAGCCACCATGTAAGTGCTGGGAGTTGAGCCCCAGTCCTCTGGAAGAGCAGCAACTTTTCTTAACCAGTGACCTATCTCTCTAGTCCCCAGTAAGGGCACTATTTGCACAGTGCTTCTGTGAGTGTCTTGCATGAGTACACATCTAGGGGCTCTGAAAGAGATATTTTTGAAGGAGTTCATCTTCCATACCACGCCCTGGAGGAGCACTCAGGTCAGATGCGAGGGGTGGGACAGGGCTGCTCATAGCAGCTGTGAGCACCTACTGCGTGCAGGCCCTGGAGAAAGCACTAGCATGTCAGAGAGGAACACAGACTCATCAACGACCAACAGTTCAGAAATGGAATGAGGAATGAGGCCTTAACTGTCTGTACGCAGGTTAAAAAGGGACAGGCCGAAGCCAGGCAGTGGTGGCACACACCTTTAATCCCAGCACTTGGAAGGCCGAGGCAGGCCGATCTCTGTGAGTTCCAGGCCAATTTGGTCTACAGAGTGAGCCCCAGAACAGCCAGGGCTACACAGAGGAAACCCTGTCTCAAAAAAAAAAAAAAAAAAAAAAACTAATGGCGCACGCCTTTAATCCCAGCACTTGGGAGGCAGAGGCAGGCGGATCTTTGCGAGTTCGAGGCCAGCCTGGTCTACAAAGTGAGTCCAGGACAGCCAGAGCTGTTAAACAGAGAAACCCTGTCTCGAAAAACCAAAAAAAAAAAAAAAAACTAAAAAATTAAAAAGTGACGGGACACATGTATGTGTGTGTGTGCGTGCATGCACGCGCGCATGTGTGTCCTTATGAGTGCATGCTCACACTGAAGAGATGGATCACCAAATTCAGTTCTTAGTACCCACAGGGGACAGCTCATAAAAGTGTCACTTCAGCTCCAGGAGATCTGATCTCCATGGGCACTGCCTTCCACCAAAATTACAAAGTAAAAATAAATTTTTAAAAAACTAATAGTACAGGCCAGGAGAGACAGCAGGACTGCATACGCTGAGGTGCATGCTGGGAGAGCCCCTCTTGCACCTTCTTGCAATGGAGCCTCTTCTCCCTCCCAGTAGGCCTTCCGGGAAGGCTGTTCAGCTGGATACTGCTCCGGGCTCTCTGTAAGCACCCCCAGAGAGTTGTCTGGACATTGCTCTGTATCAGCACTAACCTGAGTTGAGAGTGAACAGGCTTTGGCTCCCTGCATACAATAATTACTTGGTAAGTATCTTCTGGTATGGTAAATAAATGAACAGACATCATGCCTGTTTCTTCCTCTCAATGCTAGCCAGCTTGTGCAGAGACTTCAAACCCTTCCTAAAAGATGACGTGATACAAAACTCAAGCACAGGGGCTCTGGGCTGTAGCCTGTCCTCCGTTGTTACAGTGATGGGTCTAGAGGTGTCACAGCTGGGAAGGTCAGGTCTGAATTCTGCGTTAGGGTCAGGAAGGAATCTGATCCTCCTGTCAGGTCAGGCTAGAAACGGGATGTGGCCTTGAAATGGGGACCTCACCCTCACAGCTCTGCACTGCACCCCACACTGTGACCCATAGGAGCTGAGTGGGAAAGAAGTGTCTGTGAGTGCTCTGGCAGGTTTGTCTGGCTGTTCAGAGCGGTCTCAGCCCTCCCGCACTGAAGCCATCTGCCTTAGTTTGGTTTCTATTGCTGTGGTGAGACACCATGACCAAAAGAAATATGGGGAGGAATGGGTTTATTTGGCTTAAGGCATCCTGATCACAATCCATTACTGAAGAAAGCCAGGGAAGGAACTCAAGACAAGAACCTGGAGACAGAAACTGGAGCACAGGCCGTGGAGGAGTGCTGCTTACTGGCTTGCTCCCCTGTGGCTTGCTCAGCCTGCTTCTTAATACAACCCTAGGCCCACCTGCTCTAGGGTAGACCACCCACAGTAGTCTGGGTCCTCTCACACTAAACATTAATCAAGAATATGCTCCACGGGCCAATCTAATGGAAGGGTAAATGGATGGCGGTCCCCTCTTCCCAGATGGCCCCCAGCTTACATCATGTTGACAAAAACTGACCATCTATACCTGGGTGTGGTTGCCTAGAGTCTGGCTGGATCTAGGAGATGCCAAGGAAAGAAGTGGTTCCTTCCCAGGGTCAATCCCTCTGTCTCTACCATTAACAATCCCTGGCAAACTTTCGTTTTCCCTGTCACAAATGGCCTTGCGGTTCAAGCCCTGGGCCACATAAAAGTCATGCCCATGAGCTACCAAACTGTGTGGGGCAGTCAGACCCCTCCAGCCTGCCCCTCCCCCCCCAGCCTCACTGAGGAAGAGACTTATGGTAAGTATATCAAACCTCTGCACTGTTCCACTTCACCTCAGAGCTGTCAGATGGGGAGAGAATGCCATCAAGTACACTCATTTGACAGACCAGAGAGGCCATAAAGTCAGACCACCAGTGACAGACTACCTGGATCTAAAGACCACTTAGAAGCTGTGTGACCTTACAAAGATTATTTAATCTTTTTGAGCTCCTATTAACTCATCTGTAGCTGTGAGTATCTATAGTAAAGTAGTAACCCCCTCACTGGTTTGAATGACTTCACACATACGCACGTTTAAGGTTCAGCAGGAACACTGTGCAAATGTTGGCCTTTATCATACTACAAGGAACATGTGTGCGCACACCCACCTCCAAACACAGGATCCAGGGCTAGGAAAACAGCCCAAGGTTGGAAGGATCCCAGGCCTTCAGAACTGGGAGTAGCTTGTCCTCTTGTAAGGCCCTAGCCCTTCTGGAAAGATGCCCCTTTTGGCCCCAGTACGATGAGTGAGTCTAGGCTACCCACAGGAGCCCACCCTGCTGCCTTGGGCCTGTCAGGTCCACAGGGCGAGGGAAGCCAGTGTTTGTTTACCCCGCCAGGCAGAGCAGAAACATTTTTAGATCTTGTAGGCTCCAGACAAGAAAGAGGATGTGGATGTTTGGACCAGCAACTCGGATCTATCTACCTGGAAATGGCTGGAAGGAGCTGAGTCCTTGGGTGTCACAGAGCTGGGCCAGATGGCTGGGAGGCACTCCTCCAATGGGACCCTTGCTCAGGTCAGTCTGGAGGCACTCTCTGGGCTTCTGTCATGGTTGCTCAGCTGTAGAGCTAAGTGTCTTGCCTGAGCCCACAGCAGGTATAGGAGAGTCACACCCCTTGAAAGCAAGGCCAGTGAAATGGCTGTATCCTCCCTGAGCCCCTAGGAAAGCAGCTGATTGACTTCACTCATAGGAAAAGAGAAACTAAGGCTCAGAGAGGCTTGCAGCTTGCCCAGCGTCACCCAGCAGGGATGTAGCAGTGCCAGCCTGACCCGAGGCCTGCCCCTATGCTGTCTCCCTGTTCTGATGTGCCTCCCATGTTGCCTGGATCAAAGCAGCCCAGCTTTGGTGTGTTGTAGAGTACAGAAAACATACAAGTTCCATGGAGGGAGCTGTTAGGGCTGGAGGTAAAAGGGCAAGGATTCAGAATATCCCAGGGCCCACCTTACTTAGGGCAGGTAAGAATACCCCAGTCACTTCCTGGACAGAGGCACCCAGAGAAAAACTGTTCTGGGGAATGAGTAAGTCGGTTTCATTCAGTCATGTTCTGAGCATTCTGAAAGGGATGGCGCAGAAGGGAGGGGTTCAGGCAGTCCCTCTTGGTGGGGTACCGGCTTGCTTGCAGAACTGTTTGTAGCTGTGATGGGCCTGTGAAAGAGCAAGAAGTTTGCCATGACATAAAAGCCACCAGTCTCCCACCAAAGGCACACACACACTGTGACCCAGTGCTCAGCCGATGGCCTGTCCAAGTCCTCTGGCAGTCACTCATTTAAGGCACACAGTGCCTGCAAGACCAGGGTGTTCCACAGGTGGGGACACCAAGGCCTCTGGCAGCTCTGCCAAGGTGCAGCCTATGCTCTGGCCCCTGCCTGTCCACCTGGGCTCAACCCTCACCCACCCACTTGTACATGTCTCTGTGCCTTTCCCTTGTATGTGTAGTGAATAAACAAGTAATTGGAGCTTGTTCCGGAGATTTGTGTTTATTACTTTAAAATGTAGGTGTGTGGGTGCGTGTGTGTTTATGCATGTGCGTGGGGAGTGCACGTGTGTGTGTGTGTGTGTGTGTGTGTGTGTAAGCCTTGAAGGTCAAAGGCATCAGATGCGCTGGAACTGGAATTAAGGGGGGGGTGACCAGTGGTCTCAGTAACGTCTACTCCCAGGGGTGCAGAGTTCTTTTGGTGAGGATACATCCCAGCTACCCAGCACACCCTGCCAGAGCCACCACGCCACAGAAAGTCCTCATCAGTGGCCCCAGAAGGAGGCTGGAGTCCCAGAAAGAGGCTTTCTTCTCCTTGTGCCTGGGGCTCTTTGGGACATCCTTCTACCATGGCTACTAGTGGTATCCCTCAGGTCCCAGCTGTGTCACCTGGGTTTATCCTATTCTGAAACCAGCCATATTATGTGATGGTGTTGGGTTAACATAGTGAATAAAGGTAAGTATGTGGCACTAGGTTATGCATAAGGGAACTGTGGTCGCCATCCCTTACCAAGGATGGCAAGCTTCACTTTATAACAGGTTTCAGGAAACAACATGGGAATGACCACAATCCTATGACAGATGAGAAGACATACTGAGGGAGGGAATGTGGCTCCTGGGAGATTCTCTGTTGCTTAGAATTGGACCTAGACTTAAATTCCCAGGACTGCTCGAAGGAGGGGAGAGGAACAATGGTGTGGAGAGATAGCTCATTGGTTCACTGCGCAGACTGCACTTGCCAAAGACCTAAGTTCAGTTTTAACACGCTGGCCGGTCAGGCAGCTCACAACCCTGTAACTGGAGCTCCATGGCATCTGCCACCCTCTTCCGGCCTCTATTGGCACCTGCACTCACATGCCGTTCACACTCTTGAAAATAAAATAAATTGGGCTGGAGAGATGGCTCAGCAGTTGAGACTATTGGATACTCCTCCAGAGGTCCTGAGTTCAATTTCCAGCACTCACAGAGTGGCTCACGACCATCTGTAATGAGATCTGATGCCCTCTTCTGTCATGCAAGCACATGTGCAAGTAGAGCACTCATACATAAGTAAATACATCTTTAAAATAAAAGTAAAATAAATCAGGAGCTGGAGAAATGTTAAAGCCTTGCTATCCTTCCATAGGACCAGAGTTCTGTTCCCACGGCTCAGGCTGAGTAGCCAAAACTGCCACAACTCCAGTTCTAGAGGATCCAAGGCTCCTTTGTGGCCTCTGGGAGTACCTGTACTCAAATACATACAACTAAAAATGAAATAAATCTTTAAAAAATAATTAGTCAGCGGGCAGAGGTGGTGCACGCCTTTAATCCCAGCAATTGAAGATAGAGGCAGACGGATCTCTGTGAGTTCAAGGCCAGCCTGGTCTATGGAGTCGTTCCAGGACAGCCAAAGCTACACAGAGAAACCCTGTCTTGAAAAACAAAATAAAACACCCCAAAAATAAATAAGTAAATAAATAAAGCAAAAATTAATCTTGCTGGGCACAGTTGTGTACACCTTTAATCTCAGCTCTTAGGAGGCAGAAGCAGGTGGATCTCTATAAGTTCAAGGCCAGTTTGGTCTACATAGTGACTTCCAAGACAGCTAGGACTACTTGGTGGCATATGCGCTTAATCCTAGCTCTCAGGAGAGACACAGGAAGATCAGAGTCTGAGGCCAGCTTAGTCTAATATCAGGTAACAGGTCAGCCAGTGTGACTCTGTCTCAAAAAAAAAAAAAAAAAAACAATATATATTTTTTTATTGTGACAGTCTAGCTGGGTAGCCAAGACTATCCTCAAACTCTTGATCCTCCTGCCTCAATTGATTGTTGAGACTACAGGCCTTCACGACCATGCCAGAATGCAGATCTTTCTTCTCTAGATGAGATATTTTCCCATGTGGGGTATGGTTGGGTGTGCTAGGAGGGTAAGTGTGCCCCTGAGACATTGTCTGAGTGGGACTTGGGTCTAGTGCATCAGTTTACATGTTGGGAACAAGTGAGACCAAAGCACCCAGGGATGGCCCATGGGAAACACCCAGTGGGGCCAGGCTGGCTGGTGGGTCCCTGTATGTAGGCACAGAAGGGCTTCCAATCACGGAAGACCACCTCAGGGTGGAGAATAACACCTCAACCTCCACACTCATCTCTCGCCCCCCCCCCACCTCCCCAGCTTCTTCCTGTTTTGATGGAAGGAAAAATTTTTCAGCTTTTTCCTTCTTTATTTTTCCAGACGGGTGACTCGCTCAGGAGAGGAATTCCCCCCTCCCCAATCCCTTGTCACCCTATGCATCCATGCCATAAGTCCGGCCCATCCTGTTGTGCTGGGAGGGTCATGGCTATTTTTGGGTGCTTTATGGGGATGGCGCCTCAGGGGAGGGGATGTGGGGGTGCTTCAGCTGCCTCCTTCCAGTCCCCTTCCCCCTTCCAGGTTCCTCCCCACCCCCACCCATCCTCTGGCCAGCCGGGCTCTGGGTGGAGGGAAGGAAGCCTGCTTAGCCTGGGTATAAATAACTCAGGTGGTTACTCAGCTCTGCGAACATGATAACGTGAGTCACCATGTGAAATCCAGAGGAGCAGCAAGCAGCCTCCGAACCACCCAGGGCAGGGCTGTGGGCTGCACGAGGGCAGTGTGGTACCCAGGGACTTGCGCTAGGCGAGGTGCTGCCTAGCGAAGCCTGTGGGCAGTGTGCGGTGGTGGTGGCAGACCCTCATGATTCCTCGCTAGGATTTTGAGGGGAGTGGCTTCATTTTCAAGGTCTGTCTGTGCCAGGGAGATGAAAAAAGGCAGGGCCAAGCTCTGAGCATCATCAGGTCCCCTCCCCCTGCCTGTCACACACCAGGGTACAGATCAGCAGTGGGGCTTGTAGGGTGGGAGTGGGGCTTGGGCGCTCCGTACTTGGTTGCCCAGGCTTCTCCTCCTGGATTAGCCCTTTCACCAGCTTCCTTCAGAGTCAGGCTGGAGTGTGGGCGCAGAAACAAGACACTCTGAGGGATGTGTGGCCCAGCAGTGGGATTAGCTTGGGCAGCCCGCTGGACTGCGGCCCAGTCCCAGCTTCGGCAGGACAGGTCAGAGGCAACCCAGCCCCGGCCTCCTCCATCTCCACAGTCACCCAGGTCTGGATCCTTGTTGCCATGGCAATGGGTTTTGGAGCCTAGGAAGGCCCTTTTCTCCTGTCCTCCTGCCACGTAGTCCTGGAGGGGACAACAGTACCATGGGGTCAGGGAAGCAGCCAGCCCCTGCACCAGGAGGGGAGTATCAGCCTAGAGCACAGTTTTTATAGTTAACCCTAAGCCAGGCAGGACACTAGAGTATCCATGAGGTCCTGGGTACAATGTCCTTAAAGCTGAGCCTGAGGTTCCCCACCTTGACAATGGCTGAACAGGGTGGAGAATCATGACCTGCTAAGCGCTAAGCTCTTAGCTGGTGATGAGAACTTCCGGGGCTCTTCTTTACCCCAGGGCACATCTTTCCCACCTTTGACCTTCGTCCAAAGTGCAGCACTCCCAGAGCCCAGAGCCTACCTGACTCTACCCTGGTTTCCACCTAAGTTCTTCTCCAGCTCCATCTTGGCCCCCAACCCTGCTCCTCCCCCAGCCACCACCCCCATGTGCCCAGACAACTTGGCATGGATCAGGATCTGCCATTTAGCAAGCAGCCTGCCCTCTGGCCCCTCACAAACAATAGGGACTCCAAGAATATTGTCTACCCGGACTGAATCAAACACTCTAAATTTAGTCTGTCTGATGCGTCCTCTGCTTCCTGCCCCTGTTGCCCTCCTTTCATGGCGATGAGGTCACCCCGGAACTGCATGCCTTGGCAGCCAGACCCAGGGGGTTTCCAGGTCCAAAGTATTCTCCTGCTTTTGGGAAATGGACCATGGGGATCAGAGGTCCTGAGTCTTTTCTCCTGCCCTACCCAGATGAATCTCAGGAACTTCTCCGAAGTAATTTAGGGATAGATAACCCATGCTTGCAGAAGCCAGCACCATAGGGGGTGGGGAGTGAAAGCAACAGGCCTGGCTTTGTCCCTGCCCTGGAGGTGACAGCCCAAGGGAAGGACAGTCAGCAAATAAACAAGGAATGAGCAGGGCTATCTCAGTGGTGTCAGGGTGCCATAAAGGACACAAATCCGAAATCTGATGACAGACACAGAGTGGGTGGAGACCTTGGCTTAAGAAAGAGGTCAGGGCAGGCTTCTGTGAGGGTGACATTTGAGCTGAGGCCTGAATGACCAGAAGACTGAAGTCCTAGGTTGGGCCACTCCCTGAAGGCCAGAGGAGGGTAAGTGAAGAGTCCAGGAGGGTTGAGGCATAGCTAGTAGACCAGTGTGACTGGAGGGAAGGGATGTCAAGGGGAGAGAGGGACACTCCCATGATGAGGTTGCAGGGCTGCTATGGTGACAGGATGGACAAACCTAAGTCCCCACAGCTCGGGCCAACAGCATCTAGCATTCCATACTGGCTGATGGAAGGCACATTCTCAGCTATCTGCTTCAGGTGTTTCTTGAGTCACTGACCAGAGGAGACATTGCCCAGAGTCACCCAGTGAGTCTGAGTCTCCCAGGAATGATTTGGTGGCCTGTCTGCCCAGTGCTGCTGAACCTGCAGGTGCAGGAAAGAGGCAGCTCCTGAGGCCCAGTCTCTGGTGAGTAGGAGGGGCCTACCCCTCCCCCAGCCTCCTCACATTACCACCCTGAACATCCTGAAGCCCCTGCTCTCCCGTACTGCCAAGAATCTAGGGTTAGCAGGAATGTGGGGGACTCTGGAATGTTGTTTTCTGGTGCCAGCACTAACGTGCCAGCCTTGCCAGAGGCCTGGGGGCAGATGGGGGATCACCAGACCTTGTCTGGAATTGGGAGCTGGCAGCTGTGCCACCATGGGAAGGCAGGGCCCTGCTTGCCTGCTTAATGAAGCTCACATGGAGATGTCCCTTTTTGGAACTGGCCCACCATCCTCTCCTGCTTACCATGTAGGGTGGTTTGGTTCAGGAGCACCTCAGTGTCTTTTGATTCACATGTGAACCCTGATGAGGTGGGGAAGGGGAGGGGCTCCAGCTAACCAGTGGTTCTCAACCTAAGGCTGTGACCCTTTAATACAGTTCCTCATGCTGTGGTGACCCCCAACCATAAACTTATTTTTGTTGCTACTTCATAACTCTAATTTTGCTATTGTTATGAATCGTGATGTAAATATCTGATATACAGGATATCTGATATGTGACCCCTGGGAAAGGGTCATTCGACCCACAAAGGGGTTGCGACCCACAGGTTGAGAATCACCGTTGTAGACACTGTACTACAAATTTGGGACAAATCCCACCTGAGCATCCAGCATCTGTCTGACCTTGTCACCCCAAGGCTGCCCCAAGGTTCTGGGTGAGCATTGAACACCAGGACACAGGCCTTGCCCTAGCCTTGGCACATTCCAGTGCCCCTGCCATATTGGCTCTGTCCCCACCACCCTATTTGGTGTCTCCTCTCCCTGGTTGCTTAGGAGATGCAGAAATCTTTCTGAGAGAGGGTGTGGCAATGGGAGTCCAGGGAAGGCAGGACCTTTGGGTTGCAGGAGCCGACAGATTAATTGGTGAAATCATCAACTCAGAGGTCCAGCAGACTTCAGGCCCACTGGCCAGCTATGTGACCTTGGCAAGTTACTAGCCCTTTCTGATTCTTAGTTTCCTCTTGTGTGTAGTGGTAGCAGCAGCCATTCTCACACCAGGACCAGGGCTTGTGGGCCAGAGCTATTATTGTGAAACCACCATTAGCTGCTAGGTAAAGGAGGGTGTTAGGAGAAGGACAAGTTTCTCACCTTGGTCAGGGGCTGTTAGGAACTTGGGGAGGGCAGCTCTCCCACCTCGCCCCAGCAGCCGGAGTGAGAAGTACTGCCCCTCATTCTGCCAGCCCAAAAGAGACAGGTCTCCCTGCTCCCAGTGATGCTGGTGGTAGAGCTGAGTAAGGTTCCTTTATCCTGCCAGATGCCCTTCAGCCCTGGGCCAACACTGCCCCTCTGATCCCCAGCAGGGCCCAGGCCAAGAAACCTTTATTTTTAAACCTTTGAACAATGGCTGGTGGGGCACAGCCTCCGCAGAGGACAGAGATGGTGGAAGGGAGGGGAGTTGCCCTTTCCAGGCCAGTACTGGTGCCCAGGGGACCCTGCCTTTTCTCCAGTGAGACATAGAGCCTACTCCATTCCACCCACTCAACTTAGCCCTTTTCTCCCTCAAGGTCTAGATTGTAGAGCTAGCTGCCAGCCACCTAGTTGGCACACAGAGGCCTCTGTCATTAGACAATGCGATACCCCGGGTATGTATCACAGAGGACTTTGGGCCCCTGGAAGGAATTGATCAATACCCCCTACATCCTTTACAACCACCTAGGGAGGAGAGAGGGACAGCCTTGAGGAGCCCACCCACCCAGCACCCAGGATGCCCACTACTCCCCCTCATGACTCCTTGCTCACAGCCCAACATAAAATTTGGGGACAGGAGACACTGTCCCCAAAGGTGACCAGAAGCATCTGTCCCTGAGAGCCTGACAAAGGGGAGTCTTTCTTACTGGTATCTCCTGCTAAGACAGGACCTCTCTCTGTGGTGTCTGGCCTCACCACTGGCCCCTGGAGGACCCAGCCTCTAAAGGGACCCCAGAAGGTGGAGAGGACAGATGATGTGCAGTGGGAGGGCCTCCCATCCTTCCCACTTCTGCACTCTCCTTCACATTCTTGGCCTTGCTGCAAATAGTACTTCCTGTAGTTGTTCTCTTGGCTGTGTCCTGTCCCCACCTTCCCTCTCACCATAGGAGTACTGAGATTATAGATGTTCAAGCCACCACATCTGGCCTTATGTTATGGGGAACTGAAGTCTTCACACTTGTATGATAGGCCTGGTACCCCAATGAGCCATCTCCACAGCCATGCTTTGCCTTTTTCACATCTATCTATGTATCTATCTACTCATCCATCCATCCATCCATCCATCTATCCATCCATCCATCCATCCATCCATCCATCCATCTATCCATCCATCCATCATCTATCTATTTTTCTCTTGGTGGTATTGGGGTTAGCTTTTCCCAACCAGTAAGAACTCTAGCACTCCTACAGTGAGAAGGAAGGCAAAGATAGCAGACTCTCCCAGAAACAGAATAGGCAAGCTATTCTGGAATACACAACACAGAAACAGGATGGACCCTGTCTCAACAATGAGGAGAGAACCAGCTTCCAAGAGTTGTCCTCTGACCTCCACAGTCAAACCTGAAACACAAATACACAGAATTGGTTGATTAACTTTTAATTGGAGAGATGGCTGAGTTGATCAAATGCTGAGGCACTGATCTTGGCTTCCCAGCATCCATCTAAAAGCCATGTGTGCCTGTAACCCCAGTGCTGGGGAGATGGAGACAGGGTGATCCCTGGGGCTCTCTGCCAAGCTAGTCTAGTCAAATCAATGTGTTCCAGGTACAGTGAGAGACTGTCTTAAAAAACAAGGTGGAGCCAGGCATGGTGGTAGACGCCTTAAATCCCAGCACTCAGGAGACAGAGGCTGGTGGATCTCTGTGAGTTCAAGGCCAGCCTGGTCTACAGAGTGAGTTCCAGGACAGCCAGGGCTATACAGAGAAACCCTGTCTTGAAGAATCAAAAGAGAAGACACCCATTGGCAACCTCTGATATCCACATACATGTGCACAGGTACCTCTGCACCCGCAACCACACAGGCACATACAGACAAAAGTAAACACAAAATATGAAGAATGAGGGCCAGAGATGCAGCGAGAAACCAACAGACAGATGGAAGCCATAGGTGGGCCTGTGAGTTCAGGCCAGTATCATGGAACTAGTGTGGAAATTCCTGGGAAACCAGAAAAGTCCTACTTTGTGGTACAGCCAGACCATTACTAGGTGCACATGCCCACAGGAGGGAAAATAGTGTGCTGGAGAGACTCCCCCTTCCCATGAGCCTCTATTCATCATAGCCATGGCAAGGAACCAACCCCAGGGACATCAGCCCAGTGCTATCAGCTGATGGCTGGAAAGAGTTGTGATACCTATGTGCCACTGAGAACTAGTCAAGGGGGAGAAAAGGAACCTCTGCCCTTCTCAGCAGCACAGATGAGCCTGGAGGTCATTACATTACGTGAAACGAGCTGGACCAAGACAAAAATCACATGTTCTCACTTCCATGGGGAAGTTGAAAAAAGTGGGTCTTGTGGGAGTAGAAAACAGAGGAGAACATACCAGAAACTGCTCTGAGGGAGGATGGGAGCGGAGAGAGGAAGGATGGTTTACAGGTTTGGGGTTCAGCTGGTCAGGAAGAATGGCTTCTAATTTTGGACCACACAGTAGGGTGTATGAGTTAACTCCTGTCTGTGACAAAACCCCCAACAAAAGCAGTTTAAGGAAGGAAGGGTTTGTTTTGGCTCGTGGTTCCTGGGTACAGTCAGTCTATCATGGTACAGAGGCGTGGTGGAAAGGGCTTGAGGAAGCTGCTTACGCTGCCGCCTCAGTAGGAAGCAGAGACGTGAAGACTGGTGCTCAGTGCTTTTTATCCCTTTATTCATTTGTTCCACCCATGGAAGGTATTGCTCGAGTTCAGGGTGGGTCTGCCCATATCAGCTAACCTAATACCTCACAGACACTTGTTTCCATGGTGAATCCCATCAAGCTGGTAATTACAACTAAGCAAGCCTGGAGAGATGGCTCCCCAATTAAGACCACATATTGTTCTTCCAGAGGACCTGAGTGTGGTTTCCAGTATTCACACTGGGCGAGCACCTTACCTTACCACCTGCAACTCTGGCTCCAAGAGATCCACTGCCCTCTTCTGGCCTCCAAAGACACTGCACTCATGTGTGCAAGCCCACATACAGACATGCACATAGAGACACACACACACAGACAAGTGACACACACACACACACACACACACACACACACACACACGTATGCACATGTTGGCTGGAGGGATGCCCTAGCCATTAGGAGCACTGGCTCCTTTTGCAGAAGACCCAGGTTTTATTCCCAGCACTTACTTGGTGGCTCACAGCTGTCTGTAACTCCAGTTCCAGGAGATCTAATACCTCTTTTGAGCTCTGCGAGCTCCTAAAGGCATATAATGCACATTCATACTCTCAGGCACACACATGCACACATAAAATTGAATAAACAAATATTTTAGCTGGGCGTGGTGGCACACGCCTTTAATCCCAGCACTTGGGAGGCAGAGGCAGGCGGATCACTGTGAGTTCAAGGCCAGACTGGTCTACAAAGCGAGCCTAGGACAGCCAGAGCTGTTACACAGAGAAACCCTGACTTGAAAAACCAAAAAAAAAAAAAAAAACAAATATTTTAAAAACTAAAGTCAGACAGTAGTGTTACTCACCTTCAATCCCAGCACTGGGGAGGCAGAATCACACAAACTGGATGTGGTGACACATGCCTTTAATCCCAGCACTTGGGAGGAAGAGACTCTCTGTGAGTTCGAGGCCACCCTGGTCTACAGAGTTTCAGGACAGCCGGGGCTGTTAGAGAAACCCTGTCTCAAAAAAAAAAATCTAAAAACAAACAAACAAACAAACAAACAAAACTAAGGCCAGAAGTTGTGGTACACACTTTTTTTTTTTTTTTTTGTTTTTTCGAGACAGGGTTTCTCTGTGTAGCCCTGGCTGTCCTGGACTCACTTTGTAGACCAGGCTGGCCGCGAACTCGCAAAGATCCGCCTGCCTCTGCCTCCCAAGTGCTGGGATTAAAGGCGTGCGCCACCACCGCCCGGCTTGTGGTACACACTTTTACTCCCAGCACCCAGGAGGCAGAGGCAGGCAGAACTCCGAGTTCGAGGCCAGCCTGTCTATAGAGCTAGTTCTAGAACAGCTAGGGCTACATAGAGAAAACCTGTCTTGAGAAAAAAAGCAACAACAACAACAACAACAAACAAACAAACAAACAAACAAATACGCAGAGCAGAGGATCTTGTATGTTCCTAGCACAAAGAAGTAACTACTGTTTGAAATGTTACTCAGCCTGATGTGGTCGGCACATAGTGTGTATGTGTGTGTTGAAGCATCCCACCATCCCATACTTGTTTATGAGCAACCTGTGCCAATTAAAAATTAACATTTAAACCCAGGCCTATAACCCCAGCTACTTGAGAGACTGAGGCAGGAGGGTGAGAGTCCAAGGCCTGCCAGGACACTAATGTAAGGCCCATTTGAGTAACTTAGTGAAAACCTGTGTCAACCTTGCCGCACAAGCCTGAAGATCTATGTTCATTCCTTGGACCCACAATGAGAGGAGAGAACCGACTCCTGAAAGCTGACCTCTGACCTCCACTGATGCGCAGTGGCATGCACGGGTGGCATCCACACACAATACTAATAATTAATAAAACAAGCCGGGCGGTGGTGGTGCACGCCTTTAATCCCAGCACTTGGGAGGCAGAGGCAGGCGGATCTTTGTGAGTTCGAGGCCAGCCTGGTCTACAAAGCGAGTCCAGGACAGCCAGAGATATTCAGAGAAACCCTGTCTCGAAAAACCAAAACCAAAACCAAAACCAAAACAAAAAAATAATTAATAAAACAGTATTTAAGTGTAAAGAGGGCTATGGTCCGTAACTCAGTGATACAGTGCTTCCCCAGTGTGCTTGAGAACCTGGATTCCATCCCTACCAGGAGAAAAGAAATACATTTAGGTACAGGTGAGGAAAAGAAGCCTGGAGCAGGCAGGTAATCAGTAGGAGGAGGCCCACTCATCCACTTGTTCTACAAATGCTGAAGGAGGAAAAGCCATGGAATGTCTAACCCTTCAGTGTCTGTCCCCAGAACCCCAGATCAAAGCCCAGAGCCACTACAGGCAGGCCAAGGGGGCAAGTGGCTTGCCTCTCTGTGCCTCAGTGCCCTCATGTCTAACTATGACAAGGTATGCCCCTCAGGCAACCAACCATGACCTCTGGTGCTCCTTCCCAGCCACCTGTTTTGGACTCTGAATGGAGCTGACTCCCTTAAAGGAGATCCCACAACAGAGGCCCCTTAGAGGGGTCAGGAGATGCTGCGAAAATGACATTGAAGGGCATGAACTGCATTAGCTACTTTTCTGTCTCTGTGACCAAGTGGCCTGACACACATACCTTAAAGGAGCTTGCTTTGATTTGTTTTGTTTTGTTTGTTTTCGAGACAGGGTTTCTCTATGTAACAGCTCTGGGTGTCCTGGAACTCACTCTGTAGACCAGGCTGGTTGCAAACTCACAAAGACCCACCTGCCTCCCGAGTGCTGGGACTAAAGGCGTGCGCCACCACACCCAGCTTGAGATTTATTTTTGTTCATGGTTTCAGAGTTCAACCTATCCTGTCTAGGTAGGAGGAACAGAGAGCACTTTCCATGCAATGGCCTGGGATACAGGAAAGGGGACCGCTGGAGCTCATGGGACTTTCTCTTTATTCTTTGCAGGCCCCAGTCCACCAGACAGTGTCACCATGTTCAAGGTAGGTCTCTCTTGTCTGTGTTAATTCTCTCTGAAAACATCCTCATAGACACACCCAGAAGTGTGCCTCTGTCTCCTGGGTGATTCTAAGCCCAGTGAAATTGACGGTGATCAGCCATTGTTCCGGCTGTGACGTCACAGCCTTTAACTCCACAACTCAGGAAACAGATACAGGATGTTCACCATAAATTCAAAGCCAACCTAGTTTACCTCGTGAGCTCCAGATCAATCAATGTTACGCAAACTCTCAAAAAAAATTTTTTTTAAATTACAAAATAAAAAGTTAACTTTCTTTCAAGGAATGGTTAAGGGACAGAGCCATTGCAGGATGGAGGGGGAGCAAGCACAGAGACCCAGTGGTGGGGACGAGTTTCCTCATTAAAGAAAAAGACAAGGGGGAAGTCAGTGAGGAGACCCATGGCAGGAGATACGTCAGAGATGGCCAGGGTACTGCCTGCTTCCCCCTTCCCTCCCAGCTTATGACCTTGGCCCCACCTACCCCTAATTCTAGCCTGGACTTCCCCTTCCCGTTGTGGGTGGGAAGACAAAGACCACATCCTTTCCTAGATGGCACCCCTCACCGCTCCCTGGGAGTAATGGCATCATTCATTCTTCCAGAGGCGCGGGGACCCAGCAACTGACCCTCGTCTTACCCCAGCAGCCACCGAATGTGGAGTTCCTTCTCTTTGGCTGTTCACATCCTTCCTAGGACCCCAAGACTCAATGTGCAGTGAACTCACCCCGGCCTGCAATGTCCTTCCTGCCCTTCTCTGTCTAATCAGACCTGCATTGTACCCTGGGAATCCTGGGGTATGAGCAGAGAGCGAGTCAGCCTTCTCTGTACCCCAAGGACTGGCACAGGGCTGGTCTCTGAGAAGCGTCTTGATGGAGGGAAGGATGGACAGAGTGGATAGATGTGGACGCAAGTCCAATCAGGCCTAAATATTGGGCACCATGCCAGAACAAGAAATCAGGATATGCCTCTGATAGTTGACTCCACTCACGTTCATAGGCAAAGAGCTCCTTCCCCAGTCTAGGAGTCTTAGGACACTCTGAGCTGCATATTAATCTGAAGTGGCCTTAGGAAGCCTTGGGTTTTATGAGAGCAGCGGCTAGAAGAGTCTCACTTCTCAAAGCCCAAGCTCCACGGTTAGATGTGAACCAGACAGTCTGGGGTCAAAGTCTGGCCTTGGTCACTGTCAGCTGTGTGACCCAGATGATTTACTTTAATGTCTCAGGGCCTTGTTTCTTTGGTTATGTGGGTTGAACCTTAGTACCTGTCTCATAGATTCCTGAGTGCTCACGGGATGGTGCAACAAAAGCACTGTCACCCAAGAGTCAAAGTTAGGTCATAGGAATGTGTGTGTGTGTGTGTGTGTGTGTGTGGGTGTGTGTGTGTGTGTGTGTGTGTATGTGGTGTGTGTGTATATGTGTGGGGTATATGTGTGTGTAGTGTGTGTGTTTGTGTGTATGTGTGTGTGCATGTGTGTAGTGTGGGGTGTGTGTGAGCATGTGTATATGCATGTGTGGTGTATATGTATGCATGTGTGTGTGGTATGTGTGCATATGTGTATGTGTGTGTGGTATGTGTATGTGTGTGTGCATGTATGTGAGTCTGTATGCATGTGTGGTGTGTGTGTGTATGGTGTGTGTTTATGTGTTTGTGGAGTGTGCATATGTGTGTGGTATATGTGTGGTGTGTGTATGTGTATGTGTGTGCATGTGCGTATGTGAGTGTGTGTGTCCAGAATAGAGCATGCCTGCGTGCTCATATTGAATAACTGTATCAGAACAGCAAGCTGGAGATATCCCAGGCTGCTGTTCTGAGGTTTCTGCAGTGTCTAGAACAGGAGAGGGGAGAAACTTTGGCTGTGCAGCGGCAAAAGGTGGCCCTAGCTGAGCGCATACTCCCTTTGCAGGATATGCACAGGGTGGGACGGGTCCTTGTGGATATTCACACTACTGCTATAAGGCAGCCTCCACTCTACCCTCACAGAGACCTTCCATAGGTGGACTCTATCTCAGAGACTGAGGGAATCTGAGGACAAACTTCTCAATGGCCTCAGTTTACAGAGAGCCCCGAGAACATCCTTGCGCTCACATATGCTAACCCAGGAACAGGGCTGGAAACAATTATGGGATAGACAGGCAAGGTGTCAGCTACCCCAGTGAAAGGAGTGTGTATGGTGTGTGTGTTTATGTGTTTGTGGAGCTCAGAGCTCTGTGTCCTTACTCCAAGGCCATGGGGACACAGAGTATTTATGGACCCAGTGGTCCTGAGTGCAAAGCCTGATGAGCAGGGACAGGGAGGTACAGGAAGTTAAGTTGCTCACCTAAGGAGGTCACACTGATGTGGGGAGAAGCCAGGATTCTGACCACTGGCTTCGAGCCAATCACCCCCATCATGTGATTCTGGAAACTACCCTGGTTCTAATTTGTAAAATGAGTCAAAGACATCTGTACCTCTGGGAGCAGAAGACAATCCAGGGACTCCCTGGCCAGAGGCTGACAGCATTCTGAGGGTCTGGCAGCCGAACAGCTCTTCTAGAGAATCTACTAATGACACCATTTAAGTTGCTTTCTCATCCTGCTCTTTGTCCAAACCCATTAGGCAGGACGGACCACTGAGTCACAAAGCATTTGTCCAGGAACACAAAAACAGTCCTGATTCTGACCCTTGGGCCACCTCCAAGCCCAGAACTGGCCCCCAGCCAGTTCCCCCTCAGACACACCAGCACCTGGGCAGATCTTAGGTGGTCACCCCTTAGGTCCAAATTCTCATTTTTAATTTTACTATAAAAGGCATGATACATGCCTAGTTGGGAAAATCTGAAAAATGTAGAAAAGTCAAAATAAGGAAGAAAGATCACCACCCACAGCCCCACCTCCTGGGCCAGTCATTGTTAGGGCTTGATGTATTTCCGTCCATAGTGTTTTGTTTGACGACTGTTTTAAAAAAGCATAGCTGAGATCACACTGTATATTAAAAGGAAAAAAAAAAAAAAGAAGCTCAAACGGTAGTATCCTGCTTTTCTGGCCTGCCATTTTATCCCAGGCTCTTTTTTTGGTTATTTTACTTCTGGCCTGGTTTCCTTTCCCTGTCTCTGAACCTCATTTTTATTGGCTGCCTAATATTTTATCAAGTGAAAGTTCCATGGCTGACTTAGCCGTTCTCTTGTTGTTGGACATCTCCATTATTTCCAATTTGGGGGAGTTATAAATAATGAGCTGTGATTGGTATCTTTGTATGGAAATTGTCCTGTTTTCCACAGTTAGGGGCAGCTCCTTAGCTGGAATGGAGTTACTGGGATGGTGAGTCAGGCGTGCCCTGAAACACTTGGCCCAGTAGCCTCCCAGAGGACATGACAATGTCAGTTCAAGACATGAGTGCAGAGGGCCCAGAAATGGCAGCAGTGCCCAGTGCCACTCAGACAGTCAGCAGTGCCATTCTTCTTCCTCTGCAGGTCATTTGCCTGCAGTCCTTCTCCCTCTGGTCAATCACTCATTCATTCATTTTGGTACATAAGGGGAAACTAGGCACAGGTCTAGACTCCAGGAGACTGCAGGCACTGCCATCAGAAGAGAGGGGAAGGCACAAGCAGAAGGAAGGCAAAGTTGACACCTCTGAAATTTGGTTCTACGCAAATCAAGGTGTTTTGTGGTTCACCATCTGATTCCCATGCCTCCCCAGAGAGTGTACCGGCAGAAGGTGACACTTCCTTTTAAGCTTGGATGGAGGCCAAACAGTAGCAGCACACACCTTTAATCCCAGCAGACCTGTGGCAGAGGTTAGGTGGATCTCTATTGAGATCCTGATCTACAGAGCAAGTTCCAGGACAGCTAAGGCTACACGGAACAATCCTCTCTCAAAAAAACAAACAAAAAGTAAGGAGCTGGAGAGAAGGTGCGCCAGTTAAGAGTGCTTGCTGCTTGTAATGAGCATAGTAAAAAAAAAAAAGCCTTTTAGGTGTGTAAAAATAGCTCAGTTAGCCGGGCGGTGGTGGCGCACGCCTTTAATCCCAGCACTTGGGAGGCAGAGGCAGGCGGATCTTTGTGAGTTCGAGGCCAGCCTGGTCTACAAAGCGAGTCCAGGACAGCCAGAGATATTCAGAGAAACTCTGTCTCGAAAAACCAAAAAAAAAAAAAAAAAAAATAGCTTAGTCAGGATCCCCACTACACCCAAGATACATCTGATAGCCAGAACCCAGTGACATCTCTCACTTGAGATAACCAGACACAGGGCTAGAACTCCTGACGCCCATTGGACAGTATAAAAGCAGAGACCAAGAGCAATGCTCTGCTCTGCACATCTGGAGACACCACGCCTCGATCTGCCCTCAGCTGGAAAGTCTCCCCCAGGATCCGGACCCTCGAATCAGAGACTACCGTTAGAGAGTGGACCTGACCTTCAGCTAAGATGTGTGGCGCAGGTGAGGAGCTTTGGGGAGATAGAGAGGCTTAGGACGTAGTTAGGAATTTAGAGTGTGAACCATGTGTGATGGGCTTCAGAATACTAAGATATAACTTTGCTATACTAACTACATGCATGTACCTTCTTGCTCACGGCACTGCTCTTTTAGAGGACCTGAGTTCAATTTTCAGCACCCACATGGCAGATCACAGCCATGTGTAACTCGAGTTTAGGGGAGTGCAGTGCCCTCTTCTGGCTTCCATAGGAACTACAGACACCAATGAAATACTGTACACATAAAATAAGAATAAATTGGGTTTTTTTTTTCTTCTGCCTGCCAAACCCACCTAGGGCACAGCCAGCAGAATTAAGCTGCGTGCTGCACCCCCAGCCCCCAGCTCCATAACCTTTCCTCCCAAGGAGGTCTATAGGCCCCATGAACATCCAGGCCTTTGGGTCTCCAGGAACATCCAGGTTAGACCTGCCCAGCCTTTCTCCTGCTTTCCCCTAGCAATTGGAATGGGGGCTATCTCTGACTTGGACTCTGTTGCGTGCCTTTGCATCCCATTTCCCTAGCAGGACCGCCTTGTCTGGCGTCAGTGGAAGAGGAAGCACTTAGTTCTGATGCAACATGGTTCAGCATGATGTGCCAGGGTGGATTGGTACTCTTTGGGGGAGGGGATGGGGGAGATGGGTAGGCCTGTAGGACTGGGAGGAGAGAAGGGCTGCAATTGGGATATAAAATGAACAAATAATGAAAAAAAAAAAAAGAATAAATCGGGGCCTGAAGAGATGGCTCACGGGTTAAGAGCACTGAATGCTCTTTGAGAGGACCAGGGTTCAATTCCCAGCACTCACATGGCAGCTCACAACTGTCTGTAACTCCAGTTTCAGTAGATATGATGCCCTCACACAGACATACATGCAGGCAAAACACCAATGAACAAAAGATAAAAATAAGTTTAAAAGTGAGAATAAATATTTTTGAAAGTAAAAAAGGGGGTTGGACTCGGTGATGGAGCATTTGCCCAGCTTGTATGAGGCCCTGGGTTCAATTTCCAGTACTTAAAGCAAACCTTGGGTGCTACTCTAATTCCCTTTGCTATTGTGTCAGGAAACACTCTGACTAAGCCAGGCAGTGGTGGCACACACACCTTTAATCCCAGCACTCAGGAGGCAGAGGTGTCCAGGAGAGCCAGGTCTCTGTTACTCGGAGAAACCCTGTCTCAAAAAGCAAACAACAATAAAACAAGCCGGGCGGTGGTGGCGCACGCCTTTAATCCCAGCACTCGGGAGGCAGAGGCAGGTGGATCTCTGTGAGTTCGAGGCCAGCCTGATCTACAAAGCGAGTCCAGGACAGCCAGAGCTACACAGAGAAACCCTGTCTCGAAAAAACAAAAACAAAAAAAAAAACAATAAAACAAAAGCAAAACAAACAAACCACTCAGATTAAAAGCAACCAGGGAGGCTGAGGAAGTAGCTCAGCAGTGAAGAGCACTGGCTGTTCTTCCAAAGGACCCCAGTTCAAATCCCAGCACCCACATGGCAGTTTACAGTTGTCTGTAATTGCTGGGTGTGGTGGCACATTCCTTTAATCCCAACACTCGGGAGGCAGAGGCAGGCAGACCTCTGTAAATTCAAGGCTAGCCTGGTCTACAGAGTGAGTCCAGGAAGCCATGGCTACACAGAGAAACCCTGTCTAGAAAATAAATAAATAGATAGATAGATAGATAGATAGAAAAATAAATAGATAGATAAATAAATAGAAGAATAAAAGCAACCCTGTCTAGAAAATAAATAAATAGATAGAAAGATAAATAAATAGATAGATAAATAAATAGAAGAATAAAAGCAACCAGGGGAGGAAAGGGTTTATTTGGTTACTATTCCAGGTCACAGTCCATCACTGGGGGAAAGCAGGGCCGGGACTCAAGACAGGAACTTGGAGGCAGGAACCATGAAGGAAGGCTGCTCCCTACCAGACAGAATAATGCTCAGCTGTCTTTCTTACATAGCCAGGAGCACCTCTGCCCAGGGATTGGTACTGCCCAAGGTGAGCTAACCCTCTTTTTATTTTTATTTTATTTTATTTTTTTAGGTTTTTCGAGACAGGGTTTCTCTGTGTATCCCTGGCTGTCCTGAACTCACTTTGTAGACCAGGCTGACCTTGAACTCAGAGATCTGCCTGCCTCTGCCTCTTTTTTTTTTTTTTTTGGTTTTTTGAGACAGGGTTTCTCTGTGTAACAGCCCTGGCTGCCCTGGACTCGCTTTGTAGACCAGGCTGGCCTCGAACTCACAGAGATCCGCCTGCCTCCCGAGTGCTGGGACTAAAGGCGTGTGCCACCACCGCCCGGCTTGCCTCTGCCTCTTGAGGGCTGAGACTAAAGGTGTGCACCACCACGCCTGGCTAGATCCTCTTACACCAATTGAAAATCAAGATAACCCCTCACAGACACGCCCTCACACCAATGTGATAAAGACAGTTACCCACCGAGCCTCCTTTTCCAGATGATTCTAACCCATATTAAGTTGACACTGCTAATAAGACAAGTAAGTGGTTTCTTCAAAGCCTGGACCACCAGCTTATCCTAGGCTCTGAAAACTAGACTAAGCTGGCCTAGTTCCCAGAGGACCCTGGGAGCTCAGCCAGAGCTTGTGCTCAATTCTTTGGCCATCTTTCCCAAGCATGTTAGCTCAGTCATGGGCTTTAAGAATGACAGTGACAAAGAGGACATTTGAACCTACAACCGAGCTCCCCAAGGCCACCCTGTAGCTAGTCCTTTGAGAGATGAGAGGCCTGGCAGGTGGGCAGACTGCCCTTCCAAAGCCAGTGGCTATGCAGTGTTCCTGTGGGGAAGAGGGCCCAGTAGCCAGAACCACAAATCAGGTTGGAAACTTCCTATTTCTTTGACCTGGGGTTCCCTCTGCTCAGGATGCTCTTGCCCTTTCTCTCCCAGCTTGATGTTGACTGAGATGCTTCCTCCTCCAGGAAGCCCTCCCTAGCCCTGGCCAGGATGGGGAAAGGCACCCTACATCTGGCTCCTGAACCCTGATCGAGGAAAGAAGGGAAGCGGGCCTAGCCAGAAGAGATTGGACAAACAGTGACGTGGATCCCATGGGAGACCCGGGCTTGTGCTATCCCTCATGGAGTATGCTCTGTAAAGTGAGGAGAGGAAAGGACAGAAGGGAACAGCTGGCACCTGGCCTGGCAGCCCTGCGAGTCAGAATCCTGTTCATAATTCCCAGCTTTAGGCTGGCCATGTACCTGTGGCATACACTTTGAATCCCAGAGGCCCAGAGACAGGAAGACATAGCTCTGTGCGTTCGAGATCAGCCTGGTTTACATTGTGAATTCCAGGCCATCCAGGGTTACATAGTGAGAACCTATCTTGTTTTGTTTTATTTTAGGTTTTTGAGACAGGGTTTCTCTGTGTCTTTGACTGACTTGGACTCTCTTTATAGACCAGGCTGGCCTTGAACTCACAAGAGATCAATGTGCCTCTGCCTCCTGAGTGCTGGAATTAAAAGGTGTGCACCACCATGCCAGATGTGAGAACCTATCTTTAAAAAAATAAAAAATAGGCCAGGCATAGTGGTACATGCCTTTAATCCCAGCACTCAAGAGGCAGAGGCAGGCAGATCTCTGCGAGTTCAAGGCCAACCTGGTCTGCCAGGCAAGTTCTAGGGCAGACAGGGATGCCTAGAACTTGCAGAGGAACTGTCTCAAAACAACAAAAATAAAATAAAATAATAAAAAATAATAAAAAGCCAGGTGGTGGTGCATGCCTTTAATCCCAGCATTTGGGAGGTAAAGGCAGGCAGATTTCTTTGAGTTTGAGGCCAGCCTGGTCTATTAAGTGAGTCAGGACAGCCAGAGCTGTTAAACAGAGAAATCCTGTCTTGAAAAACCAAAAATAAATTAACAATAGTAAAAATAGCTGGACGATGGTAGCACATGCCTTTAATCCCAGCACTTGGGAGGCAGAGGCAGGCGGATCTTTGTGAGTTCGAGACCAGCCTGGTCTACAAAGTGAGTCCAGGACAGCCAGGGCTACACAGAGAAACCCTGTCTCGAAAAACCAAAAAAAAAAAAAAATAATAATAATAAGCACCTTCCTATTTCTACATAATCTTGGGCCTTTTCTTAATGGTTCCGTGCCTTGGTTCCCCACCCATATATACACACACAGCAGGCTGTATGAAGACCATCCCTGGCTACCATGAGACTCAATAGAGCAGATGAATGTAGAGCTGGGGTGCTATGAACGAATAAAGAGAAGATGCACATGGGACCTCCAGGGCCTAGAGGCCCCCAGCCCTGCTCTCCTGAGCCGAACGGGAGTGGGCCGCCCTTAACCAGAGCCCTCACTCTAGTCCTGCCTCTGTCATTCTCTCCCTTTCGACCCAGGTCCACGCCTCCCTTGGGGCAGGGCAGTCCTTCCCAGCCCTGTGTCTGGTCACACCAGTGTGCATCCAGGTCTGTAGGCACGCATGGCCAGGCATTCCTGAACCTCTTCCTCCATGAGAAGAAACAGTTCATCAAAGGCCACCTCCTTGACCATGGAGGGTGGGTGATTTCTTGGCCTGAACAATGAGACTGGGATGTCTCTCAGCTTCTGGTGTGCAGGGGTGTGAGGATATCTGACAAGGGGGCCATTGCTATTCATTCAGGGAGCACAGCAAACATGGCCGTGAGGAAGGAGAGCAGTCAGGAACCAAGGTGGCTGCAAGTGGAAGCCCGCTGTGGATCACACTGAGTCTGTCTCAGCCTCATAGTTATGGAACACCTGCTGTCCTTGTTACCCTGAGCAGGAGACTCACCTTACCAGGTGAGTTTCTCTACTTTTTTTTTTTTTTTTGGTTTTTCGAGACAGGGTTTCTCTGAATATCTCTGGCTGTCCTGGACTCGCTTTGTAGACCAGGCTGGCCTCGAACTCACAAAGATCCGCCTGCCTCTACCTCCCAAGTGCTGGGATTAAAGGCGTGCGCCACCACCGCCCGGCAAGTTTCTCTACTTTTAAAATAAAGAAATGCCAGAATATCCACTCCATAGGGTGGTTGGGGAACTGAACCAATATATATTTTTTTAAGACAGGGTTTCTCTGTGTAGCCCTGGCTGCTCTGGAACTTGTTCTGTAGACCAGGCTGGCCTCAAACTCACAGAGATCCACCTGCCTCTACTGGGATTAAAGTTGTGCGCTACCACTGTTCCACTCACCAAATCTTTTCTTTAAAAGGTCTGGTGCTCAGAGTTCACAAAGTTAAACCGTGCAGTGGGGACAGTGGTCGCATGCTGAAACCCAGCCACCACCTATGTGGTTAAGACTTCCATTCTGCCACTCACAGATAGTAGGCCTTGGACAAGTCACCTCTTTGTGCCTGTGTTTTCTCAACTGTAAAATGAAGCTGACCACGGTCCCTGAGGTGAGATGGCATGGCAGGTAACGGGGCTGGCCAGAGCCTGACGACCTGAGAATGAGGTAGAAGAGGAGAACAAACTCCCACACGTGTGCCATGGCATGTAGAAGTGCTTGCGTGTGCGTGAGCATGAGCGTGGAGACACAGCTCCTGTAGCAGCTGGTGCCCTCAGTCTGGCCTCCTTGAGCCTGGAGTGCTTTGAACAATCACCATGGAATTGGTGATGTGGTTTGAATATGACCAGTCTTTACCAAATGTCACCTTGAAGTTTAGTCCTTGGTGTAACCACAGGTGAGTAGAGAAGGAGGATGGGTTTCATATAGAGCTGGGCTAGTTCTCAGAGGACTGGGTTAATCTCACAGGCTGCGTTAGTTTTCGTAATAGTTAGTTCTGTTCTTGTAGAACTGGATTAGTTACCTCGAAAGCAGGTTCTTATGAATCAAGGCTGCTCCTTGGGTTTCATGTCTTGCGTGCCCTTCCAATTTTCCATAAGCATGAGGCCGAGGGGGCTTCCTAGAAGCCAAGCCTAGATGCCCACACCATGCACCTGGACTTCATCCTCCAGTGCTGAGGACCAAATGGTCTTCTTCATAAGTGACCCCAGCTCAGCCATCCTGTCATAGCAATGGAAAGTGGTCTAAGATTCTTGATAAAGTAAGAAAACATACTTTTTATTTTTTATTTATTTTTTTGAGATGCGGTCTCAGTTTGTAGCCAAGGTTGGCCTGGAACTCCTTGTGTTGTCCAGGCTAGCTTCAAACTCACAGACATCTTCTTGCCTCTGCTTCCTGGAACTGGGATTTCAGGTATGTTCCCACACTTGCAGGTGACAAGACTAGGGCAGAACCCCATCACAGACAAACAGTTATAGTGAAGTGGAGGGTTGAGGTTCCCTGCTGGAGGGTGGAGATATCTGGGACATACCCCCGGGAATCAAACTGCATGTGCAGCCAGGAGAAAGTCTTTGTGCCATATGACAAAGTCAGAAAAGGTACTGGGACATGGGGATGGATACACTCCTGTATCATATCACCACTTGAGAGGCTGAGGCAGGAGAATCAAGAGTTTGAGGGCAGCCTGGGCTATGCAGTGAGAGCCTGTCTCAAAATATAAGCGATAAAACAAAGTCAGGAGAGCAAAATCAAGTTTGGACCCTGGCCTCTCAGATGCACACACAGAATAAAACAAAAGCAGCTACAAAATATAAATAGATAAAGGCACCACCGTCAATATGATCCTGCCACCTAAACCTGGTAGTGACACCATTACCTTTCCCATTGATGTCCTTTTCCTGATCCAAGACTACGTGACATTTAATCATTCAGCCTTCATGGTCCCCTCCACATTTGACATTGGATGGTCCCAGTTGGCATTATTCTCTCTCTCTTTCTCTCATTTACATGTATGTGTGTGTGTGTGTGTGTGTACCTGCCTGACTGTATGTGTATCATGTGAGCTGCTGGGTGGGTTCTGGGCACAAACCCAGATGCTGTGCAAGAACACTTGGCACTCTTACCCACTGAGCTATCTCTCCAGCCCAACATTTGTCATTTTAACCTTTTTTGGAAGACAGTGTCTCACTATTGTAGTCCTGGCTGTCCTGGAACTGGCTATGAAGAACAGGCTGGCCTCTGACAGAGATTCACTTGTGACAAATGCTGAGCTGGAGAGAGAGCTCAGTGGTTAAGAACACTCTAGAGGGAATCCGATCCCATTACAGATGGTTGTGAGTCAACATGGGGGTTCTGGGAATAGAACTCAAGACCTCTGGAAGAGCAGTCAGTGCTCTTAACCACTGAGCCATCTGTCCAGCCCCTCCAGCCCTCACTTTAACATTTTCAAAATATGTAGTTCAGTTTGTCTCCTCTTTACGAAGCTCTGTGCTCACCTCTGGCCTGGCTACTCCATCCTGAGACACTTATCCTATCCACAGAACCCTTGAGGATTTATAGGTTCTGGGAAATATAATGTGAATGTGGACAGCAAAGGGGAGAAGGAGGGCTGTTTTTACTGCATGGATAGCCAGCCCCTTTCTCCCACACCTCAGTTCCTAGGACAAGGCCTGGAAGACATGAACTCCATTGCTCATCACCAATTCCCTCTCCTGGGCATGTGGTATGACTGCTTTGGAGACGGTCCGATAGCAACAATGTCACCAGGTTCCCCCTCATTCATATCAGGTGACATGTGGGGCAGTACACAGCTGTGTTCCAGCTGAAGCCTGTGACTTCAGACTCAGACTCATCTTACTGAGGCCCAGAGGGACAAACAAAGTCCCCACATATACATGGGCACACTTCCAGATAGGTGTCTGGGTCCCTAGACCCTTCACTGTAACACTGCAGGTTGCTAAAACCCGGGAATTGGGGGCATGGGATGTGGGTCAGTTGGTAGGAGTGTCTGCCTAGCTTGCATGAAATCCTGGATTCCATCTAGGGCCATGTTCTGTGTCTGTGGTGGCTCATATCTGTAATCTTAGCACTGAGGAGGTGGAGGCAGGAGGATCGGAAGTTCAAAGTCATCCTTGTCTCCAAACCTAGAACACTCAGGAACTCGATTAGGTCCCTTGCCCCAACCCCCTTGGCTGCCCAACCCTTTCCCCACAACCCAGTCCCCGTCACAAGCCAGCAACTAACAGGTATTATGAGCCCTAGAGGAAACCCCAGGTCATCTGATGACCCTCAGCTCGGTCACACTGGGGTGACTGCTTGACATCCCCTGTGGTATTCAGGCAAAAAAATAGATGGTCAGGGAGCTGTCAGGGAGGAAAGGGGCCTCGAACTCCTCCTGCCCCAACTCACCCTACTTCTTGCCACTACCTGTGGCATCAAGGTGGAAGGACTACAGGTAGCTCCCCCTTTCTTGCCTCATATCCCTGAGGCCTGGAGTTGGGGATGGGGGTGGGGGAGGTGGGCAGCAGAGGCTGAACAACAGAGCTTTGAGTAGATATCTATGGAGGGAAGTAGGGAGATAAGGCTTCTCACTTTTCCCACCGTCCCAGGAGAAGATAACTGGGGGTACTGGGGGGGGGGTCTGACAGTCCTGGGTCCTCATGACTGACTAGCAGTGCAGCCATCCACCTGCCCCCAGCCCTCCCACCAGCCATCCATTCTCCAAGACTCCAGGCTGAAACCCAAGCAGCAGCTCGGAAGAATGGCAGAGATGGCAGATAAGGCTTCAGGCTGTGCTGGCCTATGCCCAAAACCCATATCACCCGAACTGCCCTCACCCTCAACCATCTGCACTCCCCCAAGTTTTTTTGTAAGGCACAGCCTCTGCCTGTAGATATTCACCACTACCAGCCCTGTAAAAGCATCCAGTCCAGCTAGGTACGGTGGCACATGCTGTACTCTTTCCATAACCTCTGGAGGCAAGCTCATCAGGATTGAGGATTCACACAAGTTTGAGGCTAGCCTGCACCACACAGCGATACCCTCGATCCATGTCAGAAAACAAACAAGCTTGGTGATCTGAGGTGGATTCTCTAACCAGCTCCCGAGAGTTGTCCTCTGAACTCCACACATGTGTTGTGGGTCATGCCCATGGGTGCACACACAAATAAATGAGAAGGGAGGTGTGTAATAGGCTGGGTGTGAGCGGGACAGTGGTGACACACACCTTTGATCCCAGCACATGGGAGGCAGAGGCAGGCGGTTCTCTGGGTTCGAGGTCGGCCTGGTCCACAGAGTGAGTTCTGGGACAGCCAGGGCTACACGGAGAAACCCTGTGTGGGGAAAAAAATAAAGCAAACAAAAAGCAATGGGCTGGATGTGTAGCTTGGTGGTGGAGTACTCGCCTAGTGTGTGCCAACTGCCTTCCCCGGCGCCACATGCAGGAGAGAATGTGGGTTTGTAAGTGTTGTGTACTAAGTGGCTTTGTATCTGAGGGGGCAGGTCACATCTGGCCCCAGCAAACTCTGCACTGTGGGCAGTCCCTGCAGTGTCTTGCTTTCTGCCCTTGCTTTTTCTGTTTCTCCTGATCCTCCCCACCCCAGAGCCTAGTGAGGGCAGGGCTCCAGTATCCTGCAAGGTCCCCATCCTGTGGTGTCAACCCCTTCAGGAGATTTCCTAAGGAATGGCCATTTGTGGGCAGAGCTGTTCTGGGAGGCCAAAGGTTTGGTTACCTGCACCTGGGCTGACCACCCACAGATGGTAGGTAACTGGGTGGTTGAACAAATGAATGAGTCAATGAGTCAGTCTACCAGCTTCTCAACAGAGGGGGGCTTCCTCCCCAGCCTGCCCGCCCCCACCCTCCCCGTAGTGGAAGCAGCTGGTGGCTGGGGTACAAAGTACCAAGTGACAAATGCACTTCTTTCCCTACACCAGCAGTCCAGAGCTGCCTCGTGCTCCCTCCCCCTCCAGGACTGAGCAAGCAGCCCCTAGGTATGGATGGAGGTCCACACTGGTCTTTGCCACATCCGATTTAGCACCAAATCTGAAGCTTATAGCAGACTCTTCATTAGATGGGGAAACAGGCCCACAGGAGGAAGGGCCTTGTTTGAGGTCACAGAGTCCAGTGAAACTTAGCAGTAGGTCTCAGGGGTCAGGCCAGCAGTACAGGGGCTCCTCAGACCTCTTCCTTGTCCTCATTGCCCTTTGCCACCCCCACCTTCACCTTTGACCCTTACCCCCACCTCCAGTGATTATAATGCTGAGGACTCTTTTCCCAGTGTGGCTTGGCATTGGCCCAGAGACATATTGTGTCTATAGTCTTCTACAGAGACTCAGCCTCAGTTTCCCTATTGGGGGCGCTGCTGTTAATAGGCCCATGCCCAGCACCCTGTAACCAGATAGGATGCTGCAAGCCTGTAACTCCGGAAGCAGAAGCAGGAAGATCAGAAGTTCAAGGTTCTCCTCAGATACATAGCAAGTTAGAGATCAGCCAGGGGTACATGAGACCTGGTCTCAAAGCAAAGCAGACTAACAAAAGAATTGCTCCAAGGAACCTGGGGCAGAGAAGGGATTTCAACACCCTGGAGAGAGGATGTCCTAGGTCCCCCAGGACTCCACCCACATCCCTGTCTCCTCTTCAGGACTGTATTGACCCACTCCTCGGAGCAGGATGTGACTTCTGAGTGTAGGTGGGGAAGAGGAAGGCGTTGGGGGCAGGGTGCACAAGAATCTACATCCTGGGGACCAGGAGATAGCAACTCCAGGTGTTGGTGGCCCAGCTTCCGGCTCAGACCTATGGGAGAAGCCATGAGTTGCCTCCTGGGATGCAATGGCTGGCCCAGAGCCCAGAGCCCCTCCTAGACCTGGTGCCAGCATTTCCTCTTCCCTTTTGGTTGAGGAGACATCCTGGAGCCAGTACTCCGGGTCTGGGTCCATAGGATTGGCTCATCCTAAATTCTGTCTCCTGACTCTCAGAACCTCCAAGTACCTGGCAAATGGTTGAAGCTGGGTGCTGGGGACCAGACCGTCACAAACATTTCATGTTTACACATCGCTAACCTCAGAGTGGCAAAGTTCCTTCTGTGTAAAAAGGCCTTTAAGTCAGGTAAGAAAGTGAGCAATATGGAGGGGTGGGGCCTAAGGCCAAGTATCTTAGGATGTGCCACCTTGTCTCCAGCCAGCTAGTGCTGGATACCAGGGATCTTGTTTTGGAATCCAGAAATCTATGTTCAATGTAAAATCTCCAGATCTAAGGACATTTATTTTTTGTTAGCTGTTTGTTTTTGAAACAGAGTTTCAGGACTCGAGAGATGGCTCAGCCGCTGAGAGCACTGGCTGCTCTTCCAGAGAACGAGAGTTCAATTCTCAGCACCTACATGGCAGCTCACACCAGTTCCAGGGTTTCTGAAACCCTCACACAGACATGAATGCAGGCAAAACACCAATGCACATAAAATAAAAATAAATTAGAAAAAATTTAAAAAAAGAAGCATGGAGCTGAGGATGATGTTGAACCTCTGAGTCTCGTGCTGCCACCGCCTGACTGCTGGAGTCATAAGGATATGGGGATCAAACTCAGGGTCTCATGTATGCTAGACAAACCATATACTGAGAGGGTTATATTCCCCAGGGCACTCTAAGGAAAGCTGTGTGAGCAAAACATGTGTTTGCAGGATGTGGCCTGCAGGCCACCAGTGGACCACATGATCTCCTCATTGGATGCAGCTATCCTCTTCCAGATGAGGAAAATGAAGGCACATGAAGAAACACGTACACAGTCCCCAGAGCGGAAAGCGGTGGGTCCTGTACTCAGCAGACCCAGGCCTCCCCATTCCCTGGCTTATAAAACAGAGTGCAGCTCTTCCTTCCAGAGTCTGGCTAATGGACAATAACATGGCCATCACAGCCATGGAGGGACCAGGAAGTGTTTCACAAGCTGATCCTGATCCTAGCATTGTCCGTGGTGCAGAAGCAAGGTGGACCGGAATGTTCACTTCCAAGGAGTAGGTAAATACATCTTGGCATGCATCTGCTCTCACCAGCTCAGGAAGAATGCACCAGAAATGGACTAGGACAGTGGGAGGGGAACTCTTTCCCAGGAACCTTTTGACGCATTTTAATGGTTGGCCACGTGATTTGAGCAGCTTTTCCTCAAGAAAAATGGCTAGTTTGTTTATTTGTATTTAACCGTTTCCTCTTCTTCCTCTTGTTTAAGTCTTTTAAACAAGTCTGGGACATAAAAGGGGGTCTGCAGGTGTCCCTGAGGTCCCTGCAGAGAATAGGGGAGGGGATCCCAGAAGAGCCCTGCTGTACCAAGCTGCCCATTGGGTCCCACACACAGCTCTGTGAAGCTAGGGGGTGATCATTTTTACACAGGAGGAAACTAAGTCAGGAACAGGATGCTGAGGAAGCTGGCTCCGGGCAGGCCAAGTCCTGGGGCCACCCCTTTCTCAGTCTCACCTCCAGGCCTTTGTGGCGGACCAGTTCCTGGCCCAAAATGGGTTCAGGTTCCTTCCCTGAGCCAGGTGGCAGTTCCGGCTCCTCTATACCCTACACTCTTGCTGTCCAGCTGAGCTGGGAGCAGCTGAGCTCCTTCCGGGAATGCCCAGCTGAGGCCTAAGGACTGGTTAGAATCCAGTCAGACTTCACCATCCCTGAACCGCTGAGTGCTGAGGAGCCCTGAAAGGAGCTCATAGCCAGGGATCCCCCAGTACATCCTGCCCAAGTGGGTCCATAGGCAAAACATCCTGGGAATTCACGGTGTCCCTTGGGCCCAGGAAGACATAGATCACCATCTGACTGACTCCTTTGAAGAAGAGACCAGAGAGATTAAGATATTTGCCTAAAGTCAACACAGTAAAGATGCTCTGAGATGAACTGCAGCAGTTCAGATTTGATTGTAGAGGAAATACAAGGGTACAACTTCATGGTAAAGATTCTCAAGGGACATCCACAACCCCTTTGCTTTCTGCCCACTCCTCCACTTGACTTGTCCCCAGCAGTCACATTGTGCCTGTTAAGTTTTTCTCAACTTGACACAAATCTAAGCCTATGGCTCAGCCCACTGTGGTCACTGTCACCCCTGGGCAGGTTTAAGAAAGTGATCCTAAGCCGGGCGGTGGTGGCGCACGCCTTTAATCCCAGCACTTGGGAGGCAGAGGCAGGTGGATCTTTGCGAGTTCGAGGCCAGCCTGGTCTACAAAGCGAGTCCAGGACAGCCAGAGCTGTTAAACAGAGAAACCCTGTCTCGAAAAACCAAAAAAAAAAAAAAAAAAAAGAAAGTGATCCTAGAAGCAGGCCTGAGCAACCTTCTTCCAAGGTTCCTGCCTCTGCCCCGCTTGGGTTCCTGCCCTGACTTCCCTCAATCACTGACTGTGATCCAGAAGTCTAATCCAAATAAACCCTTTCCTCCCCAGGTTGCTTTCATTCATGATGTTTATCACAGTGACAGAAACAAGCCAGGACACCTCTGTCTGGACAAACCACACAGTTCTCTGGATGACTGCTCTCTGCCTCCAGGAGGCTTAGACCATCTCTGCTTCACTCAGCTTGGGTTCCAAGCACTTTGAACCTTAAGTCCCAGCTCTGTGATTTTAAAGCCAGTCTAGTCTATGTAGCAGCCAGGGCTGCATAGTAAGACTCTGTCTCAAAATAAAGCAAACAAACAAAATGCCAACCATGGTGGTGCACCCCTTTAATCCCAGCACTCGGGAGGCAGAGGCAGGCAGATCTCTGTGAGTTCAAGGCCACACTGGTCTGCAAAGCTAGTCCAGGACAGCCAGGGCTACACAGAGAAACCTTGTCTCGAAAAACAAACAGAGAGAGAGAGAAAGAAATAAAAACAAAAGGCTAGACATGGTAGTACAGGCCTATAATCCCTATAATCCTGTAATCCCAACATTTGAGTGGAAGAGGCAAAATATCAGTAGTTCAAATCTTTTTTTTTTTAATGTTTGTTGGTGTTTGCCTGCATGTATGTCTGTGTGAGGGTGTCAGAAGCTGTGGAACTGGAGTTACAGACAGGTGCAAACTACCATGTGGGTGCTGGGAATTGAACCCAGGTCTTCTGAAAGAGCAGCCAGTGATCTTAACAGCCTAGCCATCTCTCCGGCCCCAGTAGTCCAAATCTTATCTTTGTCAACACAGCAAGTTCAAGGCAGCCTGGGGTATATAAGATATTCTCTCTCTCTCCCCGGATGCATGTGTATGGGTATGTGGGCACACTCATGACCACACGTGTACTCCTGAGATAGTCAGGAGCCTTCCTCCATTGCTCTCTCCCTTTGTTCATAGAGGCAGTGTTTCTCAATCAAACTCAGAGTTTACTGATTTGGCTAATCTGGCTAGCCAGCTCACTCATGGGCATCTCTGTCTCTGCCTTCCCAGACTGCATTACAGGTAGACAGCCACATCCATATGGCATTTATGTGGTTGCTGGGCATTTGAACTCTGGTCTTCATAGTTATGCACCAAGTGCTTTACAGATAACCATCTCCCTGATTCTGAGGCTCTCTATCTTAAAAAAAAAAAAAAAGACTAATTCATCCATTACATTTTTTAAAAGAAATTGGTCAAAGCCCTGATGTGAGTACACACCTTAGCTGTTTTGTTTTCTTTTCATGGACTGAATCTCTACTCTTGGGGTCTCCCCACTCCAGGGGAAAGTTTCCTATTGGCTCTGCTTTCCAAACAAGGAAACTGGGGCTCAGTCACCTAGCAGTGTGCTGATTTGTTTGTTTATTTTTGGGTTTTCGTGACAAGGTTTCTCTGTATAGCCCTGGTTGTCCTGGAACTCTCACTCTGTAGACCAGGCTAGTCTTGAACTCACAGAGATCCACCTGCCTCTGCCTCCCAAGTGCTGGGATTAAAGGCGTGCACCACCACCGCCTGGCTCAATTTATTATTTTTTTTTATGTGCATTGATGTTTTGCCTCCATGTATGTCTGTGTGAGGCTGTCAGATCTTGGAGTTACAGACAGTTGTGAGCAGCCGTGTGGTGCTGGGAATTGAACCCTGGTCCTCTAGAAGAGCAGCCAGTGCTCTTCACCGCTAAGCCATCTCTCCAGCCCCTGATTTATTATTCTTTAAAGATTTATTTCCTTTTCACTTGTATGTATTTGAGTACAGGTGCCCTCAGAGGCCAGAAGAGGGGGTCAGATCCCCTGGAGCTGGGGTTGTGAGCAGTTCACATGCATGCTGGAACCTGAACTCAGGCCCTCTGCACAAGCAGTACATTCTCTCTCTCTCTCTCTATTTTTTTTTTAAACATTTTGTTTTGGTTTGATTTTTTTGAGACAGGGTCTCACTATGTATCTCCTGCTGACCCAGAAATAGCTGTGAATCTTTCCTGAACCTGGATTGTCAGTACCGAGGACCTAGCAGGAAAGAGCAGAACAGCCCTAGTGGATGTTGGAGTATGCATGGGCCCAGACCAAGCTTGGCGAGTCTCCAGCTAGCATGTGTCGCACAGGGCAGTGGTTTTTGTCCCTTGTAAAGGAGGACAACAATGACACCTCCTGGCCTATGACTGGACCCTGTGAGGGAATACTGTGCCAATAGAGTTTCAAAAGATAGTTCAGGGCCTCACAAAGCTCAAGTCTGGATGCATGTGAAAAGGACTTGACTTCTCAGAGGGAGAGGGGCTCCGAGATGCTTTGGGACCAGAAGGCAATCCTGAATGTCTAGGGAGGGCAGGGACTGGCACTCAGGGATGGGTACTTCCTAAGCTAAGCCAGAGGCTCCTCTGCAAGAGAGCATCAACTTTTCCAAGTCCAAGGGTATAACCAGAGCTGGCAAGGAGCCAGCAGGGGAGGAGGGGCTCTGCAAGGGGCTTCTGGGGTGAAGGTGGAACTGAGAAGCTGGAAAGAGGGGTCAGAGCCCAGGTGAACCCTCCACATCCATCCTTGGCCTTCTGGTGAAGATAGTCCACCTCCAAACCCTCTGTCACCAGCCTGTGGCCAGGCCTGGGCTTCTGATGCCCCCTGTGCTGACTCATATCCGCCTGACTGGCCCTGGCTGGAGGAGGGGGTGGACCCCAATCCCAGCTTGACCTTATCGGGCTTTGCTTATGTCCAGCTGCCTGGACATGGGTGGGGACTTGGCCCTTCCCCCTCCTTGGCCCTAGTTGAGCAAGGCTTGCATGAGGTCATGGGAGCCCAAGGAAGGGAAGGCTAGGGAGTATGGTAGCCTGAGAAGTGACAAAAGCAACAGCCTGTGTGGGGTGTCCTGTGAGGCTTGTCTGTTGGTCACTGCCTCCTGGGATAGGGCTGGGCACTGACTATTTTTAGTTTTCAAGTGAGAAATGGCAGAACCTGGATGTAGCAGCTGCTACGCTTGCCCTGCCACAGCCTGACTCTGGGCATGCCCCAGTGTCAGGGCATGTTGTAGGACACGCCCATGCCCATGAGTATATGCATGGACTTGGGAGTTAATGGTAGTGTGTAATCATACCTACATCCTTCCCTGCAGATACCAAAACAGCATCCATGTGTGCAAATGCTTGTATTGACACAACCCAAGCAGGCATGCTGACACACAAAGAAACCTGCACAGTCTGAGGTAGGCAGCCTGGGCTGTAGTCATGGCTGTATTAAAAACCAAATTTTCTCTAGGCAGTGGTGACACATGCCTCTAACCCCAGCACTCGGGAGGCAGAAGCAGGCAGATCTCTGTGAGTTCAAGGCCAACCTGGTCTACAGAGTGAGTTCCAGGACAGCCAGGGCTGTTACACAAAGAAATCCTGTCTCGAAACAAAACAAAACAAAACAAAAATCGGATTTTCAGAGTCCCCATTGTGTGCCCATGTTCTTTGTCCTGGCTTTGAGACTTCAGCCCTTTGCTGGCTTCGCAAAGGGTACCCTCGAAACGGTGTCAATAGCGGCTATAGGACAAGCAATGGTCGTGCAGAACAAACTTTGTTGCAGGGCCTGGCACAGGTTTCCAGAGGTGCGATGTAGCTTGGGGTGGCCAAGGAAGGCTTCTTGGAAGAAGAGGTCCCCAAAGAAATGAGCAGTGAAGACTTGCCTGGAGAAAGGAATCGCCTACTGCTTATGAAAATGATGTTGCAGGAGACATGATCAAGTTCCTTCCCATCATATTCAAAGACCTGGGTTCAGTACTCAGCACCACATAAATCTGAGTATGGTGGTGCGTGGCTGTAATTCCAGCACTTGAGAGAGTCTAAAAAAACAAATGAAATGAAAACAAAGAAACAAAACCTAAACAATAATAATAATATAAAAATAAAAAGCAAAAGACAGTGATAAATATAAACAGTGGCCATTGATGGACCAGGTCCATGCCACCAAATCCTTTGCCTGTCAATTCATCTCACCCTCAGCTACACTTATGAGGTGAGTATTTACAGTTGTCACCTGTAGACTCAGAAGCTGGGGCCTGGACAGGGCTTGGCACCACAGAGCCCATGTTCCTCACCAGCTCACAGGCATCAGCGATGAGATTGTTGGCCATGGAAGAATTGTCTTTTTTTTGTTGTTGTTGTTTTTGAGACAGAGTACATATAGAGTACATACATATGTAGCCCTGGCTATATATAGAACTCACTAGGAGACCAGCCTGGCCTCCAACTCACAGAGATCCACCTGCCGATGCATCCTGGGGTCTAAAGGTGTGCCCCACCACACCCGGCTGGAAGAATTACAAGTATCTGTTCCTATGGAGTTTACAGGCCTGAAATATTAGGCTGGAAACAAGAGCAGGAGCTGGGAGATGGCTCAGTGGTTAAAATGCTTGTCATACAAGTATAATCACCTACGCATGGATTCCTAGGACTCAGGAAAAGCCTGACATGGCAGTGCATGGCTGTAATTCCAGTCTTCCTGCAGAAAGAGAGAATGAGTAGAGACAGGATTTTCCCAGAAGCTCTGAGGCCAGCTAGCCTTATGTACTCAGATGTGAAAACAAAATGACCTTGTGTCTAACAAGATGGAAAATAAGGAATGACATCTGAGGTATCCTCTGACTTTCACAGGAGCCCCTGTGCACACATGCTCCTGTGCTCACATGCACGCACGCACATGCATGCACACACAGGGGTGGGTTGTTTGTTTTATTTCTTTTTCATTTTGTTTTTAAAGCAAGCATTCATCTGGCTCCCACATCTGCAAGCTGAGCAGCTAGGCTCAGCAAACTCATTCGTCTCTCCTCCAGGTAGCATCAGTTAGGGCCTGGGACAGGCTGCATAACCCACGAGCTCTGCAGGGCTCACAGCTGGGCTCTGCTGCTTCCCATGTGGTCTTGTCCTGAAGCTGTTAGGTATCAGCTCATGGCCGCTGGTTTCCCAAGAGCTGGGAAGTGGAAGTTACAATTTGTTTTTTAAGCTTTATTTGTGTGTGTGTGTGTGTGTGTGTGTGTGTGTGTGTGTGTGTGTGTGT
>CAJQZJ010000418.1:5803764-5827061 GCA_907164525.1 Lophiomys imhausi | reverse complement strand
AGGGTGCAGACACAGCTCCACGTAGGATCTGTGACACCTGGGAAGAGGCAATATTGCCCTGCCCTTAGGGACTGGGGAGATGGGGTCAGAGGATAAATGCTCCATTGGTGGCAAAGGTCCTCAGTACAAGCCACCAAGGCTCTTGCCGTTCTATTCTGAGTCTGCCTTCATGGATGGTTAGCACTGATCATGACCTAGCCACTCTTCTGCATATGTTCCTAGAGTCCACAAATTTACTGCTCCCTCCACAGATACCCTTCCAGCAGATAGCCTCAACCCCTCTCACTTCCTTCAAGACTAATCAGACTAGACTACCTTGTAAAATAGCAACTCTCCACTTGGCAGTTCCACCAGAGCCTCCCCACAAGCAGGCCCTTCCAGCACCCAATGCATGAATATGCAGCACCCAGGAGCACATAGCACCCAGCACCAACTCCAGCATTGCTTTCCCTCCAGCACCTAGTACTCCCACCCAGTACCCCTCCCAGCACCCACTTCTTTCTAGCACCAAGCACCCATCCCAACTCAATTGTCTCCCAGCATCCAGGGCTCCTGTTCCCATGGTGTGCATCCTGCACTCAGCCCTGTCCACTGCCATCGACAACAGGTTGATGCCCCAGTGTCTGCTTGCCTAGAATAGGAAATGTGTACAGGAGGGATTTTTAATCTCCTGCTGTGTGACATAGGGAGGGACAAGAAGAATCAAGATTGATGATTCCCTTTTTAACTTCACTTACCTGAAAAACTGGTCCGTGCTGCTTCTACCTCAGAGACAGTGCTAGGATGAATAGCAGCCACCCTTGCCGCATGGGCATCTACTCCAGTTCTCTCCCTGACTCCCTCTTGAATGGACCAGAGAGTGAAGGTGACTTGTACAAGGCCATGCAGCTGGCCAGGTGTGGAAACAGAGTCCACGTCTGCCCTACCTTGACCTCTAGGTGCTCCCAGACCACAAACCTCACTCCTATACAATCTACAGGGAGGTGGTCAGAAAGGAGAATAACCCCTGAAAGCTCACTGGAAGAAGCATTCCTGGCACTAAGCCAGAGGAGCCTGGGGCAGGGTAAACCCCACCTGAAGTCACTGTCTCCCCAGTGGTGACATCACTAGCACAGCTGGAGGACTCAGCAAGCCAAGGCAAGGCCCAGTGGCTGTCTACAAACACATCAGTAGTGAAAAAGAAAGGAAATAAATAATATAAAACCACATCACCAGCCTTGAGAACCAGAGGCCATGAGGTCGGGGAAGATGTTCTAGGTTGTGTGCAAATGAGAGGCCATCAGGATGGGGAAGGTATTCTAGGTTGCACAGCAAATGAGAGGCCGGCCCAAGGTTAGAACCCAGTCTCCCAGCAGGGTGCTCTGCTTTCCAAGCCAGCACCCTGGGACAATGGCCCTCTGAGGTCTACTTTCTTCTCACACGCATGGAACTCTGGTGGGAGTGTCTTTCCAGTTTAAAATGAAGTCACAGAGGCTGGAGAGATGACTCAGCAGTTAAGAGCACTGACTGCTCTTCCAGAAGACCCAGGTTTGAATTCTAGCACTGACATGGCAAACTATCGCCTGTAACTGCAGTTCCTGAGGACCAGACACCTCCTTGTGACCTACTTGGACATTGCATGCATGTGGTACACAGACATGCAGGCAAAACACCCATGCACATAAATTTTTAAAAAGTCTTTAATTAAAAAAAAAAAAGCAGCCGGGTGGTGGTGGCTCACGCCTTTAATCCCAGCACTTGGGAGGCAGAGGCAGGCGGATCTCTGTGAGTTCGAGGCCAGCCTGGTCTACAAAGTGAGTCTAGGACAGCCAGAGCTGTCTTACAGAGAAACCCTGTCTCAAAAAACCAAAAAAAAAAGCACTCCAGACCCTCACCTCTTTTGTTTGTTCGTTTGTTTGATTTTGGTTTTTCAAGACAAGATTTCTCTTCATATCCTTGGCTGTCCTGGAATCGATTTGTAGACCAAGGGTGGCCTCAGACTCACAGAGATCCGCCTGCCTCTGCCTCCCGAGTGCTGGGATTAAAGGTTGCGTCACCACGCCTGGCTTCAGACCCTCACCTCTTAGCCCATCCTAACTGGCTCTCCACTGGTTCTGCCACTGGTCTGTGACCACAATACACTTCAAGCTTCAGGTTGATTGGAGTGCAATCTATATTTATTTGTTTGTTTGTTTTAGTGGGGGTTGGTTGCTTGGTTGGTTGGTTTGGTTTGATTTTTCAAGACAGGATTTCTCTGTGTAGTCCTGGCTGGTGTGGAACTTGGTACGTAGACTCAGGCTAGCTTCCAGCTCACAGAGATCATCTTGCCTTTGCCTTCTGAGCATGGGGATTACAGGTGCACACCTCCACACCCAGCTAATTTTAGGCTTTTACTTTTTTTTTTTTTTTAAAGACAAGATCTCACCCTCTCCGTCTTCTCTACTCAGGGAGCCACTTGTGTCTCCTTCCCAGTTCTCATCTTTAATTTCTTAGGCAAGGAGACCCTCTGGTCTCATCTCCTCCTGAAGCAAGCCCTGCCCAATCTCCATGCCAGCATCCACTGGCTATATCTTCCCATTAAATGCATTTCTCCTCACTCCCCCCTCCCCCACCATTGGGTGTCCTGTACATGGAAGGTGACCCTGTGTGGACAGATTTTCTCTCGTCTTTCTGGTTTATATCCCAGTACCCAGTGCAGGCCCAGAATGTAGATGTTCAATAATGGGCAGGACGGGTAAATCATGGACTCCACGGGAGGTACAGAAGACTCAAGCTGTGGTCATTTGTGCCCATGGAAGGCTGGTGAGTTAGGAAGGGATGGTGAGGGGACAAAGTCAGGACGATATCCCTCCACTCCACCTTTTAAGTATCTACCGGCCATAGCTTCCCTCTTCCCTCCCACCATCCCCACTTCCAACTTCTGCCTAGTCCTTCTCACTGCCTAGTCCTTCTCACAGCAACCTCTTGCCCCAGGGTTTGTGGGGAGCAATCAAGAGGAATTTCTGGCCTGAAGTCAGAGGAGGTGCCCAAGCAAGCTGGCAGGATGCAGCCCTATGCATATGCCAGGAGCTGCTCCAAGTTCCAGCTCCCACAGCCCTGTGCAGAGCTTGCCAAATGAGGCCAAGAGGGGTGAGAGCTCCCCTAGAGCAGGGGGACACTTGGGAGGTTATAGAGGATAGAGAAGAGAGGCAAGAGCAGAATTCAGCAGAGGTAGGCAATGACAACCCCAGTGAGAGGCAGGCAAGATGTGGGTGTCCCTCTGTAATCAGACACCAACAGGCAGGAAAGGGCAACCCCCAAAAGGGTTGATTCATATGAGACCTAGGGGAAAACTCCTGGCTGACCCCAGAAAGCCCCTTTTGCCCTTGCTCTCAATGGGACAAGGACTACTTCTACCATTGGCTGTGAGATGTCTTCAAAAGGGCTCTACCATGTTCAGCCATTGTACACCCAGTGGCAAGAAGGGTTCAGCCATAGTGGTACAAACCTTTTATTCCAGCACTTAGAAGGTTCTCTATAAGTTCAAGGCCAGTCTGGTGTACATATTGAATTTCAGGGCAGTGAGGACTGCATTGTGAGATTCTATCTCAAAACAAAACAAAAAATAAAATAAAGGAAAGAAAGGAGCTCGAGAGACAGCTCTATGGCTAAGAGCACTGACTGCTTTCCCAAAAGACCCAGGGTTTAGTTCCTAGCATCCACATGGTAGCCCACAGCCATCTGTAACTCCAGTCCCAGGATATGTGATGCTCACGTCTGGCTTCATCAGGCACCAGACATGCACAAACTGCATATACATACATGCAGGCAAACACTCATAAAATAAAAATAAAAATAAATTTTAAAAATATTAAGAAAGAAAGAAGGAGGAAGAAGGTCCCAAGTGAGAGAATACATGCCTGAGCTTGTAAAAGGCCTTCTGGTCTTTGGGCCACCCTCTTGTCCTTGTCACTCCCCTTCCTGGGTCAGGGCCAGGTGTGATAGGCTCAGACAACAGCCCCTGCCCAGCTGTCAGCACCCAAGCTGCAACCAACACCCACCCCAGTGCACCTGGCCTGCCACCATCACAACCACCATCAGCCTTTCCCCACCTGCAGCATGGCTTCCGGACCACAATGCCTTTGCAGAAATTCAAACACAAGTTCTCCCAAACAGAAAATTCCAGGACCATTGACTGCTGGGCCATTTTCTGTTCTATCTCTGAGACTCAAACACTGTCAGGGAGCTTGGTGTTCCTTCCTTCTTGATCTTTCAGTCAAGATCAAGTTTAGAAGCTCAGAGTCTTATATTTTTGGTTGTGAGCCTAGCCTTTAACGGCTGAGCCATCTCTCCAGCCAAAGCTCAGAGTCTTACAGGTAAGGATTAGAACCACAGAAATCTTGGGACTGGAGACTTGGGAAGCAAGGATTTCAAGAAGCTAAATAAAATCCTCCAATCATAATCTCCTGTGCCTCAGACAGGAGCCCCCTGACCTTCCAGCCATGCAGACTAGTAGTGCCTCAGCAAGACAGGACAAGTGCCGGTTGGGACCATCAGGCATTACCTTAAGCCTGGGCTGCAAACACGATGGGACAGGAAAGAGACAGGGCACTTGTGAGCAAAACCAGGTTGCTGGAGGCTGCTCCTCCCCACCTGAGAGGCTCTTCCTCAGGGCCAGGAGAAATGCAGGAGAGAAGGAACGTGCTCGGATGCCAAGGAGTTGGCGGAGGGTGTGTGGTCACCGGGGGTGGCGGGATCTTTCCCTTGGAATTTTCTCCTGGCAGGAAGGGCCCACCCTCCTAGGAATGGAAAACAATTCATGGCATCTGGCCCCTGAGGCTGTATGGTTTCTAACAATCCACCATTATTATCCTCCCTGCCTCACCCTAGCCTGCCACAGAGGAGAAACTGAGACAGGCAGGAAGGCAAGGTCTCTTCTAAATTCAGAATCTGACTCACCCTCTGGAAGATTCCAGTTATCTCTATCCCTGACTATACAATGTTGAAACTGTGCAAGGGGCTGGTGAGATGGTTCAATGGCTAAGAACACTGGCTGCTCTTCTATAGGGCCTGGGGTTCAGTTCCCAGAACCCACATAGAGGCTTACAATGGTCTGTAATTCATTCCAGTTCAAGGGGATCCAATTCCTTTTTCTGGTTTACTCAGAAACAAGCTATGTCTTTGATGAACAGACATACATGAAGGCAAAACACCCATATCCATAAAAATAAAAAGAAAGAAAGAAATCACTGGCCAGTGGTAGTGTGGCTTTTAATTAATTCTAGCACTTGGGAGGCAAATCTCTTGAGCTCAAGACCAGCCTAGTCTACAGAGCAAGTTCTAGGACAGCCAGAATTGTTACACAGAGAAACCCTGGCCAAAACAAAAGAAAGAAAAAAGAAAAGAAAGAAAGAAGCCAGGCGTGGTGGCGCACGCCTTTAATCCCAGCACTCAGGAGGCCGAGGCAGGCGTATCTGTGAGTTCGAGGCCAGCCTGGTCTACAAAGTGAGTCTAGAACAGCCAGGGCTACACAGAGAAACCCTGTCTTAAAAACAAAAAAAAAAAAAAAAAAAAAAGGGGGGGCCGGGCGTGGTGGCGCACGCCTTTAATCCCAGCACTCGGGAGGCAGAGGCAGGTGGATCTCTGTGAGTTCAAGGCCAGCCTGGTCTACAAAGTGAGTCCAGGACAGTCAAGGATACACAGAGAAACCCTGTCTCGAAAAACCTAAAAAAAAAGGTAAAAAAAGAAAGAAAAGAAATCTTAAAAAAAAAAAACAGAAAAGAACTTATTAAAAACAAACGAAAAAACAAAAGCAGGTCAAGTGAGCCTGTGGCAAGGCAGGTGGGAATTATGGCCAGAGAGGGTAGCAGTTTGCCCAAAGTGTGGCAGCATGTTTCTGTTCTTTACAATCTGTTTTTGCCTAAAGGTTGTTTTTTTTGTTGGTTTTGTCAGCTACTTCTCACCTTACTCTGAGGCAGGGTCTCATGTAGCCCAGGTTGGACTCAAACTCCTCGTGGTAGCAGAGGCTGATCTGATCTCCTGCTACGACCTTCTAAGCGTAGCAGTTTGATAGTAGTGTGTGCTACAATGCCCAACCAACTCCTCTCTCGCTGTCCCTTCAAAGGCTCACTTCCAAGTCCCTTCCTCTAGGAAGCCCTCATACCTCACCCTCCACTAGGTCTCTTTGCCCCTTAAACCTTTGCCACTCCTCCCATGGTTCCCTGCTACCCCAGGACAAAGTCCACACTCCCTCCCGTGGCTGCTCACACCTTAGTCCCACTAGGCTGGAGGCTTGCTGTCTCTCTTGTGGGCCCTTTGCCTATCCTTGTGGTCCCTTTCTCACTGACCAAGTCTGGCCCTTACCTTCAAGGCCCATTATTCCAAGGCACCCCCTCAAGTCACACAGGCACATTAAGACACAGGCCTGTCCTCCTGAGACACAGCCCTCCCCCACTCCCAGATGGGTTATAGAGACCACTCTGCTGCCCAAGCTGTTTTCACTTCATCTTTTCCTAATTTTGCTTTGAGGAAGTCCCTGTGGCCGGGTGCTTTCCCCCTTCTCTCACGCACTCCCAACCACTTCCATTTCCACTCCCCACTTCTCTGGAAGCTTGGATAATGGTGACCAAAGCAGAGGACCCTGTCCTATAGGACAGTAGGGTAACAAGGATCAGGATAGCAATGGGAGAGAAGAGGTGGCAGGGCCAGTGCAGGGAGCAGCCTGTAGAGTGGACATATCACCTCTTCTCTTCCCACTTCTAAGGAACCAAAAAGCTAGGAAGTAGGCAGAGGCAGCATGAAGTCCCTGAGGCACAGTTAGCTTGCCTTAGCTTAGGGCAGGGACAATAATTCAAATAATTCTTTTTTTTTTTTAGCTTCTTTATCCCCACCTCAGTCTATAGGTCTTTCAGTGGATTTGGGGGCAGATGGCCCTGACTCCAGGAGTTGGTGTGTGGCTAAGACCTGGAGCCAAAGCAGCAGCAATGTGGTAACATGGGGATGGACAGCCCACAAGGTGAGGAGTTCAGAAAACAAAAGCCCACTGGTGACTCTAGAGCAGTGTCCATTCATGCAGGCTTCAGGAGGAGCAGCCGATGAGGATCAGCGGGGTGAGCCCCATTCCCAGGGTGGAAGAGGGAAAACGTCCACATAAGGGAACAGCATGTGCTGGAACTGTAAGGTGTGGGCCACCTGCTTCCCTCTCTAAGTGAAGGAGCCCAGGAAAGACTCAGGCCTTGGTCTCTCTAGTTTGAAATGGGCATCTCTGTAGCACCTGCCTTCCCAGACATAAGAGTAAATGGAACTATGTGAGACATAACCCAAGTGTGGCCTAACAAGGAACAGTCCCCCCCCATCACCCAGATCATCCTGGTTTGGGAAAAGGGCCATGTGTGGACTGAGATGCACAGTCTAGATCTGAGTGGGGAGTTGGCTACTACTTCCAACCCCTGACTTTCTGCCTGTTGTCAGGCTGCTATCATTATTATTATTATTATTTTATTGTGTGCCTGTATGTGTGTTTGAGGTAGGAGGTGGCATGCCACTATGCATAGATGGAGGTCAGAGGACAACTTGCACAATGGTTCTCTGGTTATGGGGGAGGATCAGAAGTTCTAGGTCATCCTCAGCTCCATAAGCAGTGCAAGGCTAGCTTGGGCTACATGACTATTGCAAGCAAATCAATATCAACACCAACAAAAAACCCAGCTCACCCAGGCTGGTGAATGTAAACACACAGTAGGCAGTTCATTTAACTCTGTTCCTGAGTACCTACTATGTGCTGGGCCCTGCACAAATTGCTTTGAGACAGCCGAGCCTACGGGTGGAGGTTACACCAGGCAGGACAAGCAGCAGAAGGCAACAGCATAGTTTCAGGCTGCTGTGACCACAGAGTACAGTGTCCGGGGAAGATGGGAAGGCAGTTCTGTGTCAGGGCTTCCTGACTGCATAGTACTCATTCCATCAAATTTTATTTTGCCACGTGGAGGGCCTGGGCTGACCCTACCTAAGACTGCTGAGTGCTGCCTCTACTTTTGTGAATCAAATCAAAAGCTCGGGTTGTAGCTGGGCACAGTGGTACATGCCTGGAATTCCCTAGCACATGGGAGGCTGACGCAGAATCAGGACTCAAGGTTAGTCTAAGTTACATAGTGAGTTCCAGGCCAGCCTGGGTAGCCCCCATCTAAAAATAAAAATCATTGGAGTACACGGTTGAGCAGAGCTGTTCGCTATCTGCCCCCTGGGTGCATTAGCTTGTCTCTTACAGCCCTGCGTCTACAGTCTGGAAAAAAGAACGAAATCACCTTCTTTCAAGGCTATCCAGAAATCTAGCAAATATTTAGAGAGCCAGAATGGGGCTAAGGAGTATGCCACGAGCCCAACACACAGTAGGTGCTTCACAAATGTTGTTGACAAATGAAAAGTGTATACTATAGAATGGCTTTCAGCCAGGAGGGCCTTGCCATAGAGGAAATGGGAAACGAAGTGCTTATAGGGAAGAGACCTCCAACCCTGGGTATGACTCCCTCCTGCTCCCTGTTCTGTGCCCCAACCTTGACCTCTAGAGACAGCACCTACCTCCAGCACAGGGGAGGCAGAGGCAGGCAGATCTCTGTGAGTTCAAGGCTGGCCTGGTCTACAGAGCAAGGCTGGACATCCAGGGGTACACAGAGGAACCCTCTAAACCTAACTGTTCTTTCACATTCCCTTGGCTTGGGATGGTGGGAGTTCCACTGAAAGACCCAAAGGTTAATGTCAGTGGTGAGCTGGGAGCTGGCAGCTCTCTAGCAGAAGGGCCCAGATCTACCATGGATGAATGGGTGACTGGCTTGGTTGGTTAACTAGCCTTAGTGGTTCTGGTGTGGAGAAAGGCGGGTGGTATCAGCGCGTCAAGCTGCTAATGGTGCACACATGGGGACTGCTGCCCCTCTGCTTGGAGATCTGAGGAATGAAAGGATAAGGCTTCTTCAGAACCACAGGTCAGCAACTGTCACCTGGTACCCTGTGTCATGTCCCAGGCTGGGCACTGGCCAGGCAGCCTGCTGGAGGGGCCAATGGGCAACTGGGTGGTGGCTGTAGTGATGGGGAAGTAACTGCTTCAGCTATCTTTAGCACCTTCCCTCAGCCTTTGACTCTGCCAGGCTGAGCAGAGCTCAAGAGGGGAGAAGGACAAGGGCCACTTCTTCATAGTCACATGACCCCAGTGACCTGGAGCCACCATGGCCACTCAGGGACCCACTACGGTATCTGACTCAATGCCTACTGTCAGGTCTAAGCACTCCATCACCCCCATTTGTGAAGAACGCATAGACCATGGGTGAGCTTAGGAAGGGGAAAGGACAGAGCGATTCAAGGAGCTGCAGGAACACTGGGAACCACATCCCTCCATCCTGCGTGGGGCCTTGGTGGCCTTCCTTGTCCTGGGCAGTGGACACAGTAGTCAGGTGCTCAGCTTCCTGAGACAGCAACTGCCTCTGGCTTCCCTAGTCCTGGGAGTCTCACCAAGGAATGACTAGCCTCTCTGCCTCAGTTTCCTTCTGTGGGCTGTCTGACCCAAAGAAGCCTGGAAGCAGGTATGGCCTCACTTCCCTATCTGTGAAATGGGAACAGCAGTTGTAGGGACTGAAGGCGGCCAACAGGAGGCATGATACACAGTAGGTGCTCACCAGATACTCTCTGCTCCCCCCAGCAGTCAGTTCAGGCTTACAACTGCTCCTAGGTGGGTCTTCATGCCTGGGCTCAGTCCCAGCAATGCCCCCCCCCCCACAGCTGGTCACTGTGTAACCTTAATCATACCACCTACCCTCTCTTGGCCTCAGTTTTACATCTGTATCATGGGTCATAACAACCCATTTGGAGTATTGTGAGGGTGTGAAGATCTCAGGGCCAGACAGGGAGAAGCTACAAGGCTCTCAGAAGGGGGACTGGACCAACGACCAGGTCCTGATGTAGAGGCAGGTTGCCTTTAGTAGAAGGCAGGGGAGGTAGGGGGAACAAAAGAGCCCCAGACAAGTAGCTGCATGCTAAGAGCTGGCAGACTATGAGGTTGCCTGTGGTACTGGAGTAAGGAGTAGCCTGGGGACATCCCCACCTCAGCAAGTATGAGGATCCAGGCTAGAGCACTTTGAGGTGAGCCCAGGAGGTGGCAGCCAGCTGGCCTCCCTCTGCCTTCTTGGACCATCCCAGAGTAAATGGTAGACACTGGGTGTCACGCCTTTTAAGGAAATGGTAGCTCCTGCCAATTTCCTGTTCCCACTTGTTCAGAAATTCTCAGAGGGTATTTTTATTTCAGGATTGAAATGAGACTCCTTGTTACCACGGGATTTCGGTGAGGCACATCTGGGGGCTCTGGTGAGAAGTGGTGATAGCAACATGCCATAGGGGTTACCTTGAAAGGAACAGGCTGCCTTTACTGCTCCCTTCCCTCAGGTGCTGGGACCAGAGCCCGAGGTCTGCCTCAGACTGCACCATTTGCTCTGCCTGCTGACAGAGCTTCACCTGCAGCATCCTTCCCTCAAGTCTGAGGCCCTATCACTAGGTACCCAGTGATTCATCTTCTGTCATTAAGAATACATAATAAATAAAAATTAAAAAAAAATCATTCTCAAGCTGGGCGGTGGTGGCGCACGCCTTTAATCCCAGCACTTGGGAGGCAGAGGCAGGCGGATCTTTGCCAGTTCGAGGCCAGCCTGGTCTACAAAGCGAGTCCAGGACAGCCAGAGCTGTTAAATAGAGAAACCCTGTCTTGAAAAACCAAAAAAAAAAAAAAAAATCATTCTCACCTGTCTCCCCAAGCTTCAAGGTATGTTTCCCCAGCATTTCTCCTGGTGTACAGCGGGCACCAGCTTCCAGAGAATGTTAAGCACTTAAAAACCATGTACTCCTCTACTTCCTCATCATGGGGGTGCTTTCAGGCACTGACAGGCTGGAGATTCATTTCCCAACACCCACAGGAGGCTCACCTTAAATCTTTAGCTTCAGGGTCATACTCTTCTGGGTCTGCCGGAAAGCATGTGGCATGCTAAACACACCCAATAAATTGCTTTTTGAGGAAGAGTAAACCCACCTGGTCTACATGAAGTTCCAGGACCAACCAGTACTGCCACATGTAGTCTCAACCTGTCACACCTGGGGTGGAAAGGCAGAAATGGCGCTTGTTCTGACCATCATTTATGAAAGGCCACCACAAGGGGCCTTCATTAGGAATGTTTTCTGGACTGTGTTCCTAACCATCCTGGCCACATAACTGGAGATAGGGACCTGCAGAACCAAACCCAGATTAGGGGGCAGAGTACTATGTCCTTCAGAGTCTCCTGCAGGCCTAATAGTCCCTAAAAGCAGAACTGGGCCATTAGGCATATACTGCACCCACCCCCTAGTGGCCCCGAACTTCAGTACAGCCGCAATTGTCAAATAGCATCAATAGCACTTAACAGCTTTTGTGTAGACCTCCAGGGCTCTCAACCTGGGTTCCACTACCTTCATAAGGAAGCCTGGAGAGCCTCCAATGTACTGTGGTCACAAGGTGTTCCATACCATACTGTGGGGGAATATAACAACCTAAATAGCTTTGTATGGTTGGTACTTAAACATTAGAGCTTATAGGCAACTTATGAACCTGATGACTAAAATGGTAGGCAACTGGCTTGGCATCATTCCATGTCACTGGGTTGCATGGCTGACATCTAGGCCTTTATCTAGGTAGTCTAATTCCAGCAGTCCCAGTTGCAGGTGCTGAGCATGGCTGGCACATCAAATCTTTGTGCATGCCAACAGTGCCTGAACAAGTGATCATGTGGATACCAAACCTCTTGTAAACCTCATCAGGCCTGGGGCCTTACCAATCAGTGCTGCCAAAGGAACAAAGATAGATACTTCAAATCCTCCCTGGCATCACCTCTCTGCAAACAGACCTTCCAGATTCAACTGTATCAGACACATGGGACATACTACCCTTCATTAGCTCAGCCCTAACCACCATGTTTGCTCTAAGCACTGTAAATCTGTCAAGCAGTTTCAGCAGCCCAAGTATTACTAAGAAACTAGGCCCTTCACCTTAGTGTCAGTATATAACTCCCCGCCCACCAACAGCTGGAAGAAAAGTGAGGGGTCAGCATCACTGTAAAAGCTTTTATTGAGACCCCACCAGCTGCACAGACTTCTGACATCAAGCACCTTCCTCCTTGGCAATACGGTCTTTCTTGAGTGGTCCCTGTGAAGGAGAAACAGAGGTTCTTATATTCACACACAGCCAAGAAATAACAGACTGGGGGGGGGGGTCCCGCTCCCAGCACGGGAAGGTCTTTACCATGAATGCTTTCTTCTCTTCCATGGTCTGGAAACGACCATGGCCAAACTTGGAGGTGGTGTCGATGAACTTCAGGTCAATCTTTTCCAGAGCTCGCCGTTTGGTCTGTACCAGCAAGGACTGTGGGCCAGAAAGAATGGTTTGTGCCGGGCGGTGGTGGCGCACGCCTTTAATCCCAGCACTTGGGAGGCAGAGGCAGGCGGATCTTTGTGAGTTCAAGGCCAGCCTGGTCTACAAAGTGAGTCCAGGACAGCCAAGGATACACAGAGAAACCCTGTCTCGAAAAACAAAAAACAAAAAACAAAAAAAAAAAAAAGAATGGTTTGTGACTGACACCCAGCACCGGCTCAAATACCACACTGGCAAGAAGCAGTTTCATGCAAAGAAAATTGCTAGTGGGGCCCAGAAGTTCCCTCCTTCCCAGAGGCCAATTTTCCCACAGCTCACGCCTGTCACTCTCCCCAGAATGCCTGGTCACAGGCCCCAGGGTCAGTCTCACCTTCCGAAGAGTAAGCACTCGTTTCTTAGTTCCCACCACACAGCCTTTGAGCATGACGAAGTCATTGGTCACCTCACCATAATGGACAAAGCCACCCTAGGGAATCATAGAATGGTTTTGGTCAGTGATGCCAGTCAGTTGCATTACATAGTTCAACGGATCAACAGGGCTGTTCTCAGAAGGAAGGCAACAGGGAATGGTTCCTCAGTTTCACTCGGGCGCTGTGCCCAGCGCATATTCCAGAGCCTCATCACAGAACAGCTGGGCTTGAACCCCCCCCCCCACTTTCACCAGCTCCACCTAGTGGGCTGAAGCACAGCTAGGCACCGTGCAGGGGTCACCCTCAGCACTCACCAGAGGGTTGATGCTCTTGTCAGACAGGTCATAGTCAGTAGATGCATTGTTCTTGATCAGCTTTCCATCCTTGATGAGGTAGCCTTGACCAATCTTGTAAATCTGAACATGAGCATCAGCATGTGAGAAGGCAGTCCTAAACTAAGTAGCAGCAGCACAGGCAGGTGGAGCTGGATGGATCGCAGGAAGTCTGAGAGCTATCTACATGGAGATCCAGGTAGTGGTCCAAATGCCACGACTACAGACATGCTTGTACCATCTTAAGCTACAGGAGCCTGACTAAAAAATCTCCCTGGGAAAGGGTTGGCGTGTTGATAAGTGGTATTATTTCTGACCCAAGCACTGAAGCAGACAGCTATGCATCTGTAACACTGGATGGTCCCATGGGACTGAGACCCTTTCCTATCTACATGATAGAATGCCAGTCAGCCTCATCAAGCTTACCTTTTTGTTAATCTCTGTTCGATGATGGTAGCCTTTCTGCCCAGCTCGAGCCACAGAGAAGGCCACACGGGCCGGGTGCCAGGCTCCAATACAAGCAACTTTGCGCAGTCCTCGATGGGTCTTGCGTGGCAGTTTCTTCGTATGCCAACGACTGGTCACCCCTGAAGAGAACATGTAGCTGTACTAAGGGGCCTGGCACAATGCCACTTTCCTGAGTGCCCATCTGAGGTAATTTTGATGATACTGTTGATTACTGATTTACCTACCACACAATGGTAAATCTGAGGCAGAGCTCAATACCAATCCCATATTTTAGTTCTAATTTAAATCAGATTGGATGGGTGCCTGCCTAAACACAATTTCAACCCAAGTGTTTAGATTTGCAGTATCCGCATGTGTTGCTATACACATGAACTGGAGGTCAGAGGTTCAAGTCTTTGAGGCCATTTCACTTAAGCAGAGCTCACCAATTCAGTTACCCTAGGGAGCTAAGCTCACCTCTGGGGACTGCCCCCTCCAAGGCCATCTGGCATTAACATGGTGCTGGTGATTGGGGGCCCCAAATGAGTAGAAGGGCTAAATGTTACCTCATCCCCTAGAACCAAGCAATGCTGACCAGTGAGTGGGCTGTTCTCAGAAGGAAGGCAACAGGGAATGCTTCCGCAGTGTTGCTCGGGTGCTGTGCTCAGCACATTCCAGAGCCTCATCACAGAATAGCTAGGTCACACACACCACCCAGAATCACAAACCCACAGCTTACCTTTGTACCCTTTGCCTTTTGTCACCCCGATGACATCAATCATCTCATCCTGTCCAAACACCTGGTTCACAGGAACCTGCTGCTCCAGTCTCTCCCGGGCCCAGTCTAGCTTCTCAGCCACAGTGCCCCCGTTCAGCTGGATCTCCATCAAGTGTGCCTTCTTCTGGCGCAGAGGGAGCAGACGCATCTAGGAAACATAGGTCAGGTTGGAAAGTAAATCACCCGGAAGCTCAGACTATGATTCTTGCCAGTGGGAACCCCAATGAATTATAGTGGATGACTGTCAGGATGAGCAGAGGAGTCCATACTGAGACAGAAATATTTAAATGATTCCTGTGATCTACCTAACTATCCCTGTGTTTATAAAATAAAATACATGCCCCAAGCCCAACCATTTCAGTGAGTTCCAGCTTAGTAATTCATAAAGACTACAAAAAAATCCGAGAGAAGCAAGCCTATCACAGGGTTAAAGGCGTATCATAGTGCCCTCTGGCGGTTAGAACCCCCACCAGAGTAGCACTATATTGGCCAGGAGCCAAGCTGAAGTTGATAAGGACTTTAAACACCTAAAACAGCCGGGCGGTGGTGGCGCACGCCTTTAATCCCAGCACTTGGGAGGCAGAGGCAGGCGGATCTTTGCGAGTTCGAGGCCAGCCTGGTCTACAAAGCGAGTCCAGGACAGCCAGAGCTGTTAAAACAGAGAAACCCTGTCTCGAAAAACAAACACCTAAAACAAAATGTCCTAAACCCTTCCCCAGATCTGATTGTAAAATCCCTGAGGACTGAGACATGGGGTCACTGCAGGTGCTCACCTGGGTGTGGGCAATTATGCGGATGACCTGGCAGTACTTCTTCATGCTGCTGAAGTCCTTCTCCAGCTGCTTCTTGCCCATGTCGTCCTGCCATTTCTTACAGTATTTGGTGAAGGCCTTCTTCTTAGATTTGTGCCTTCAGAAGCAGAGCAGAGTTGGGGGAAGGGGCCGGTGCAGGCCTTCATCACCCTCGCTCGGAGTGAGAGGAAGGCACACTGGCACCATGTGGGGATAGGGCTCATTGCCGGCTTCTAAGGAGCCTTTTCCACCGGCAAGCGGAGCCTGGATGGAGCTCATCGGGCAGAGCCGAGCGGAGCTGAGCAGAGTTCCATAGGTTAATGTAAGCCACAAATATACAGAACACACAATTCTTGCTCCAGGGCACCAGAATCTCCCATTCTCTACCTGGGGACACATCTTGCCATAATGGAAATCAGGGTACCCAGGTCAGAGGTACAAGACTTGTCTACTACAGTCAAGGCTTTATAAAGCTCCATCTCCAGGCCAAGAAACCCAAGTTATGGCCCAGATGCAAAATCTGATTGTATCCCAGCTGCAGGTGCCATTTCAGTTTCAAAATGCCAACCAACACCCACAAGGCTTAACGGAATCAGCTTCTGACTTAAAACCAAAGCCTGTAGGTACCCAGAAGCCTTAGATCAAAGCACTTGCACCCAGAGACCCAGTTCAACATGTCCCTTAATTCTGGCCCAGCTTCCACCTACCAGTTCTTATAGAAACGCCTTTTACACTCATCACTGATGTGCTCAGCAAACACTGTCTTGAAGGTCCGGAGGCCTCGTGGGGTTTCTACATATCCGACAATGCCCACAACCACCATGGGTGGGGTTTCCACAATGGTCACAGCCTCCACGACTTCCTTCTTGTTCACCTCTGTGAAGAAACACAGGCATGGCATCAGCGGGTGTCCATAGTCGGAAGGGTTTTCTACCTCAAGATTACTGGGCCTTCTAGAACTGCTCTCACATCTCCAGGCTCAAGGGGATCTTTTACCTCAGCTGATCCCTAAGTGTATCGTGATGCCTGTCCTACACTTACGCTGTATGCTCTCTATAATCATGAACTGAGTTTTGCAAAATGCCATGTGTTCCATTCCAAATTGTCTCAAAATGAAGCAGAAGCTATCACTAGCACGGTGTAAGGGTCTCTTCATAATTCATTGCCTAGATACGAAAACTGTTAACTGTGTCTGGAAAAATCTGCAGGGAAACCTCTTAAAGCTCAGAAAGTGGATTACTTGGCACTTTAGAGCAGTGGCTGCCCTTCCAGAGGACCTGGATTTGAATTCCAGGAACCTACTTGTATGGAAAAGAACTTCAGCTCCAGCACCACGAGAATTTACACAGGGCTACATTATCTGCAAGGTGATCTGGAGAAGTGTTCTCAGTCTTATTAAGGGGGGGTAACAAACAAACACCTTTTATCAGCTTTGGTTTCAGACCCTACAGCACAAACCACCCAAGATGGATCATCTATTATGGATCTTGGTTTAGCAGTAATACCAGATAGCAGAGAAACTATATCCAACCCACAGGAGAAAAAAGTATTCTACATACTAGATCCTGGCCTGTCAACTTCCCGGACGATGTGGGTCATGCCAGCCTTGTAGCCTAGAAAGGCCGTGAGATGAACAGGCTTGGAAGGGTCATCCTTTGGGAAACTCTTCACTTTCCCACGATGTCTGCTGCTGCGTTTCCGAGGCAAGAAGCCCAAGGACCCATGCCTGGGAGCTGAGAATTTCCTGTGAGACTGGGATAAAGGAAGAGAATCACCAACATAAGAGAACACAATTTTTCCCGTTGACTACCACCCTTTATATCCCCTATCAAGCTTAGGAAAGCATTCAACCTCCTAATCGCATTAAAAAGTTTAAATACACCGGGCGTTGGTGGTGCATGCCTTTAATCCCAGCACTTGGGAGGCAGAGGTAGGCGGATCTCTGTTGAGTTCGAGGCCAGCCTGGTCTACAAAGTGAGTCCAGGACAGCCAGGGCTACACAGAGAAACCCTGTCTCGAAAAACCAAACCAAAACAAAACAAAAGTTTAAATACTTTTACTAAACACTATACTAACTTTGAAAGTTACTAGGCTGTTTAGACATACACAACCAACAGCTAAATCCTGCTATTAAGAATTCCTGAGCAGGGCCTGGTAGCACATGCCTTTAATGTAAGCACTCAGGAGGCAGACGGATGTGAGCTCAAGGCCAGCCACGTCTACAGAATGAGTTCCAGGACAAGGTCTTTTTCAAACCCTATCTCGAAAAACCTTTAAAAACAAAAAACCTAAACAAGCCATCATATGGGTGAGCTTTCATGACTCGCTGTTAAATGGAATCACGGCGATTCCAGAGCCAATCTATTACAGGTACGTCTCTAGAACTCCCAATGCCAAATCAGAACATGACAATCAGCACAGAGTTTCTGTCCGCCCGTCATAAGGTTCATCATTTGTGGCTTCTGGGAACTCCGGAGACCCACCTTCCTTGCGCGGAACCACGTTCCACAATGGGTTTTCGACCAGCTTCGTCGAATGACTGTTTTAATCAATGCAATCCTCTAAGCCCACGGCCTTCCCTATACGGCTAATCATAGGTCCTAACCAAGAACTAATAAAGAAAAAAAATCCGTTCTAAAATAGAGACCTTTAGGCTTGCGGTCAACCTAGGCCGGTGCGACGCACACATTTTCTACTGCCCTCAAGATCCCGGGATCTAAGCCCTGTACCGGCCTGCGCCACGACCCCCGTGCTCCTAGTGCAGCATCAGTGTTGGTCAGGTCGCGATGGCGCCGATGAGACACGGATATCGCCAGGGAACCAGAAAACCAAGGACGCAGCCTGAACAACCACACATACCATCTCCCCACCACACGCCGCCGATAGAGGTCAACCAGGCGCTGGTTCAGGCCTTATAAAGCCTCTTAATAGCTCCGCCTCCTCAGCGTGCGAGCGTGCGGCCGCAGTGGACGTCGGGTCGAAGGGCGCGTATTGAACGTCACGTAGCACACTCTTTCCCGCCCTGTAGAATGACAAGTCCCTACGGCGAGTGGTTGGTTTCAAACTTAGCGAAATGCCTCGCGGACGGCATTCTGCAGCAACCAAACTTGATGATAATAAAGAAAAATGGCGGCATTGTTTGTGTCTGTGCGATACGCTGTCACCTCTAGAACTGAGTCACCTAGTGCTCTTAACCGCTCAGCCATCTCTCCAGCCCCCTTAACAATGATTTTGATGCGACGATTTAATAAGCCACAATTTCGAGCAAGTGGGACCCTCTGGAATTGGAGTTACAGATGACTGTTGTGCTGGGAACCAAACTTTGGTCCTCTGCAAAACTTTTAACTACTGAACTCCAGTCCCAAGAAGAAATTTTTTATTTTTACCTTTATCTTTTTTCTTTTTTAATTTTTAATTTTAGTGTTTCGAAACCTGGTTTCTCTGTGTATCCCTGTCTGCCCTGGACTCACTTTGTTTGTTTGTTTGTTTTGGTTTTTCAGGTCAGGGTTTCTCTGTGTTTCCCTGTCTGTCCTGGACTCACTCTGCAGACCAGGCTGGCCTCGAGCTCACAGAGATCCCCCTACCTCTGCCTCCCGAGTGCTGGGACTAAAGGCGTGTGCCATCATGATCGGCTTTGGACTCACTTTGTAGATCAGGCTAGACTTGAACTCACAGAGATCCTCCTGCTTCCCAAGTGCTGGGTTTAAAGGAGTGGGCCACCACTGCCTGGCTCAAGAAATTCATATTGAAGGCCTACCTAAGTGTGTAAGAGACTGTTGATTTTGAATAGGCTCTTTATCTGGACCCAGCCAATTAGACCAGTAATGAGTCATCTGTGTTAAATGAGTTAAAGACCATTAATTTGAAGTAAACATATGAATTTTGATTGGTTACAGCATCCAGGCTCCAGTCAGTCATAGGCAGCCAATGATCTAATAATACAAACCAATCATACTTCAGCTTGTTTTGTGTTTTAGAAAGACAATGTAACACCAGCTTTTAGGAAACTGAGATTCTGAACTTCATTTTTCTGCCCACAAATACTTTCTGGCCATGTGGTAATCCTCAAATTCTTTGATTCTGTTCTGTTTCTAAGGCCTCCTGAGTGCTGGGATTAAAGGCATGTGCCACCACGACCCAGCGGACTGATTGTAAACTAAGTTTAGAAAAATCACGTCTTCAAGCAGTGCATAGTGCCTTTAATTTCAACACTTGGGAGGCAGAGCAAGCAGATCTCTGAGTTAGAGGCTAATCTGGTCTATATAGGTAGCTGCAAGCCAGCAGAGGCTATATAAGAGACCTTGTCTCAAAATAAATAAATAAAATAAAAATTTAACACTCTTTAAAAAATTAGAACTTTTGGACTAGAAATTGTGCCTCAGTTGGTAGAGTATGTTTCTAAGGTACACGAAGTCCTAAATTTGATACTGAGCACAGCATAAAAACAGGCATGGTGGCTCACATCTGTAATCCTAGCACTTGGCAGAAAGGAGCAGGAGAATCAGGATTTCTAGTTATTCTACACATATAAGGTCTGAAGCTAGCCTGGTCTACAAATCGAGCCCAGGACAGCCAGGACTACACAGAGAAACCCTGTCTTGAAAAACAAAAAACAAAACAAAAAAACTTGATTAAATAAAACCTAAAACAAGGGCTAGAGAGATGGCTTATCAGTTAAGATATTCATTTCTCTTCAGGATAATCTGACTTTGGTAACTCCACCTCCACTGGATCTGGCATCTTCTGGCTTTCCAGACACCTGCATAGGCCTGCACATATGAAAACAAAAATAAAAATAAAATAGGGCCCCTGTGTGGTGGCACACACCTTATGCCAAAACTCCAGAGGGAGCAAACAGATCTCTGTGAGGTCCCATCCCAGACAGTCTGGTGTACATAGTGAGACTCTTGTCTCGAACAAACAAACAAACAACACCCTTAAACACAAGAAAACAGAATGACTTTTTTGAACGGAGGTTAATGTCAGACAAGTGCTCTATTATTAAGCCACATCCTTAAACCCATTTTTGTTTTGTGGCATAGCCATGAACTCAGCCTAAGATTGGGCTCAAATTCTGGCTCTTCCTAAGTCTGCCTCCCTCCCAAGTGCTAGAATTCCAGGGTTATACTACTACACCCATCCCCAGCTTAAAACATTTCTAAAAACACTCAGCCAAGATGTAGATTTGCTTTATCAAATAGTAAAACGTATTACAAACTCACAATAGTGAAAACAATGTGGTAGTAACAACAAGACAGAAAAAAAGGAATAGAACATAGACATTAGAGATATCAATTGTCAAGTCAATGGAATTAGAACATGGTACATGAAGGAGGTGAGATCACTGATGTGGGAAGGACCCGAAGGCAAAAGCTGTTTAGCAGATGAGATTTAAAAATCTAGTGTGGCTGGGTGGTGATGGCGCACACCTTTAATCCCAGTACTTGGGAGGCAGAGGCAGGTGTATCTCTATGAGTTCAAGGCCAGCCTGGTCTACAGACTGAGTTCCAAAACAGCCAAGCTACATAGAGAAACCCTGTCTCAATGAAAACAAAAACAAGATAATAATAATAATAATAATAATAATAATAACAATAATAAATATGGTGTGACCAAGCATGGTAGTACATACTTTCAATCCCAGCACTCAGGAGGCAGAGGCTGTTGGATCTCTGTGAGTTCGAGGCCAGCAAGGACTATGGAGTGAGTTCCAGGACAGCCAGGGATATACAACAAAACTGTGTCTCAAATAAATAAGTAAAATATCTTGTGGTAAGAGAAAATTTCAATTTTTCTGGTGGATGTAGCTCAGTGGTGAGTGTTTAACTGGCATACATGAAGTACTGAATTCAATCCCTAGTAACGGGAAAAAAATCCTTAATTTTGACCTAATCAAATATAATGGGAGAAGAAAAACAGTCCTCTAAATGCCACAAGCACTGTGGTACATACAAACAAATACTTTTTCTTTCTTTTCTTCTTTTGGTTTTTTGAGGCAGGGTTTCTCTCTGTAGCTCTGGCTGTCCTGGACTCACTTTGTAGACCAGGCTGGCCTCAAACTCACAGTGATCAGCCTGCCTCTGCCTCCAGAGTGCTGGCATCAAAGGCCTGTGCCACTACACCCAGTCTCAAATAAATACTTTTTAAAAATCAGAACAAGAAAGCCGGGCGGTGGTGGTGCACGCCTTTAATCCCAGCACTTGGGAGGCAGAGGCAGGCGGATCTTTGTGATTTCGAGGCCAGCCTGGTCTACAAAGCGAGTCCAGGACAGCCAGAGCTGTTAAACAGAGAAACCCTGTCTCGAAAAACCAAAAAAAAAAATCAGAACAAGGGCTGGAGAGATGACTCGGGGTTAAGAGCCCAGGTTCAACTCCCAGAACCCACATGGCAGCTCACAACTGTCCGTAAATCCTGTTTTAGGAGATCTGACACCCTCACACATGCAGACAAAACACCAATGTATATAGAATACAGATAAATTATTTTTAAACAAATCAGAACAAACAACACCTGCAGGGGAAAAAAAACCCCAAAACTTCATCTAAATTTTCTCAGCTGATATAAGCAGGAACTTGAAAAAAAAATGGTACAGCTATGAATGTCTTCTCTCTGAGGAGTTGATAGCCTGTGAGAAGATGAATGTTTTTCTTTGCAGGTCACTTTTGAAATCCTTGTTATTACCATGTGTTAATTACACATAATAATGGTTTTCACTATGATATCTTTACACATGTGTGTGCATAATGGGCTGCAATTGAACTTTACCCCTTATTATCTTTTTTGTCCCCCTCCAATTCTTGTTGATCCCCTTCCTCTTCCCAAATAGTTCTTGCCACTTTTTGTGTCTTTTCTGTTGTTCTGGTTGTTGGTGATTCAGCCAGTTTTCTTAGAATTACTTCTGGGGCCATGGGTAAGAAGTTATTTGTGGGAGGAGCACAGTCACCTTGCCAAGATACACCACTGAAGGAAGTGTCCCTCCCCCAGCAATCATTTAAGGCCTTTAAATCCTCTTGGAGGGATAGGCATTTGTGAACTCCCCTACTCTTCCTGTAACTGAATGGTGACAGGCCAAATCTTGTGCAGGTAATCACAGAGAATTCAAGACTGCAGCGGGCACACTATTCCTGGGGGACCATCCCTGCCTTCAACTCTTGGAGTTGCTCTGCCTTCTTTGTCTTCCATAATGTTCCCTGAGCTTAAGAGGGTTTTGTTTTGGGTTTTTTGTTCCTGTTGTTTTCGGTGGTGGTGGTGGTGGTGGTGTGTGTGTGTGTGTGTGTGTGTGTGCTTTTTTTGTTTTTTTTATACTTTATTTTATTTTTTTTTTTTTGGTTTTTCGAGACAGGGTTTCTCTGAATATCTCTGGCTGTCCTGGACTCACTTTGTAGACCAGGCTGGCCTTGAACTCACAAAGATCCGCCTGCCTCTGCCTCCCAAGTGCTGGGATTAAAGGCGTGCGCCACCACCGCCCGGCTATACTTTATTTTTTTATTTCTTCAAGTTACATCTCAGTCACAATCCCTTCCCTACTCCCCCTTCCTGTCCCACCCTTCCACCCTCTTCCCCCCAACAGCTTCCCCTTTCAGTCCAGCAAATGGTTCCTTCTCTTATAACAGTAAATACTATACAAAACAACAGAAATAAATACGCCCCATTTATGAGAGTTAAATGGCCCAGCATACATTCCCAATGCCCAGTTCATACATATTTGGCCCCTGACTTTAACATTCTACCATGTAACCATCTCCATGAGTTTTTTTTTTTTTTTTTTTTTTTTTGGTTTTTTGAGACAGGGTTTCTCTGTGTAGCTCTGGCTGTCCTGGACTCACTTTGTAGACCAAGCTGGCCTTGAACTCACAGAGATCCATCTGCCTCTGCCTCCCCAGCGCTGTGATTAAAGGTGTGCGCCACCATGCCCGGCCCCATGTGTGTGCTTTTTTATTGCTGTAACAAGACACTAAGACCAAGGCAAATATAGAAGAGTTTATTGGGTCATAAAGTCTCAGAGGATAAGTCCATGCCCATCATGTGGGGTAGCATGGCAGCAGACAGTCAGGAATAGGAGCTGAGAGCTTACTGGTTGAGACAATAACCAAGAGGCAGAGAGAGAGAGAGAGAGAGAGAGAGAGAGAGAGAGAGAGAGAGAGA
>CAJQZJ010000418.1:5783555-5803754 GCA_907164525.1 Lophiomys imhausi | reverse complement strand
AGAGAGAGAGAGAGAGAGAGAGAGAGAGAGAGAGAGAGAGAGAGAGAATGGGCTTTTGAAACCTCAGAACCCACCTCCAGTGACATACCCTTCCAATAAGGCCACACCTCCTAATCCTTCCCAAACAGTCCATCAACTGGAACCAAACATTCAAATATATGAGCCTATGGGGGTCATTCTCATTCAAACCACCACACTTTCACAGCTGCCTTTACCCTATTCAGCAATGCTCCTCTCTCTCTCTCTCTCTCTCTCTCTCTCTCTCTCTCTTCCTGTATTTTTGTCGTCTAATTGTTTTGTTTTGTTGAGAGACGGTTTCACTGTGTAACCCTGGCTGCCCTGGAATTGACTCTGTAGACCAGGTTGGCTTCAAATTCACAGAGATCTGTCCATCTCTGCCTGGATCAACTGTATGCACCATCACCTCCCTCTGCCTATGTACAACTTTTTATTTTTTTGGTTTTTTGAGACAGGGTTTCTCTGTGTAGCCCTGGCTGTCCTGGACTCGCTTTGTAGACCAGGCTGGCCTTGAACTCACAGATCCACCTGCCTCTGCCTCCCTAGTGCTGGGATTAAAGGCGTGTGCCACCATGCCTGGCTATTTACAACTTTTTTAATGTGTTTGGAATTAGAATTCAAGTCCTTATGCTTGCAATGTAAGTACCTTACCTAATAAGCAGTTTCTCTGGCTTAATGGGAAATTTTGAAGGATTTATTTAATTTTTCATTTTAAAAATATTTATGTATTTATTTTACATGTATGTGTCTGTGTGTGGTTATGAGCACTCGAATGCAGGTGCCTACGGAGGCTATAGGCAACAGATCCCTCTGGAGCTGGACTTACAGGTTATGAGCCACCCAGTGTGACTGCTGGGAGCTGAGCTTTGGCCCACTGCAAGAGCAGCATTTGTTTTTAATGGCTGGGCCTTGTCTCCAGTCTATGTGTTGTTTTTTTTTGAGATTGTCTCAGGTACCCCCTGCTGACACTGGACCTTCAGCGCTGAAGCTAGCCTTGAACTGACACTCTGTCTCTACATCCTGAGTGCTAGAATTTCAGCCAACCTGGTTCAGAAATAAGGAGGGTTCCACAAGATATTTTGAAACTATAATCTTTTGCCATAGTGCTTAATAAGAAAGAAGATGTTAATCTGATACGAATAGAGTTGCTGAGCGGATGTCCTCCCAGAAGTCTTTTCCGTATAAGGTTACCACAGTCTCTTTGCAGGCCTGTGGCTCTAGTACACTCATTAGCATACAAAACGACATGCCAGTTCAGAGGGTTCAAGCACTTAGGGGCTATGTGGCCGGAAGCAGGACCAGGACCTATACATAGATATCGCATATCTATTCACCAGAGCCAACTACATATGATGAATACGTCCATCCCCAGCTGATTGACAGGGGCCCATCCCATTGAAGGCCTGTGGGAGTGCAGTAGTGGGTGTGAAGGCACTCCCCAGATGGCTCCTCACATTCTGCTATATTCTTCACAAAGTGCTCTACACCTTTAATAGCAGGCAGAAGGCGAGGCAGAAAAAAGTGGATCTCTGTAAGTTTCAGGCCAGCTTGGCCCACATAGCAAGTTCCAGGACAGCCAGGGATACACAGAGAAACCCTGTCTCGAAAAACCAAATGATAATTGTAATAATAAAATAAAAAATATTGAATACGAGGCACTTGCCAAGCTGGATGACCCAAGTTCAGTCTGCGGGACTCACTTAGTGGGAGGAAAGAATCAACTCTTTTTTGTGTAGTCCTGGCTGTCCTGGACTCACTTTGTAGACCAGGCTGGCCTCAAACTCACAGAGATCCACCTGCCTCTGCCTCCCAAGTTCTGGGATTAAAGGCATGTGCCACCATGCCTTACAAAGATTTTCTCCTGTTCTCGTTTAGGGTGTTATAGGATAATAGTAGTTACAAAGATTTTCTCCTGTTCTCGTTTAGGGTGTTATAGGATAAGAGGATAATAGCTGCCTCAAAGATTTCTCATTACAGATAGGTATGGTAACACAGGCCTGAAACTCCATACCTAGGATGAAGAAACAGGATTAGAAATTCAAAATCATCCCCTCTACATGGTGAGTTCCAAAAACCAGCCTGGACTACAAGAGACACTGTCTCAAAAACAAAACAAAATAAAATAAAAGACCCCTGGAGCCCTAAGGTCATACTGTGTTTAGGGTTGAGGCCCGGGACGAGGGTGTATTTATTGACCATCTACTGTTTTTTAGACCTTTGGCTATAGACAAAACCTGGCCAGCAGGAGCTTACAGACAAGCAGAGACAATGGAAGAAATAATTACTCAATTACTGGATTAGGAAAAGGGTCAGGGAGCTGTGGTGGAAGGTGAAAGGAATCTCACAAGGTCTATGTTTTTTCCCAGTTTTTGCCACCCTTACAGGTCCCTCCAGGTGGGGAATGCGCATGTATGACGTCATCGGTGGAAGATGACGGCAAGGTGGTTTTGGGGGCCGGAGAAGGCTCTGCATATCTCCTAGAGAGTGCCATTCCTGCAGCCAGAGATTCAGCGGCGCGTTCAATGAGCCATGTACTGTCAAACGGAGCCCCTTCCGGCGAAAGGAAAGAGACAAAAAACAAATAAGACGGTTTCCTGAAGAACTTCAGCTCGGAGGGCTCTCAAAGGCAGGGACCCGTCTGCACTCCCTATCCACATCCCGACTAGGCGCCACTTTGCAAGCAGGTCACCGGGTGGACGAGGAGAGCGCTCCGCAACGATTATCCCTGCAGGACGCGCTCTCTGAACGCGCGCTTCCGAGGGCTGCGCCTGCCGTACACTATCGCCCCCTGGCGGGAGCTCCGAGCCACGACAACCGCGCGCAGGGGAGGGGGCGGGGCGCCGCGCACGCGCATGGGTCGGCGGCGCGCGCCGAGCGGGGGGCGCCGCGCGCAACAGCCACGATGGAAGGGGGTGCGTACGGAGCGGGCAAAGCCGGGGGCGCCTTCGACCCCTACACCTTGGTGAGGCAGCCACACACCATCCTGCGCGTCGTGTCTTGGGTAAGGAGACAACAAGGCAGGCGGGGGCGCTGGGGACCGGTGCGACCTCACCTGGCCGGGGGCCGCCCTGGCGGCGCAGCGGATTCCGGCCGCTCGCTGATTTCCCGGCCCCTCCGTCGAGTTCCTCGGCCCCTTCGCAGTGACCTCCAGGCTGTCGCTGCTCTGCAGCTTGCGCCTTCGTTCGCGCGCGTCCATGGGGACGGAGCCCCAGTTCAAGGCCGCTTATTGGGGGGCGCGGATCAGGGCGTGGATCTTCTCGCTAGGGTGCACCGCTGCACCTGCCGTGCGGGTTTGGGCGAGGACCGGGAAATAGGTTTTGTTGCTTACCCTGCACGCTGCAGGGTCCTGAGTCTGGAGCCTGGATACTTGGGTTCCGCCAAGACCCGCATCTGCTTTGCCGCGTGACCTTGGGTAGGGAGCCACCCAAGAAAAGATCAGGGAAACGAGGGATTCAGTTCTGAGCTGGGTGGGGACCGTCACCTCTTCTGTTGTGCCTCAGTTCTCGATTTATAGGTGTGGGATGAGCCTCCTTCAGGCTCCCTTGGGCTCTGACATTTTATGAATCCGCAACACTCCCATCTCCAGCATACACCTGAGTGGCTACTAGGTGTTGTCTGGAGAAAGGTTCCTTCCACGCGGTGGAGAGCAGGGAGGTCTGTATGTTCTGTCTTTAGCCCACCTGGTCAGTGCAGGAGCCCCAGTGCTGAGTGGGGCTCAGCTCAAACCCGGTGGTTGGGGCAGAAACGAGGTACAGGGGGCTTTGCACCCCAGGGTGAGGCCTGTAGGCTTTGGTGCCCTCTGGGATTGGGTGGCTTCACGGAGGGAGGGTCTTGCCTCTGCAGGTCTGGGGCCCATTCCTGGTGTGCTAAGACCAGGAGAGCCTGCATTGGTGACACAGGTCAGGGACCCTTGGGGACTGTGAGTGAAGTCAGCTGTGACCTGGACTTGCTGAGGTGCCCTCCTTTCCTGGTTTTCAGGGTCATATCAGGATTTAATAGGTGGAATGGCTTGAGATTTATTCTGGTCATAGGAAATGTTTTAATGTCCTCCTTATGGGAAGCCTTGTTTCTGTTACTCTTTGTGGCCATGCAGCCCGGATATATCCATGAGGGTTTGTGACACCGAATTTATTCATTTTTGGCACTCCCCAGATTGGAGAAGCCCCTGCAGGCCCTAGGTAAAGTGGGAACCCTGGAGACACCTGCCTAGTCAGGTGTTTTGGCTGCTTGCTGCTTCCTCTGACCTCTCTGGGGCCTCGGCTGGCTGGGAGGTGGAAGCGCTAGCTTTGTGAGGGGGCGTGGGCGTTCCGTGTGCTTGGGTCATTTCTACCAGTGATGGCTTCATTTAGCAAATCTTTATTGAGTCTGCCAGGCCGGGAGGGAAGGCAGCATGACTCAGGCTCAGCCCTGATGCTCAGGGAGCCCACAGTCCCACTGGGAAGGGAGGCAGGACAGGGGTCTCTGTGCTGTGAGGTTGAGGTACTTTGTGGGGCTGATGTGTAGGTTCTAGAGGGATGCAGGGGGCTTACACTTGCATACATCTGGGTAAACGGGGGACATGCCACCCATGAGGGAGAGAAACTGGATCTATCACCCACTCACTGATCTTGGGAATTGCAGATAAGCATTGGAATCCAAGTCTTCCTGTCACCAAAGGACTGGGCTTCTGCTCTAGGAGAGGTGACAAATCCTGTGATTTCCAGATTGGCAACAATGTAAAGATGATCAAGTCCAACCCTGCCTCCCCCAGCCCTGCTTGCACACCTGGATCCCAGGTGCTTAATTTATACTTTTAGCAATGGCATGTACAATAGGCTGGAGAAAAATATATATATTTTTTAAAGATTTATTTATTATGTATACAGTGTTCTGTCTGCAGGTATATCAGCAGGCCAGAAGAGGGCACCAGATTTCATTATGGATGGTTGTGAGCCACCATGTGGTTGCTGGGAATTGAACTCATGACCTCTAGAAGAGCAGCCAGTGCTCTTAACCGCTGAGCCATCTCTCCAGCCCGAGAAAAATATTTTTAAAATCAAGATTAAAGAAAAAGCTTTGATCCTGGTGTGTGATGGTGGTGGCACACACCTTTAACCCCAGCGCTTGTGAGGCAGAAGCATGTGGATCTCTGAGTTCAAGGCCAGCCTGATCTACAGAGTGAGTTCCAGGACAACCAGGGCTACACAGAGAAATTCTGTCTCAAAAAAGCCAAAAAAAAATAAAAAAAGAAAGAAAGAAAAGAAAAGGCTTTGAGCGAGCGGTGTCCCATGCCTGTAGTCTTCAGTACTCAGGAGGTAGATGTAGTAGGATCAAAAAAAAGTTCAAGGCCACCCTCAGTTACATAGCAAGTTGGAGCCAGCCTGGGCCACATGAGACTGTCTAAAAAGAAGATAAAGATTTTTGCCCCCCTACCCAATCATAAATAGTACCTGCTGATTATTGGGCAGCAGCATGAGACACATTATACCATTGAAATACACACTTAGGGTGAAGATGGGGCTGGGTGTGGTCAGTGGCAGAGCCCTTGCCTTAGGAAGTGTAAGGCCCTGGGCTCCAGCTTCACTTTCAAAGGGGTGGGGAGGGGGAGGGGGAGAGGAAGGAAATGAAAAAATGAGAGAGAGAAAAGAAATGGTAAAGATGGTAAATTTCATATTGTGTCCTATTGTTTCCATCCCACCTTTTTGAATAGACTGTGGGATATAGAGACTTCATAACACATTCTGGAGTGGGCCCCATGCTCTCTCAGCTGTCCTGCTTTCCCATCTCCTGGAGGGTCTGGCAGCCCCAGACTTCCCCATGGAGCTAAGGGAGCCTGGACTCTGAGTCTAAGGTAACAAACAGATTTGTTCAGGTTTGCTCGAACATTCCTGGCTTTAGCATTGCTAGCCCCAGATCCCAGGCCCTCTGTCCCATACAAGCTGGGACCACTGGCACCCAGGACTCTACCACAGTCATGGTGTGGTCCCAGCACATGTGCACATACATAGACTTGTGGGTTTGTAGAACTGTACAGGATGATCTTTTTTCCCTGTTGTTTTCCCAAAACATGGCCTTCAGACCCTTACCATACAAGCTGCGGGACCTCACTCAGCCTGCACCTCGTGAACCTTGAGTCCCTGGAGCCCCTTGACCCCAGTGGCACAGAAGCAGGGCTTCCCAGAACCCACTTGTCCCTTGACTGAAACTGTTTCTACTCTTCGCTATCACTCCTTACCCCAGGCTGGGCAAGGCCCAGACTGCATTTGATGGGGAAGGCTGAGTTGGGACTTTGTCCAGGGCAACTGCAAGCTGTTACCTCCATCTGTTTCTTTATTCCGTTTTCCCCCCTCCAATTCTTTTTTTAAAAGACAAGGTCTTATATAGCTCAGGTTGGCATCAAACTTGATCTGTAGCTGAGGATTGCCTTGATCTGATGGTCCTGTCTCCACCCCCCTCCACTGCTAAGATTATAGGCTGTGCCACCACTCCTGGCTTAATTAAGTAATGGTGGTAGAACCCAGGGCTTCATACACACCAGGCAGGCCTTCCACCGACTAAGCTACATCCTCAGCCTTCTTTTTTTTTTTTTGGTTTTTCGAGACAGGGTTTCTCTGTATAACAGCTCTGGCTGTCCTGGAAGCCTTCTTTATTTTATTTTATTTTGGTTTTTTGAGACAGGGTTTCTCAGTGTAAAAGAGCCCTTACCTGGACTCACTTTGTAGACCAGGCTGCCCTTGAACTCACGGAGATCCACCTGGGTCTGCCTCCTGAGTGCTAGGATTATGTTTATGTGTCTGTATGTGTGCATATTCATATAGGGGACTGAAGAAGACAAAAGAGATCATCTGAAACCCTGGAGCTGGAATTGGATGCATTATTAGCCTCCTAGCTTAGGTGCTGGGAACTGAATACTGGTTCTTGAAGACCAGCAAGTGCTCTTAACTTTGTACTTTGCTGTTTGTTTGTTTTTTGAGACAGAGTTTTTCTGTGTAGCCTTTGCTGTCCTGGAACTGGCTCTGTAGACCAGGTGGCCTGGAACTCAGAGATCACCTACCTTTGCCTTTGGTGCACTCGGATTAAAGTCACACCCAGCTACTTTTTAAATTTATTTTATTTATTCTCTTTTTTTGTTTTGTTTTGTTTTTTGTTTGTTGAGACAGGGTTTCTCTGTGTAACAGCCTGACTGTCCTGGACTCACTTTGTAGACCAGGCTGGCCTCGAACTCACAGAGATCCACCTGCCTCTGCCTCCCAAGTGCTGGGATTAAAGGTGTGCACCACCACTGCCCAGCTATTCTTTTGTTTTTTTAAGACATAATTTCTCTGTGTAGCCCTGGCTGTCCTGGAACTCTCTCTGTAGAGGGAAGAGGGGAGAGGCAGATAAGAAGGGTGTTGGAGAAGCTGTCCTCGAACTCAGGGATCCACTTTTTTCTGCCTCCCAAGTGCTGGGATTAAGTGTGCACCACCACTCCTGACCTTTTTTTTTTTTTTTAGGTTTTTTGGAGACAGGGTTTCTCTGTGTAGCCCTGGCTGTCCTGGCCTCGCTTTGTAGACCAGGCTGGCCTTGAACTCACAGAGATCCACCTGCTTCTGCCTACTGAGTGCTGGGATTAAAGGCGTGCACCACCATTTCTGGCCTTTTTTTTTTTTTTTACCTTTTTTAAGATTAATTTTTATTTATGTATATATGTGTGTTTGTGTTTGTGTGTGCATGTCAGGTGAGTGTGGGTGCTTTTGTTTTTGAGACAGGGTTTCTCTGTGTAACAGCCCTGGCTGTCCTGGACTTGCTTTGTAGACCAGGCTGGACTTGAACTCACAGAGATCCGCCTGCCTCTGCCTCCCGAGTGCTGGGATTAAAGGCAATGAGTGTGGGTGCTTAAAGAGGCCAGAAGAGGGCATTGGATCTCCTGGAAGGAGTAGGAACTGAACTCAGGTCCTCTAGAAGAGCAGTAAGTGCTCTCACCACTGAGCCATCTTTCCAGCCCTAATGTTTAACTTTAGTTTGAGACAGGGTCATGATGTATATACCCCAGGATGTCCTTGAACTTCTAATCTTCTTATCTCCCAAATACTAGGATTACAGATGTGCAGCTAGAACCCAAAGCCAGTGAGATGCTGGGAGAAGTGAGTGAGTCCACAGCCCCATGACTCAGGAGCAAAGCTGAGCCTGGGGGGAAGAGAACAAAGGCCAGGAGGCCAGAGAGGAGAGGCTGGAGAGGAGGGAAGAGGGGAGAGGCAGATAAGAAGGTAGTTGGAGAAGCCAGACCTGAAAAACCTGCTTCCCGATGGGAGAGAAGGTAAGCAGGGGACAGGGCAAGCCTTATGGTAGTCTCCTGCAGCCCTGATCATCTGTGTGACCAGTGCAAGATGTTCTCTAAGCCTCAGTTTCCCCATTCATTAAGTAGGAGAAGGACACCGGCTTAGATATTATCTATTTTATTTTATATGTATGAGGGTTTTGCCTGTATGCATGTTTACACACTACTTGTATGCCTGGTGTCTGTGGAGGTCAGGAGAAGGCATCAGACCCTCTGAAACTGGAGTTATGAAAGGCCGTGGGCCACCACGTAGGTGCTGGGAACTGAACTTGGGTCCTCTGTAAGAGCAACTGGTGCTCAACCACTAAGCCATCTCTCCAGCCTCGTGTATGCCCATCCTTGAGGAAGCAATGCCAAAAGGCTCAGTCGGTGATGTGCTTGCTGTGCAAGCCGAAGGATGTGGCTTTGGATCCCTAGCACCCTTGTAAGAGCCAGATATAGTAGTGTGTGTCTGTAACCCCAGCGCAGGGGTGTGGGCAGACACAAGCAGGCCCCTGGAGCTCTGCAGCCAAACCAGGGACCTCATTGAGAGACCCTGTCTCAAAACTAAGGTGGAGGGTACCCTACACTGACCTCTGGCCTCCACATGTATGTACACACACAAACACTGCAGCGGGGGGGGGGGGGGCTCCTTGGCACATACGTGTGAGAAGAGCAGAATGTTGCCAGAGCATGGCAGGGTGGTCATACCCCCTCGATTCTGGGGGAGCCTTCTTTGCCAGTCATGGGTTTGGCTCATCTCCTCTTGAGGAGGCAGGTGCAGGGGAAGTGATTTAGTGGAGGAAGAGGTATTTGGCTGGTACAGCCCCAAGCTGTTAGCCGAGGCTGGGACCATGAAGGAAGCCCAACAGGCCAGAGTCCTCAAGTAACCCATAGTCACAGAGCGAGTGGACATAGCCTGCACCCTGGGTCTTCAGCCTCTCCGTCCTTCCTGAAGTTCTAATCTGTGACCTCATTGTGTAAATTGCACTGTAACCTGGTCTGTCCTCCAAGCTGTGTACCCTGAAGCCACTCAGCGAGGGCCGAGGGCCATTGTTTTCTTCCCACCTTCCCTTTGTCAGGCCTGAGGTGGGTGGGCTCAGGGTTCTTCTGTCTCTCAAGCCACTTCTACGCCCTCCTCTGCCTTGGACTGCATAGCAGTCCTGAGACCTCCCGCCCCTTTTGACAGACCAGTTCTAGGGTGATTCCCCTGGCCTCACACACCTTCCCTGGTCGCTGTGGCTACTTCTGTTGTTTGTTTGTTTTTTAACACCTTGGCCCCCCTTCCTCCGTAGTCTCATCCTTATCTGACATGTGCACAGCCGCCAACCACACCCTAGGCTATGTTCATCCTCATCCCATGCCCAGTAGTCCTCGACCCTCTTGTGTGTGCCCTCCTCTGATTCCCATGATCTTGTACCTGGACCTCTGAGCCCGTGGGGCCCTCCCCATGACCATCACACCCAGACTTTCTTGTCTCTCTGCCTTGGGCCCTCAGTAGTTATGTGTCCCCCGTCTGGCACCTCTGTGCAGCTGCACCCACCTGGTGGGTTAAATCCTGTCCTACTCCCCCACTCTGCCCTTCCTGAGCCAACTCCCTGTTTGGTGGCCCAGGCTCCTGGATATTGTCCCTCTCACACACTCAAGTTCCTGTGTCCGCACCTGGAGCTTTTCCCCCCACTCCTTTTGCCCCCCTCCCTTCAGGTCCCCTTCTCTGTTCTTGGCCCCTTCCCCTCTTCAGCTTAGGAAGCCACTCCTTCCCCATTTCCCTGGTCTTTTGCAGAGCTGAGTGTGCTCAGTCTGATACAGCACTCAGCAGACTCCCCCTGCCTAGGCTCACCCATGACCTTCACATCGCCAAATCCCGTGGCGTGGCTGATTGTTATAAATGGATCTCCATGGTGCCTGGCTGGCAGCGGGGCCTCTTCATGCCCTTCCACTGAATCCAGATGCATAGGATGTGGGCACTCTGTCCTCTCATTTAACCTATATTCTGAGTGTGTTTTGGATACCTGCTCCAGGCAACGCAGGCTTCCACACTAATGAGGGAAATATGGCTGAGAATCCAGTTAAAATATGGTGGTGAGTGGAAAACTAGGAGAAGATGTACCCTGGCTTAGAGATAGAGAGGTGACACTATAGAGTTAGCAGGAGAAGGACCAACCAGGCAGAAGGAGCTGATGGTATAGGCTGAGAAGCATAACAGAGCTGAGTTGTGCTATAAGCCTTGGGGGCAGGGAATCTGTCAGAACATCCCCCCGCCACCCCCCATGGCTGGTTTCTTGGGAAGACTCTACATTGGGGATATGTGAAGTGGGACTTGTCCCCTTTGTTTTACCAGAACAGGGCAGATAGCTAAGACTTGGCAAAGCTGCAACCTCCTCCACTTTTGAGTATCTCCAAAGGGGAGCCAGGGCTAGGAGAAACAGCGGTGTCAAGCCAGGGTGCTGGCATCACCTGATAAGGTGAGAGCCAGTGACTGAGTGGTGAACTTGGTCCTGACTAGCTGAGGGACTCAAGAGCCTCAGTTGTCCCATCTCTGAAGTGGATTCACCAGTGTCCACCTTGCTGGGTGGGCTGTGTGCTCAGGTCCAGCAGAGATAGGATCTGACGTTTCCAGGTGGTAACTGCCCTTCCATTCTTCCTTCGAAAACGGGCAGAGGTGGTGCTGACTGCCAGTCAAGGCAGCCCCCTTCCTGATGAGGCTTCAGGGTACCCATGTTTTCCCTCAGAAGGGGGACATTTGTTATCTCAGCATCCAAGGAGACCTGGTTCTTGTGTCCTGCCCAGCCAGCCCACCACCCCCACTGCTGAGACCATGTGAGGACAGCCCATGGGAAGATTACCACCTAATCTCCAATAGCCTCGTCCAAGGCTATAGGGAGAAGAGGCCCAGGCTCTCCAGGCAGATGAGCTGCTGCTGGGAGCTGTCACGAGTCCCTGCGCTGGCTTCTCTGCTTCCCTCACATGATCTTGTGGGCTGGGGACCTGTCTGTAGTAGGGCCCTTGGCAGTCTGTCTGACTCATCTCAGCATGGTTGCCTGTCCAGGCCCCAGGAGGCAGGATTGGGAGTAGGGAGGGGACTACATCAGCCCAGATGCTGGCTGGAAGCCAGGCTCAGCTCCTAGGAGTTTTAGAGAGTAAGCACCTTAGTTAGGCTCAGGGGTGTGCACCAGTACCAGCCAGGGATACTGAAAAGTTCTTTAAGCTTTGTACTGCCTGTGACTGTCAGACTGGCTCCTCTCCCCTCCAGGCCTCTCCTGACCTTCCTTCTGGGTCTAGGGAGACTGAACCCAATAGATGAGCTATAGGGAACAACTTATGTAATAATGTTACCAAGGACACTGATTGGAAGCTGCCCTGGATCTGAGAATCCTGTCTGGAGGGCTTCCTGGGCAGGCAGTGTGCTTCCTTTGGTGGCTCAGAATGCAGAGGAGCTGACCTCCTTGGAAGATCTGGGGAAAGTTAGGTATTTCACGCCAAGGGACATTGAGGTTTCATTGCTTTGAGAGGGTGAATTTGGTAAGGAGTCAGGGGAAGAGGGTAAGGGTCCTTGTGAGAAGGGTGATTTTCCTTCCTGGGTAAGTGAATGTCAGTTTAGTAGGGGACTAACACGCCTTGACTTAGGTTTAAAGAGAGTGGCCGGTGTGATGCTGTTTTTGACTGAAGATCTGTGGAGATGGCCTGGATCCAAGAAGATAACAAAGTGTTACAGAGTTATGAGGGGAAGCTGAAATAACAGGCCAGATGGCCAGATTGGTTGGGGGTTGGGGGTGAGGTCCAGCTCAGGTCTGAGATCTGGTAGGTAGATGGTGTGTGGGTGAGTGGTGAATGGGGGTCTTGGGAGAGGCTAAGGGCAAGATATTTACTTCCTTAGAGTTGTGCTGCGGATGAACAGGGTATTTGAGGTTAGTGATATCTGCCTAGTTGCTGTCTGGAGCTCCATTAGAGAAGGCCCTGAGGTGGTGAGCAGGCTGCTGGGGCCAAAGGGTGGGGACCAGGCTCCTCCCACCCACCTGATTTAGAGGAAGGTGTCTGTTGGGCGCTTGCAGGGCAGGGGGTGTGGCCTTATGGGATGCTGCCTACAGCTTATCTGGGTAAACCTGGCATTTATCTAAAGCCCTTTCCCGACTTGTGTGGTGGCACACGCCTGTAGTCAGATATTCAGAAGGTTAAGTCAGGGGGACTGTTGTGAGTTCAAGGCCAGACTGGGCTACCTAAACAAGTACCAGACTAGTTAACACCCTGTCTCAAAAAGAAAATAAAGAAGGGGCTAGAGAAGTAAGTCAGTGGTTAAGAGCCCTTGCTGCTCTTCTGGAGGACCCAACCAAGTTCATTTCCCAGCACTCATGATAGATGGCTCACAACAACTGCCTGGGACCCCAGTTCAGGGGCTCCCCATCCTCTTCTGGCCTCCTTGGGCACCTGCACACACACGGCAAACCCTCACACAGGCACACACACAGATAAAGATAAATCCAAGCATAAGGAAAGAGTTTTATTTAAAAAAAGAAGAAAGAAAGAAAAGGAAAAAGTCCACCTTCAATACCTAGAACCTCTGGAGCTGCTGGAGTCCTTACTGTCTGTGCCTGGCTGGCTGGGGGACAGGGCCAGGGAGAGAAGCTAATCTTAGAGCCCTGCAGTTGGCCCAGGCACTGGCCTCCTGGCTCTGACCTGTATGCTGATCATCTGGTCCCTCGGGAGATAGGGAGGTTGCACAGGGCTGTCATGGCGCCCTGGAACTGGAGTCTGGAATCTGCCCCTTTCGGAAGCAGCTGTAAAATTGGCTCCTTCCTGGAGTGCCCTGGAAGGGCAGGTTGGGGAAGAGGCCACACCCCTGCCTCCTGCTGAACTTCAGCTTCTCTATTGGGTAACAGCTACTTTGTTGGGATGTATGGGTCCATTAATGGCTACTCTGTGAGGTACTTCTGTTGGCTTCTGGCCCTCTGGGGCTGCAGGCTGGCTCAGGGTCTCATGGGAGACAAACAGTAAACCTCCCAGCCCATAGGATCAGGGTAGGGAGAGCCACCAAGAAGGAGGTGTCAAGAAGGTTGATGGGGCCGGGCATAGTGGCACACACCTTTAATCCCAGCACTGGGGAGGCAGAGGCAGGTGGATCTCTATGAGTTCAAGGCCAACCTGGTCTACAAAGTGAGTCCAGGATAAACAGAGAAACCCTGTCTTGAAAATTAAAAAAAAAAAAAGAAGGTTGTTGGGGTCACCACATCCTAATAGGGTCTCTAAAAGTGAGAAGGCATTGCCTCGTTCCTGTTAGATGAAAAAAGGAAGAAAACCGTGTTCTAAGCGGGGAACAGTATGTGCAGAATTTTTCAGCACACTGTGCCTATGCCATCCTTGCCCTCCCAATGGCTGGCCAGGACACAGGGGTCACAGAGTCTTGGGACCTCTGGTGTGTCTGCTTCTCTGGACCTCTCGTATTTAGCAGCCCAGGATCCTGAAATTGTCCTCCAATCTGATCTTCCTTCTGGTTTGCTTCCGAGTTGGCTGTGGATCTACACCATGCACCATCTGGGATCTGTTTCTAAAGACAGGCTGGATGGATTCAGAAGCGAGTGGAAACCATAGCAGAGGCGTGTTGTTACCTGGGCTCCTCCTTTCTATTTTCTTACTGTGTTTATTCAGGGGTGCCTGCCACAGCACACATGTGGAGATGGGAGGAGAGCTTTCAGTTTTCTCCTTCCACTGTGTGGATCCTAGGATCAAACTCAGGCGTTGGCAACAAGCATTTTTGCCTGCTGAGCCCTTCCTCACCATTTTCACCAGCTAATGGGGAGAAGGAGGTTCTTTCTGGGCCCGCTGCTGTCAGGTGGCCCCCTTGTCTTGTCCTGATGTCTGGGTCCTCTGCCGTTTCTGGCTCCTGGTTCTGCCTGTGAGGACTTTCTTCCCTTCCCCACAGCACAGCCAACAACCGCAATGTATTTTTCCCAGTGTCCTGGCTGCCACTAGATCCGTATAGAGTTTCCTTCTGGTTTAGTTTCCGGTTCTCTGGTGTCTGCTTATGCTACTCTGTGTGTTCCCTGCAGTCTCTGCAGATCTGGCCTTAATGAGCTACCCAGGGAGGCTGCCTGGCACAGGGCTTCACCTCAGCCTGGGAGATCTAGTTAGTCCCCAGTCACAGTCCTAAGATAGGAACGAGCATGTCAGTCTGGTGGGTCAGCGCATACAACAGTATCCACTGTAGACCCTTCCTTTCTCCACATATGTGAGACATGGAGCAGCAGACATCCGAGGCTCTGTCACCTGCTCTGGGGGTTTCCACTCATTGCTGCATGTGAGGAGTCCTGGAGGGGGCTCTGGGGACCTGGTTGTAGGTCCTTGGACAGTTGGTCCATCTGTAGGCTCCTGGGCCTACAGGGTGTGTGGTGTTTTCAGGTGCACACCTCTCTCCCTGATTATCATCCACCCACTCTCTCCAGTTCAATATTCTTCCCCTTCACTGCATGGCATCTGGGCAGACTCTGCAGGCCGCACCCCCACTGCAGTCTGAGCTCCCCCAGTTTGCTCCCTGGCTCTTTCCAGCCTGGACACGGAAGGAGCTCGCTGCGGTCTCCCTCCGAGCTGTCCGGTTGACTCTCTGCAAACTCAGGTTACATCAGGTCTGTTGCCCAACTGCTTCTGGGTCTGCACTGGCTCCTGGACATACTCTGACCCTATAGGCCAGAAGCCTAGGCTTTGCTTCCCTTGGCAGCCTTAATTCTCAGGTGTCTTCCTCTGGCTCTGTGTCAGCTTCCCTCATCTCCCTCCAAACAGGATGACCTCATTTGCACCCTAGGGCCTTTGTACTTATGGCTCCTCCCTGGGCCAGCGTTTTCAAGATACCTGATTGGTTTGGGGACTTTGCTGCAGCCTAGCCCAGTGGTCACATTATCAGAGGTCCCCTTGGTCACCCGGTCTTGTTTCCTCTTATGCTACTTCATGCGTCTTTATGGTACATTTCAGAACTTATGCACATATCTGTCGCCTTCAGTGTGAACAGGGGTCTCTGTGTCCGCCTGGTAGTTGTGGTGTAGGTGCACATACGAGTGCTCAGGAGTTGCTGTTATGTGAACTAAATACTGACCTCAGGAAGAGGCCTCCCAGGTCCCCGCCTTGATGCAGTGTAGATCTGTGCATGTGACATGGTCAGCTCCTCGAGTAGTGTACCCATGAAGTTTGTGCGCTATCCCTGCACCTGTCACAGAGGCCAACATTACGTTTGGCGTGTGACCGGTGCTGTGAACATCTCCAAGGAAGAAGACCTCGGAAAGGGGCCTCGGACAGGGAAAGGGAGGGAAGGAGAACATTGCTGAGGGGGAGTGGAGCCCCCAGAGGTGAATGGGGCTACTGCCCAGTTGACCTCTATACCTAGAAACTCAGGATGTATCCATACGGTAGAGAGGAACCTCAAAAGTGACCTTCCAACTGTAGGGTGGGGACACATTGGAGGGAGCAGGATCAGTGAGAAGGGTTCCGTGATTCAGAGCCAGACCTTGTTACCCAGCTCCTTCAGAATCCTGTACTCATTACACCCAAGGACAGTGGCCAACCCAGGGTCCATCAGGCTGTGTCCCACTGATCACTAATGACTACTGCGGCCATTCTCCCTCCACCATATCCTTAGTCCACATCCAGCCTCTCTGCTTCCGTTCCTCCACCTGGATTATGTGTGCCCCAGGTCCAAGCAGGGCTGGCTCCTTCTCAGTCCATGTCAAAGAGCCTCGCCTCAGGACCCTTCCCTGACTACTGATGCATCGTCTTGACCTTTCCCACAACCTACTGTCACCCTAAGCATCCATTCCCCTAGTTACACATCAGTCCAACATACTCTGACACCCACGTGGGTCGTCTCCCCATGAGCCTGGCATGGCTGGCCTTCATTTCCTGAAAGTACATCGGGAGCCCTGGGTTGCTGTTGTTACCCTTGAGTTTGGTTTCAGAGAGATGAAATTGCATAGGTGAAGTTGCTAGCTAGACCCAAGGCCAGGCAGGGGTTCTCTGACCAGACAGTATCCCCAGGGTCACTCCCCACAGGAAGATTGTAGTGCACTCGGTGTCCATTTCTGCAAGGTTCCAGGGACCAGGGAGCCTAAAGCCTGTGGTGAGTGGCTGCCAACAGCTGAAGCGAAGCGTGCTGTGCGGTCACAGGCCACCCCATTCCTGTCCTGACAGCGGTTTGATCTTGCTCCTTGCCTTCCATGTCTCCAGCACCTTTTGCCTGGCCTCTCCAAGGACTCCCTCCCTGCCTGGCTCCCCCTAGACACCCAGTCTTCTTAGTGATTCCTCTTCAGCTTTGCCCAAGGCCCTGATTTCCGCTTGCCTGCTTCCCCTCCCAGCCTTTGGGTCCCCATTTTCCTTGCTTCTGAGAAGTGGGGTGCACTCTGGTTCTCAGCCCCTGCTGCAGTGGTATGTTTTCCGGTCACAGGAAGCACACCCGTCTCAGGTAGTATTGCTCAAGAGAGGCCTCTGGCTTCGTTCCTTCTTGCCCATAGCCTCCAGGGAAGGAAAGCAACCTGAAAGGACCTCCTTCTCACTCCTGTGAGGCATGCCCTCTCTGGCGTGCAAACCTCCCCAAGCAGAGGGGTTGGGGGTGGTTTGTTTTGTAAGTGCCAGGATAGCTAACACCTGACCTACCAATGAACTATGTCCTTTGTGTGTACTTGTGTTTTTGAGTGCCTCAGGGCACACAGGTGGAAGTCAAAAGACAATTTTGTGGAATGGTTTCCTGCCTTCCACCTTTATGTGGGTCCCGGGAATCGACCCCAGGTCACCAAGCTTGTGCTGCAAGAGCATTTATCCACTGAGCCATCACACCTGAAGATGATTCTTCTAGAAGACCATCCATTGTCTGGCACACAGGAAGCCTCAAGATTTGAAAGCAGCAGGCCTGTCTGACCCTTGGGCCTGAAATCTTTTTTTTTTTTTTTTTTTGGTTTTTCGAGACAGGGTTTCTCTGTATAACAGCTCTGGCTGTCCTGGACTCGCTTTTGTAGACCAGGCTGGCCTCGAACTCACAGAGATCCGCCTGCCTCTGCCTCCCAAGTGCTAGGATTAAAGGCGTGCGCCACCATCGCCCGGCTAAGGCCTGAAATCTTCTAATCAGGAGACTTTCCCATTCTGCTGGGTTGGTGGCGTCTGGTGAGGTCTGGCCATTTGCTCCTAGAAGCCTTGGGTTGTTGCAGCTGCCAGTCTCCAATGGCGGTGGGCAGGGGCTGAGTAGCACTTGATCCAGATCCAGGCAGCTGTCTCTCAGAGCCTGCCTTGCCTGCCTGGGGTGTCAGTAGCCCAGGAGCCCCTGACAGTGGCTTTGAAACCACAGCTTAGGCCACTCCCTTCACGTTCCCCTGAGCGCCAGCCTGGGCTCAGTCTTGCTGCCTTGGCCATCACATTGATGCGACAAGGTACAACAAAGCAACCTGGTAGCCCCACTGCACGTCACTCCTTGGTCCCTTTCTTCAGGTTCTCCTCCTGAGGCAGCTTGGGGCTAGAAACCAGAGAGCTGGGCTCTGCTGCTAACCATAGTGTCACTTTGCCTTCTGAGCCTCAGTTTCCTTTTTCTGTCAGCGGGCCCATCTAAATCACCATCTGGGCTTCATGGACCAGATGCAGAGCTAGTGAGCCAGGATATCCTGCATGGATGGGTCTGTGGTATTCTGTGGCTCACCCAAAACCTAGACTCTCCATTCTTTTTTTTTTTTAAATCGAGATAGGGTTCATTCACTAGGTAGGCCTGGGTATTCTGGAACTTGCTGCTTAGAGCAGGCTGGCCTCACATTTGCAGAGATTTGCCTGTCTCTGCTTCCCGAATCCTGGTGTTAAAGGCATGTTAAATCACACTGGCCTTTCCTTTTTTTTAAACTAACCCTTCAGAATCCAGTGGCCTTTAGTATTTTCATGTTGTGGAGCTTCACCCAGTGCCCATCAATTGATCACCCTTATTCTCCCTTTCCCCACCCTCTGCTCTGCTCTGTTGTGCCGCTGGTGAAAGAACTCACATAAAGTATGTGGTGGTGGGGGGCTCTGGAGAGATGGCTCAGAGGCTAAGAACACTGGCTGCTCTTTGCAGAGGTCCTGAGTTCAATTCCCAGCAACCACATGGGGGCTGACAACTATCTGTAATGGGCTCTGATGCCCTCTTCTGGTGTGCGTGAAGATGGAGCACTCACGTACATAAAACCGATCAATCAATCAATCTTTGCCAGGCGTGGTGACACACACCTTTAATTCCAGCACTCCGGAGGCAGAGGCAGGTGGATCTCTGTGAATTTGAGGTCAGGCTGATCTACAAAGAGAGTCCAGGCCGGCCAGGGCTACATAGTGAGACCTATCAGAAAGGAGAAAGAAAATAACCACACAACATGTGACCTTTTGTGTCCAGACTGATTTTTATATTTTGGCTCCAGGGATGGAACTCATGCATGCTAAGCACATCTGCACTGCACTCCTCCCGTAGCCCTCGTACCTGGTTCCATTGCTTCCTCAGTACTTCCTTTTAATGACCGTATCACACTCTAGCCTGTGAGGGGCTCTGGGATTTGTTTTCATTCCTCCACTGATGCACATTTAGGCCATAATCTTCCTTCAGTGTCCTGAACCAGTTGTCTCCAGCTCCTCCTTTCTCATCTCAGGAAAAACTTGCATTCCCCCAAGTGCAGCTTTTCCTGTCTTCTGTATATTGCTGAGGTCTGCACCCTTCAGTGTCTTGTAAAGCATAGGCAGTTAATGGAGATCCACACTAAAGAATTCAAATATCACAGTGCACTGAGGCCTGGGGTGTGTGTGTGTGTGTGTCACGAGGCACCATCTGAATGGGACCACTGTTATATGATGGTATAGTCAGTCATGCAAGAAGACAAGAAAACTGTGTGAATGATTCTTGGATTTTCCTCCTATTCCACATCAACCCTTCCTTACTCCTGAATGTCAGCTGTGGCAGAGAACATGCCTCACTGATACTGAAATGATAGCTCTTTGTAGAAAAATGAAAAAAGGGGCTGAGGAGATGGCTCCTCAATTAAGAGTGTTGGATGCTCTTCCGCAAGCCAAGGGTTCCACTCGATTCTCAGCACCCACATGGTGGCTCACAACCATCTGTGGTCATGAGTCCAGTCCCAGAGGGCTGTGACGCCCTCTCCTGGCCTCTGTGGGTCGTGCACACTGTTATGCACAGATAAACATCCCTCCATATAGAATACATTTTTTTTTTGTTTTTTGAGACAAGGTTTCTCTGTGTAACAGCTCTGGCTATCCTGGACTCACTTTGTAGACCAGGCTGGCCTCAAACTCACAGAGATCCGCCTGCCTCTGCCTCCCAAGTGCTGGGATTAAATAGAATACATTTTTTAATAAATGGAAATTTTAGTGAGAGATCTTGTCTCTAAGAGTCAGGCGGAATGTGATGGGGAAAGCCCCAGACATTGACTTCTGGCTCTCTCTCTCACACACACACACACACACACACACACAGAGAGAGAGAGAGAGAGAGAGAGAGAGAGAGAGAGAGAGAGAGAGAGATGAAAGGGATGGCAGATGGGAACAGACAGCAACAATTCCTCCAGCTTCTGCCTCCAGCTCACCTCAGGCCACACTTGGGTGCAAGCCTTTCTCAGTGTTTTTCTGAGATCCAACCTTTCCCCTTCAAGTTATGGTTTCCCTGGAAGAAAAGCACCCCAAGGAGGAAGCGTGACTGTGACAGACAGGTCCCTGGGTTTGGACTCCATTCCTGGCACTTCCCAGTTGTGCCGCTTCAGGCATGTTCTTTAATACCAGCACCTTTAACAGCCCCATCTACAAAATGCTGATGATACTGATATGTTAGTCAGTCATTGCCACATAGTAAATTGCCCTCAAACTTATCGCCTTAAAATAGCGGTCAGGTATTAGCTCAATTTCTGTGGGTCAGGAATCTG
>CAJQZJ010000418.1:5762774-5783155 GCA_907164525.1 Lophiomys imhausi | reverse complement strand
GGGTCAGGAATCTGCTTAGGTGGGTGTCACTGCCTGCACAGCTCTCACAGGCTAAAGCCACAGTGTCTGTAGAAAAAAATAATGACTAATTAAATGATTAACCAGTATTTATGTTATCTTTAATTGGTTCAGCGGTGTTAATCCTTAACCCGTCATTATAAATGAATACACACAGACACCATGGTGGATGTTAACAGGCCTAGGCCTGAATTGTACAATCCTAGCCCATCTAAGCTGGCTCATAATTCTATTACCCAAATATAATCCCATATATACGTACATCCCTTTGGACTATTATTCTCCATGCTATGGCGATGTTCCAGGCCACATGGAAGGATCTTCTTTAATCTACCCCATGGTGTGTCCTCCTTGGTTTGCTCCTCGCTTCTCCTGCCAGCTTCTTCCTCCCAAGATGCTCTCTGTCTCAAAAAGCCCCTGCACCTTAGTCCTGCCTACCTCTCTGTCTTTGCCCAATCTCCAGGCCTCAGCATTTATTTAACCAATCAGAGACAAAGTAAGTAACAGACAACAAGCAGGACCAATCAACATTTAGAATGCTTAGCACCACCCTATCAAGTGTCAGCTGGGGCTGTGGTCACATGTGATGGTTCTCCTGCAGATGCATCGGTTTCAGGTTCACAAATATGGTGCTAGTGGGTTTCAGCCCACTTCCACTCCATGGGCTGCAGATGGAGGCCTTCAGCTCCCTTCAGGCTGTCAGCCAGAGACTTCCTTCCCTCTGCTCCATGCAGTGTGGGTATCTATGGTATAGTTTAAAACACAGCAGCTGGCTTCCAGTAGAGCAGGCAGGGGGACAGGAGACCCGAGAGTGAGCCAAGTGGGAGCTGGAAGCAATCCCTCATTGCTTAAATCATCCTTCCATAAGGTCATACTTACAGAGTGTACTTTGATAATATTTCCCCCAGTTATTCCTTCATCTCTCTTCTCCTGACCCCCTTCTTCCTAACAAGTTCTCATGTTCATGTCTTTGATTAGTCATGTTTTATTTATGTGTGTGTACATTTGTGTGTATGTATGCTATGGGTGCAGTGCCCACAGAGGCCAGAAGAGGGCATCAGATTACCCTAGAGCTGGAGACACATGTGGTTATCAGCCACGCTTTGAAATGGATACTGGAAACTGAACCTGGATCCTCTGGAAGAGTAGCCAACTCTTTTTTTTTTTTTTTTTTTGGTTTTTTGAGACAGGGTTTCTCTGTGTATCCTTGGCTGTCCTGGACTCACTTTGTAGACCAGGCTGGCCTCGAACTCACAAAGATCCGCCTGCCTCTGCCTCCCAAGTGCTGGGATTAAAGGCGTGCGCCACCACCGCCCGGCGAGTAGCCAACTCTTAACCTCTCAACCATCTTTCCAGCACTGTGTCTTTGCATAGGTTGCATGCATGAGCTCAGCAGGGGCTTCTTTCCATGGCCAGGGCAGTTCACCAGCCCTGTACCCTGAGGGAGGTGGCTACCCTGCCCCCAGCAATCACTGATCACCTGTAGTGCCTCGGAGCCAGGTGAAGCCTCATGAGTCAGACACCTTTTTTTCCCCCAAGATAGGGTTTCTCTGTGTAGCCCTGGCTGACCTGGAACTCATTTTGTAGACTGGGCTGGCCTCGAACTCACAGAAATCATCCTGCCTCTGCCTCCCAAGTGCTGGGATTAAAGGTGTGTGCCCGACTGCCCAGACACTTTTTTTTTTTTTGGTTTTTTGATACAGGGTTTCTCTGTGTATCCTTGGCTGTCCTGGACTCACTTTGTAGACCAGGCTGGTCTCGAACTCACAAAGATCCGCCTGCCTCTGCCTCCCAAGTGCTGGGATTAAAGGCGTGCGCCACCACCGCCCGGCTTGCCCAGACACTTTTTAACCACATTTCATCTATTAGAAGATCAGTAGGTCCAGTCACTGTAGGGTGTGGCAAGCAGGAGGCAGGGTCACTAGGGCCTGAGCTAGCTGCCCATCCAGCTGAAGTGAACAGGGGTTTGACTAAGACTGTAAATGAAGTGGCTCATGGGATACATCTTGCAGGATTGTTACCACTTCAGTTTTTGATTTGTCACTTCGTTCACCTGGGATAAGACGAAGACTCATGGACTGAGATACCGGGCCAGAACAGCCCTGGGCAATTCCAAGAGGAACACAATACCGAGCTGGGCAGAAGCCAGGAACTATAAAGGGGACCTGGAGGACAGGGGTAGGAGGTGGGTGCTGCTTATGCAGTGAGGCCCTTAAAGCTTTGCAGTAGTGTTATCCAAGTGGTCGATGCTGCCTGTGCTGTGGGACCTCAAGCAAGTAGCCCTCCCTCTCTGGGCCTTCTGCTTAACACCTACCTGCCTTGTGCTCACAGTGGGTCAGGGAGACTGGATTCACACCTGTTCCTCTCCTGCAGGTTTTCTCCATTGTGGTCTTCGGTTCCATCGTGAATGAGGGCTACCTCAACAACCCAGAGGAGGAGGAGGAGTTCTGCATCTACAACCGAAACCCCAATGCCTGCAGCTATGGTGTGACTGTGGGCGTGCTGGCCTTCCTCACCTGCCTGCTCTACCTGGCGCTGGACGTGTACTTTCCACAGATCAGCAGTGTCAAAGATCGCAAGAAGGCTGTGCTGTCAGACATCGGTGTCTCGGGTAAGCGTGCTGAGGTGATTCCCCTTAACAGCATGTCTAGAGCGCTCCCCTCCATCCTCCCCTGAAGTGTAGGCAGTGAAGTGATAGACTTGGGGTCATGGTTGACAAGGGGGGGGGGGCTCAAATCAGCTCTGGTCTCAGTGCCCTTCTGCACCCGCCCTGGGGAGCCTGGAGTCCCCCTTCCCTTCCTCCTAGGCAAGACCCCCACCCTTCGCCAGCCTCCCACTCTTGGGAGTCCCAGAATCAGCCTGGTAGGCACTTGGGCATGATTAGGACTGTGGGCCCCTGCTTCCAGACCTGAGGTTCCTTTGACCTTCTAGAACTAGGACTAAATGAATGCACCCTAGTTTACACGGAGTCCCCAGAAGCTCCTCTCAGGGCAGGCTGGAACCTGCCTGCTCTATCCTGAACAGCTCTGGTAGACCATGGGCACCCACAGAAGATCTTGCTCCCTACCCAACCCACAGAGGGGGCTTCATTTGTGGGGGGCTTCTGGAAGCTGCACACCAGTTCTTTAGAAATCTGAGCAGGGTCTCTACATCCTGCTCCATGCATTAGCAGCTGGCCTTCCAGACCAAGCTAGGGATGTGGCAGGCCTTAAGAGACGGCCCCCCGACCTGGCTGCCTCACTTACCCCGTCTTCCCCCCTGTACTCTCGGCTCTGTGAGTCTGCTTGTCTTTGACCTGCCCTCTCTGTGGTCCCCCCACCCCAACTCTGTGGCATTCCCACTCTGTGCCTTCTCGTGGCTCCTCCTCTCAGCCCCCACCCCCTTGCTCATTACTTAGGGGGTCAAGGAACATGGGAACATGCTCTTGGATTGCCCCCCCCATTCCTTGGTGCCCTGTTTTCTCCCACTTCTCTATGTGTGTCACTGACATCTGGCCTGGCCCTGGTCACCCCAGCCTTCTGGGCATTCTTCTGGTTCGTGGGTTTCTGCTTCCTGGCCAACCAGTGGCAAGTCTCCAAGCCCAAGGACAACCCTCTGAGCGAAGGAACAGACGCAGCCCGGGCTGCCATCGCCTTCTCTTTCTTCTCCATTTTCACCTGGGTGAGTACAGCGCCCAAAGAGTCCCTTGCCCCAGCCAAACCCCAAGCTCTGGCCTGTTGAGTAGATAGGCTGAGCCCTGCTTCCTGGAGGGAACCTTGCTCAGCACCCCCTGCAGCCTCCCTGAGCAAGGCAAAGCCTCACCTTGCTGTGGAGCAGCTTTTCTGGGGGTGTGGCTTGGACAGCACTACGTACCCCAGCCTGGTCTTGAACTCAAGAGCCTCCTGCCTTAGTGTGTGCATACACGGCATGCCTTTGCTGCTTTGCTTTCTTTTCACCGACTGAATCTCCACTCTCAGGGTCTCCCCACTCCAGGGGAAAGCATCCCATTGACTCTGCTTTCCAAACAAGGAAACCAGGACCCAGTCACTTAACAGTGTGCTGGTTTATTTTCTGTCTTTGAAAGGGATTTTACTTTTAGGCTGGGTGGTGGTGACGCATGCCTTTAATCCCAGAATTTGGGAGACAGGCTGGTGGATCTCTGAGTTTGAGGCCAGCCTGGTCTACAGATTGAGTTTCAGTACAACCAGGGTTACATAATGAGACCCTGTCTCCAAAAAAAAAAAACTTATATAAAATCTTATAGCCGGGCGGTGGTGGCGCACGCCTTTAATCCCAGCACTTGGGAGGCAGAGGCAGGCGGATCTTTGTGAGTTCGAGGCCAGCCTGGTCTACAAAGTGAGTCCAGGACAGCCAGGGCTACACAGAGAAACCCTGTCTCGAAAAACCAAAAAAAAAAAAAAAAAAAAAAAAAATCTTATATATGGAGAAAAGTGTAATTAAGGGTTCAATATGCTGAATCCTGTTCTTTTTAGGGCTAATCCAAAGTCTCAAGGGCTCCACATGCCATAGCAAGGCTGCAAGGCTAGCCCCTCTACTTGGGTCTAGGTCATGTCTATTTCTTCCTTTCCTTTCCTTTTTTTTTTTTTTGTTTTTTTTCGAGACAGGTGTATCCCTGGCTGTCCTGGACTCACTTTGTAGAACAGGCTGGTGTATCCCTGGCTGTCCTGGACTCACTTTGTAGAACAGGCTAACCTAGAACTCAGATCCGACTGCCTCTGCCTCCGGAGTGCTGGGATTAAAGGCATGCATCACCACGCCTGGCTATTTCTTCCTTTCCTAATCTCCCTCCTGTTGAGAGGTTGAGGTCTCAGCAGCTCCCTCCTTCTCCCTTCTCCCGCTGCTCTGTCCAAAGTTCCACGTTCTTCAAGGAACCCCTCGGGCTGCACACAGTCAGCCTTCCCTGCCCCACTCTCCCTGTGGAGACTTCCTTTTCTTTTTGAGGACCCCCAAGAGCCATCTTCTGGGTCACTCTACACCCCCAAGTATTGGGAGCTAGAGTTTTGTGGGTCAGGCTCCAGAGCTCTGCCATGGTCACCATATAGCTTTTTTTTGAGACAGGGTTTCCCTGTGTAACAGCCCTGGCTGTCCTGAAACTCACTCTGTAGACCAGGCTGGTCTTGAACTCACAGAGATCCACCTGCCTCTGCCTCTCAAGTGCTGGGATTAAAGGCATGTGCCACCGCACCTGGCTCATATAGCTCTTAATATCTTCAGGACTGGGCAGGAAGATCAATGTGACCCTTGGGTATCTTCTTTGGGAAGAAGGTACCCCAAAAGTAGGACTTCCCCCACCCCTGCCCCTGGCTGAGATGAGTAGAGCGACAGGAGCGTAGTGATGGACTGGTGCTGCTGGTCACAGCTGGCCCTCCTGAGGCAGCTCTGCCCTTCCTCTCAGTGGCCTCACCCCTGCTCTTTCCAACAGAGCCTGACTGCAGCCCTGGCCGTACGCAGATTCAAGGACCTTAGTTTCCAGGAGGAATACAACACACTGTTCCCTGCCTCAGTACAGCCATAGTCCCTGAAGGACGGGGACTCTACACCCCAGCAGGGCCCAGTTGCAGGAATGGCCCAGTGCTGGAGATGTCTGACCACTAAGCAGGAAAGACAGGAGGAGGCTAGCTGGAGGAGTCAGCTATGGCTCACTCACGCTGTGTTTTTCTTTTATTCTTTGCACTCATTCCTTGAGTAAACATTTATTGAGCAGCTGTCTTGTGCCCTTGTGAATTAGACAGGTCCCCGACCCCAGGAGTCTATTGGCTGAGGAAGGGAACTATAACCCCATTTCCCAAAGTGGGGTGGGCTGTTAGGAGGTCTGAAGTGCCTGTGTGGAAGGGGCTGAGCTATGGACATTGTGATAACCTGTCCATGATTGTGGTGTGAAAGGCCAGCTTGCTGTCACCCTGGGCTGGCTCCCTTCAGAGGGCTGGCCTGGAATGTTGGAGGATCTTTGGCCTAGCTCAGTTCTCCTGTGCTATAACAGAGAGCGAATTCTTGCACCTCTCTGAATCTTGGTCAACTTTCCTAGCCTGACTGATAATGGGTCAACTTCTTCAGGCAGCTGAGCAGGCTGAACAAGGGCCAGGACAGGGCTTGGCACAGGGATGCTCAATAAATGTAAGTTCTGTTGTTCATTTGTCCATTCATTCATTCATTCATTCATTCATTCATTCATCCATTCCTTGAGCCAGGTGCGGCTCCATAAGCTCTCCTTGGGGAGTGGGTCTCAGAGTCGATACATGTTCTGCTGAAGACTTTGGCCTCCAGACACTCACTTCTTCCTTTGGGCCCCCAGAGCCTGGGCAGCACTTACCTATGATTGTACTCTCTGCAGGGGTGGGAGGTGCAGTGAGCACAAGGGGACCCCAGAGCACTGTCCCTGCCTTGCTGTAGCTGGATGCAGAGTGATCCTGCAGGCGCTGGAGGCATGCAAATACAGACAGCCTGCTGCCGGATGAGATACCACATGAAGTGCAGGTCCCGGAGCACCGAACAGAGTCCCTCAGCCTCCCATTTGATGGCTCTGCTGGGCCAGGTCCTTCTCTTTTCCTGTATGTGGCCTCTCATACTGGGTGACCACAGTAGGGGGAAGGGACTGGCCACAGACAGACACAGTCGCAAGTGCCTCTAGTTCAGTGGTTCTCAACCTTCCTAACGCTGTGACCCTTCAATACAGTTCCAACCCTAAAGTTAATTTCGTTGCTATTTCATAACTGTAATTTTGCTACTGTTATGAATTGTAATGTAAATATATGATATGCAGGATGTCTGTATGTGATCCCCCCTCCCAAGGGGGTCATGACCCATAGGTTGAGAACCACTGCTGTAGCTGGAGGCCTCTCCCTGGAAGGGTCCGTGGAAGTCATTGCTCCTGCCTCTGTGCAGGCATTATGAAGTCAGCGCGTAGGGAGAGCTTGGTCTCCATCTCTCTCAAGGAATCATCCTGTTTGCTTCCTGTCCTCTAACCATGGCCCCAGGGAGCCCCCGCCACTCTCAGTCCCTCGCCGGCCAGGGCCCCCATGTTGAGGGCTGAGTTTCAGCACTCTTTGCCATGGGTCCCCTTCCTCTCTGCCTTCACCTTCCCAGCTATGACCTAGGCGAGGGATTCTTTGTGAATTGCAGAGCTGATTTGATGTGCTCTTCAGGTCCGTGTCTCCCCCCTCCTGAGACCCCCCCCCCCCCCCCCCTGCCCTCTCTCTGCATGTGGCTGCAGTGTCTCCCCCCTCGCGTCCCCCCCAGCATCCTTGTCCTCTCTCTGCGTGTGGCTGCAGTCAGCCCTTTCCCAGACTGTGCTGAAACAGGGCCCAACAAGTATTGAGCAGTCATGGTTCTGATAAGTCCTGTAGTTCTGAAACATTTTTACTGCTTAGTTTTGCTTCCTGAACTGGTCTGACCAAGTGTTGCAGCTCGAGTTACCTTTAGTGGCAAGTGATTTATTCCAAATATTTTTATTTATTTAATATGACTACAATGTTCTGCCTGCATGCAGTCCGGAAGAGGGCACAAGATCTTAATATAGGCAGTTATGAGAGCTACCATGTGGGTTGCTGGGAATTGAACTCAGGACCTCTGGAAGAACAGCCAGTGTTCTTAACCTCTGAGCCATCTCTCCAGTCTATGATTTCAATGCCAAATAATGACTTAAACACATTCCAAGTCTGGTGAGATCGCAGGGGCTCTAGGTGTCGTCAGTGATCTAGACGTCTTCTGTCCCCATCTCTTACCCATCCTCCACTCTGGTGTGTTTTAGCAGCTAAAGCTATCACGTCCTCTTTCCAGGGATTAGATCGTGGGAAGAAGAACATGCTGTATATCATTGGCTGAGAGTGAACCCCGCGGCTGTGCCTAGCTACAAGTGAAACAGAAAGATGGCTTTTAGGAGTTGCAAAGAGTTCTTTGTTCTAGGTGGTCCCACTTCATGTGACGCCTCTGTAGACAAAATTAAGGAGGAGGCTATGGGTCTTTGGGCTGTGGAGTGATATTGGCTTGGGGCACGTGGGGCAGGTGACTTCTGAGACATTTGTGGCTGGATGGTGTGGTCCTGGGCCTCTGGCAGGGTGGCTGTGTGAACAGTCCTTCCCCTCATTCAGGATTGGTGCTTTGAGTATCTGTAACCCTCTGTAACCTGTCAACTAACCTCTACTAACCCAGTTCTCTTGTCTGTCTCTTCCCTAACCATCCCTCCCACCTGCCCTCATCCCAGGCGGGTCAGGCTGTGCTAGCCTTCCAGCGGTACCAGATTGGCGCCGACTCAGCCCTCTTCTCCCAGGACTACATGGATCCCAGCCAGGACTCCAGCATGCCTTATGCACCCTACGTGGAGCCCAGCGCTGGGCAGGATCCTGCTGGCATGGGTGGTACCTACCAGCATCCAGCCAATACCTTTGATGCTGAGCCCCAGGGCTACCAGTTGCAGGGCTACTGAGCCCCAGGGTGGTGGTGACAGTGACCACCTACCCTGCCCCTGCCCTTCCATCCTAGCTCCCCTCCCTAACACCCTGCTCCCTCCCAGGTGACCCTGCCTAGCACCTGCTCAGCCTCCAAGTGACTCCACTGAGGCCCAATGCAGCTGGGGTGGGGAGTTGGGAAGCTAGGTGGGGTGTGTCCACATGTGTGTGCAAGTGTGTGCCCAGCAGGGGTCTAGAGGGTGGGGCCCAGCATTTATTGTGTCCTTGAGCATTCACTGAGCACCTAGTTGAATGCCAGGTCTTGCTCAGCTGGGGAATGAGTAAGTGAGTGAGTGAGTGAGTGAGTGAAAGAGAGAGAGAGGAGAAAGGCAGGCTGAGGAGGCCCTGTTCCATGACAGGAAAGCTGGGACAGACAGGTACTAGGAAATTTAGCTGCAAGGGGCCCAGCAACATGGTGAGTGTAGTCTCTCACAGGATGTGGGCTGTCATCCTCAGAATCCTTGATATACAACATCCTCCGGGGGTGCCAGGGCTATCTCCATTTTATGGTTGAGAAAACAGGTCTGAGAGGTCAAGGCACTTTGTCCAAGGCCATTCAAGGGACTGATGATGAGGCCACATCAAAATGGGCCAGACAGCCTTCTCTTTACTTCCTCTTCCTATATCTAGGCTCTGTCACTCGGTGTTATTCTAGTTTGGGGTGGGGGTGGGTGGGCAGGGGCAACATTTCAAGACCCAGTGAGACACCATGATCTGCCACAAACCGAGGGCCTTCGCAAGCCCACAGCCTCTTCTGCCTCAGTTGCTTTCCTCCATGGAGGTCCCTTCTTCAGTTTTGTTCTTCTCCTAGAGGACTTCCTCAGCCTGCCCTTGTCCTCTTGTGTTGCTCTATGCTCAACATATCCCACAGGGTCCCAGAAACCCCCTTTGCAGCTTCCCAAAGGAGTGGTTAACATCCCTGCCTCTTGGGGGCGCTCATTAAGGCTTTTCCTCGTGGCTGGGTAGACAGGAGGCCAGGAGGTTCAGAGACTGGCCCAAGGTCCCAGTGAGTTGGCGAAGCGACAGCTGCCCTTGCTGCCTAAGTGTATTGGCTCCAACACCAGGAAATGGCTCCGCCCTTGCCACCACTCGGGACACTGTCCTCTCTGCTTGTCTGATCAGCGAGGCTTCAGGGCTAGAGCAGTGGGAGGCTAGGAGGGGAGATTTCAATTGCAAGGTCAGTTTGAGTGCCACAGCCACAGGTCACACTACCCCAAATGGCGCACTAGTGAGACACGGCAGAGTGGGCTCAGAGAGACCTCCTTGGGCCACGGGAAAGAGAATAGCGGATTGTCTCAAAAACAGGAAGGTGAGTGGGTCCCAAGGGGACAGCAAGGAGGCATTCTCACACAAGGTGCTTCCCTCCCTGTGACAGAGAGAATCCAGAGGGAGGGTGTCCGCGCCACCCTCCTGTGTGTGCCCAGTATACACCAGCTGGTTCCTTGGGAAGCAAGGCAGTGGGCAGTGGGTCACCTTCAACAATGGGTGCCCTCACCACCTCATCACATGCTCTACAGGATGCTGCCAGGCAGGTTAGCTCTTCTGGTACCCATGTTGGTATGGGGTTACCAAGGGTGTCTGTGGTGCCTGTCCTCTAGGAGCCTGAGGAGCACACGGGTACAGGGCTCATTGCATTGGAAATGGCATGAGTGCAGGCCTGAGGACGACAGCCAGGGAGGGACAAGAGCTCCAGTGGCCTGGAAGGAGCACCCCTGCACCTCCGATGCCCCTCCTGAGAAGAAGGGGAAACTAGGAAGGGAAATAGACCTTTCCTAGTCCTCAGGCAGTTTGTAGAACCAGGAACACAAAGTAAGCATTGGAATTTGGATACAAACTGGGGTCTCCAAGTTCCTAGGGGGCTACAGTGTTGGGAGAGGGCCCCAGGCGGCTGAGTGACAGCTGGCTGTTGCTAACTTCCATTTTCCACACCTGGGAAGGGGCTCTGTGTACAGCCCCATGCCCCCCGCCCCAAGTGGCTCAAGTAGGGGCAGCTTGGGGATGGGTGACTTAACTAATACCAGACCAGAAGGGAGATTGTGGCTACAAAGGTGTTTCTGCACCACCATGAGGCTGTGAAAAGTCCTGGTCTTTACCACTCCTGACTCAAGACCTTCTCTGCCAGTGGCACTAGAGACCCCAGGACTGCTAAATCTCTTTCTCCCTAGACAGCCACAGGTAGCTGGTGGTGTCAGGCAGAGGGCAGGGTGCTGGTTAAACTCTGCCCAGCTTTGGGTGTCTATCATAGACTCTTCCTAGCCCTCAGGCTGGGGAAGTTTACAGGACCAGGAGCTGAGTTGCTGGGACCACCATCTCCCCTTATCCTGGATTCATACCACCATCATGGTACTGATATCAGACAGCGGGCAAGAAGCCTGAGGAGGGTCTGAGTGAGGCCCAGGCTTCTGACTTGGTGGCTTGGGAGAGGTCATATCCCCACGGACAGAGCAGAGCCCTTGGTGGGCCCAAGGGCAGCAGCACCCTGGACTTCCTTCCCTTCTCCACTGTCTCTGCTTTCCTCCCACACTCTCCTTGGAGAGGGTCCCCCACAGCTGGGCCCAATGGAATTGGCATCCCCCTTTCCCTGTCAAGCACAAAAGAAAGTCCAGGAAACTTGGGTTCCACAGGAGTTTAGAGCTGCAGGGATCCTTTGAGAGAATCATCTCTCATCCAAGGTCAAGCACAGAGTGAGAGGTTGGGAGCCCCATCTTCTCCCTTCTGCAGTGACATATCCCTCGCGGTCACAGGCCTTCTTGCCTGGGTGGCACCCAACCCACCTGGGATGTAGCAATCAAGGGGCTAATTCTCAGGGGACTGAAACCAGTCTCCGTTCAATCTGTCCCTAATGATTCTTGATCTTCAAAGACTTGGGGTTCCAGGCTTTTCCCATGTAACCAAGAGCTCCCACTTGTCACCCCTGGGGCACCTCTAATCTTGATCCATTAACCCTTTGATCTCTAAAGAGTGTGAGCAGGAATCCCCAGAGTTTATGGAGGATGGACTGGGCTTGCCATCTCCCAGTACTACCCCTGGCCTGATAATCCCGCCCCCCTGGTGCCCACAGCTCTTGTCTGGGTGCCCCAGCCCCTCCCGCAGCGTTACTGCCTGTGTATAGTATAAATATATATATTTTCTATATATAAGATGTATAAGGCTCCACAATATATCTGTGAGTGTGTGTGCGCGTGCGTGTGTGCGGTGAAGGGCGGCCTCCAACTTGGGCCCTGCTCTAGACCCTCCCCCACCTGGTTAAGCCTCTCCAGAGTGGATCCAGTGGTCCTGTGGCATCCTCCTCTATGACATCCATCCATCTGTGGTGAACCAAGTGAAGGTGGTGACTTCTGGTGACATAGTAATAAAGTGAAGACTCGAACTCACCGGTGGGCTGTGTCATTGTGTCTCTTTGACCGTCCCGAGTATGGCTTCAGCTTGATTATCCCCCCTCTTTCCCCCTGACCTGGGCCAAGTTTTATTTGTTTGGTTAACTTGTTTTTTCCAAGACAAAGTTGCATGTATGTATGCAAGGGTGGCTTCAAATTTACTACATAGCAGGTGACCTTGGACTCTGTGTGTGTGCTAATCGGAGGACAATTATTTTGTCTTTTCTTTTTTTTTTTTTTTTGTTTTTTGAGACAGGGTTTCTCTGTTTAACAGCTCTGGCTGTCCTGGCTGGACTCACTTTGTAGACCAGGCTGGCCTCGAACTCACAAAGATCCGCCTGCCTCTGCCTCCCAAGTGCTGGGATTAAAGGCGTGCACCACCACCGCCCGGCTTATTTTGTCTTTTCTGTTTTCTCCTTCCACCTTCTCTTGGGTTTAGAGGATTGAATTCATATAGCCAAGTTTGTGAGGCAAGCACCTCTACCCACTGAGCCAGCTCACCAGCCCTCACCTTGTTCTCTCTCTCTCTCTCTCTCCCTTCCTTTGGTTTTTGAGACAGGGTCTCTCTGTGTATCCTTGGCTGTCCTGGTCTCACTTTGTAGACCAGGCTAGCCTTGAACTCACAGAGATCCACTTGCCTCTGCCTCCTGAGTGCTGGGATTAAAAGCGTGTGCCACCACGACCAGCAATTACAGACAGCTGTGAACTGCCTTGTGGGTGCTGGGATTTGAACCCGGGTCCTTTGGAAGAACAGCCAGTGCTCTTAACCGCTGAGCCAACTCACCAGCCCTCCACCTTGTTTTCTTGAGACAGGGTCTGAACCTGGACTTCACCAGCTTTGCAAAGACGAGCTCATCAGTACTGGAAGAGCTCCAAGGATCCTCCTGTGTGCACCTCTCCAGTGCCACGCTTGGTTTTTACACACGGATGCTGTGGATCCAAACTCACCACTCATACTTAGATAACAAGCATTTTGCCAACTGAGCCATCTACCTTTCGGATCCTGCCCCCACCTGCTAGGTGCTAGGATTCCGAGCATATGCCAACACACCTGGTGTGTGCGGTACAGGGCTCTGTGCATTCCAGGCAAGCGCTGTGCTGATAAGCTATGTTCCCAGCCCACATAGGTTTTTCTAAACACATATTTACTGGGGAGGGGGTGCCACAGAGCACATGTGGAGGTCAGAGGATTTTTGGGAGCTGGTTCTTCCACCATATGGATCCTAAAGATCAAGCTCGTGTCATCAGTGACTGACCTGACATTCACTATGTAGACTAACTAGTCTGTCTTTGAACTCCCAGAGGTCTGCTTGTCTCTCTCTTGACTGCTGAGATTAAAGGAGTGTGCTTCCATGCCTGGCTCATTGTAAATATATGTATAATTGTATGTATATATATTACATATATACGTGTACATATATGTAAATATATATGTGTACATATATTTACATACTTTTTTTGTTTTTTGAGACAGGGTTTCTCTGTGTATCCTTGGCTGTCCTGGACTCACTTTGTAGACTAGGCCAGGCTTGAACTCACAGAGATCCACCTGCCTCTGCCTCCTGAGTGCTGGGATTAAAGGCGTGCACCACCACACCCAACCATTGTAAATATTTTAATGATTTATTTATGCAGTTACAAATACTTACTCATTTTTATGTGTATGAGTGTTTTACCCATATGTACATTACATGTGTGAAGTCCCTGCAAAGGTTAGAAGAGGCCATTTGATCCCCTGGAACTGGAGTTATCTATGACCATTAGCCACTATGTGGATATTGGGAATGGAACCTGGGTCCTCTGCAGGAGAAGCAAGTTTTCTTAACTGCTGAGCCATTTCTCTAGCTCCCAATTTGTTTATGTAATTTGATTTCCTCAATTACAAAGAAAAGTGTATTATAAAATTACCTTTGTTAACGAATCATCTTGAGAATACATACAGTCTGTAGAGTGTGGTGAACTTTTAGCTTGATTTCTTGTGTCTGATGTTTGCTTGTGATGTTACAAATTCTTTTTTAAAAAATATTTAATAGGTATCAATGTTATATATTGAAGTATGTATGCCTGCACATCAGAAGAGGGCAACAGATCTCATTATAGATGGTTATGAGCCACCATGTAGTTGCTGGGAATTGAACTCAGGACCTCTAGGAGAGCAGACAGTGCTTTTAACCCCTGAGCCATCTTTCCATCCTGTTATAAGTTCTTTTAAGAATCTTTCCCAGAGAGCCGGGCGGTGGTGGCGCACGCCTTTAATCCCAGCACTTGGGAGGCAGAGGCAGGCGGATCTTTGCAAGTTCGAGGCCAGCCTGGTCTACAAAGCGAGTCCAGGACAGCCAGAGCTGTTAAACAGAGAAACCCTGTCTCGAAAAACCCAAAAAAAAAAAAAAAAGAATCTTTCCCAGGGCTGGAGAGATGGATCAGTGGTTAAGACCACTGGCTGCTCTTGCAGAGGACCCAAATTCAATTCCCAGGACTCATCTGGCAGTTCAGAATTGTCTATAACTCCAGTCTCAGGAGATCCAACAGCCTCTTCCAAGTACACAAGTGATTCACAGATAAACATGCAGGCAAAGCACCCATACATGTAAAGAAAAAAGTATTTCCTTTTTTTTTTTTTGGTTCTGTGAATCAAGCCCAGTGCTTTAATATAACCTTCAGGTTTATCTTTTATTTTATTTTATAATTTGCTATCAAAAGTCCCTGCCTGAGTACTGACTGTGCTGCCCATTCCTATGCACCAGAGCCGCATTTGTGCCCACCCCAGGGCCAGGCTCTTCTACATGAAATTCCTTCTCTTGCCATGGCCTTGGTGGTTGTCTGCCACCGTTTCTTTTGTTCCTGTCCATCTGGGCACAGATCCTGACTTCCCATGCCCCTGAAGCTCCTCAGTGTCACAGACAGCCCAGCCATATGAGTGCATGCCAGGTGGGCAGGCCAACTCCTAGGCACCTGTGCTGCCCACCACCCGCCATGCTTGCTGGCCCGAGCCTGCTGACTGCCATCTGGCCTCTCTCCACTGCTCATGGGCTTACTATTCTGTAGACTAGATTTACTTAACAAAATGCAAGTGAAAGGTAAGATCAGAGACTGGGAAGATGGCTCCATTGGTAAAGTGCTTCTTGTGCAAGCGTGAAGACTTGCATTTGATCCCAAGCATTCACAAAAAGGGCTGGGTGTGACGGTGAGCACTAACAATGTGCATTCTCAGGGCTGTGGGTGGATGGTGATGGTGATGCTGGGCCAGCCTATCTATCTGAATACTTCAGGTTCAGGGAAAGAACCTGACTCAGAAAAGAAGGTGGACAGCTCCTGACACCTAACACTAAACCTCAGACCTCCACATACAAAATCAGATGAACACACACACACACACACATACACATGTATGCACACACATATATGTGCACACACATATGTACATGCACACACAAGGGCAGCACACCAGAATAGAAAATGGTATAGGTACAGAACTCTAAGCTAGGTATTAATAATAGATGCTTTCAGGGGCTGGAGAGATGACTCCGTGGTTAAGAGCACTGACTGTTCTTCCAAAGGACCTGGGTTCAAATCCCAGCAACCACATGGCAGTTCACAGCTGTCTAATTGTCGGGTGTGGTGACACATGCCTTTAATCCCAGCTTTTGGGAGGCAGAGGCAGGTGGATCTCTCTGAGTTCAAGTCCAGCCTGGTCTACAAAGTGAATCCAGAACAGCCAAAGATACACAGAGAAACCCTGTCTCGAAAAACCAAAATAAATAAATACTTTCTCAAAGGTGCTAGATACAAATGGATTGGACATTGTGAATATAATTCTTGATAGATCTGATAAATATTGTTATTATATGTAACATGTATCATTTTTTTTTTTGGTTTTTCAAGACAAGGTTTCTCTGTGTAGCCCTGGCTGTCCTGGACTCACTTTGTAGACCAGGCTGGCCTCGAACTCACAAAGATCCGCCTGCCTCTGCCTCCCAAGTGCTGGGATTAAAGGCGTGCGCCACCACCGCCCGGCTATGTATCATTTTTTTAACTAAAAGGGGGAAATACAGTATGAGTTTATTAAGATAACCAATTATGAGAATGTTTTTGTTTGATCTCAGGTTTGAGGCTGCTTAAGACACAGGTGTAAAGTATTAACTGTCTCCTGAGCTAGCAGGGGCGTGGCTTAGCCAGATGAGCAAGTTTAACTCTGAGGACTTGGGAGAGAGGATAAAAAAGCCAGAGCCCTGAGGAGAAGGGGGCTTTACAAAGAAGTAGGAGAAAAGGGGGCTCTACAAAGAAGTAGGAGTAAAGGGGGCTCTACAAAGAAGTAGAAGGGGGCTCTACAAAGAAGTAGGGGAAAGAGCTACAAAGAAGAAAGAGGTTGCTGCTCTCCCAGCTGCTGGTGCTCCCCCAAACTGCTGCTTGTTCTTCCTGCTGCTGTCTCCTGGTTTGCTGGACTTCAACTGAGACTGGTATTACCCCAAAAGAATCCAACGACCCTAATCAGGAAGTAGCTCAGAGAACTATGTCCCTTCTCCCTCTAATCTTCTTTCTCTTCTGCATAGTTTTGGTGGGTTGGGAGAAACAAGGGGTGGAAGGGAGGTAGAGGTATTAAATACAGTACAGTAAATTAGAGTGTATAATATAATAATAAACTCTCTTGTTACAGCACACACGAGTGCACACGCACACACACACATGCATAAGATTATTTAGAATTTCAAGATGGCTAAGGGAGAGCACTGAATCAAGTACCAGACAGTCTGAGAGCAGGACCCTGTGTGACGACGTAGGTGGCATGCCCACAGGTCTGCCTCCACTCAGGACATTAACTCCAACTTTTATTCTCCCCTTTATTCTATTTACACCTTCATTTTCTCTTTTTACTGTGAGTTCCAGGCCAACCTGGTCTATATAGTGAGTTGCAGGACAGCAGAGCTACATAGAGAGACCCTGTTGTCCCCTCCATCCCCCAAAGTGTTCATATACATTGACCACTTATTAGGTGGAAATTATGATCAGAGTCACAGGAACCAAAAGCATTAAACCCAGTACCTCTCCACAGAGATGGGCCAAGTCACTATGAAAGGTATGGGACTTCTGTTAAAGGCTAGAATTCTCATCCACTGTGTGGGTTTCAGGTATTGAATTTAGGCCTTCAGGCTTGGCAGCAAGTGTATTTACCTGATGAGCCAGCACACTGGTCCAGGGCTGGAGTTAACCCAGAGCTTGGTGGTGGTGGCCCATGCCTTTAATCCCAGCACTCCAGAGGCAGAGGCAGGTAAGTTCGAGGCCAGACTGGTTTACAGAGTCAATTTCAGGACAGCCAGGAAGAGCTGAACTAGGGAAACACACAAGGTTGGTTGCAGATTTTAGGAAGTTATTTGTCCAGTGATTGTAGAAATGTCACACAAGGTCGCTATTTTTTTTTTTTGTTGTTGTTGTTGTTGTTCTAGGATGATGTAGTTGTAAGCTTCTTCCTTAGCTGCCTAAGTTGCTACTTCAAGCCTCAGGTCAGATGTGAGTGATCACAGTACGTCTCCATCCAATTAGAGCTCAAAGAAAACAGGGTTAGGACCAGAGGAAGTCATTTTGATTGCCAGGTCACTTTGCCTGGTCTGTTCCCCTTTCTCCATGGTTACCTCTGACCAGAGACATATGGACTTGCAGCTGATCTTACCATGAGGCAGTAGTCCATGTCTGCAAGTTCATGTGCTCAAGACGAAATTCTTGATGTTTTCCTTGGCAAGGCTTCCCCAGCCTTCCCATGGAATCAGACTTCATCTTCTGCATGCTTAGGACAGAATCCTTGAAGCTGTACCTGGCCTCCCTTTGATTACTCATGGCTGGTCTCTACATATGTCCCACCAGATCTTTCTGTCCTGGCTTCTTCACTTCCGTTGTGACCACCCAAGTCCCAGGAGTACTTGTTAATCTTTTGGGTTACACAGGAGCCACCGAAATGACAGCAGATGACACAGGAGGGGGAAAAGAACAAAGATGCTTAGGCTAAACCTGGTGCTTCTGAGCTCAGCAAGTGTATTTAAGTGAGTATTTAATACCAGACCATCTCTGCAGTGGTGAAAACTTTTTTTTTTTTCCTTTTTGGATTTTTGAGACAGGGTTTCTCTGTTTAATAGCCCTGACTGTCCTGGACTCACTTTGTAGTCCACACTGGCCTCACAGAGATGAGGTGGGAACTTTTTTTTTTTTTTTTTTTTTTTGGTTTTTCGAGACAGGGTTTCCCTGTGTAACAGCTCTGGCTGTCCTGGACTCACTTTGTAGACCAGGCTGGCCTCGAACTCACAGAGATCCGCCTGCCTCTGCCTCCCAAGTGCTGGGATTAAAGGCGTGCGCCACCACCGCCCGGCTGAGGTGGGAACTTTTAAAACAAAGATACTAGTGTGCAAAATTTGCAAAAAAAAAATTGTAAAAATAAAGATAGTATTTTGAAGTAGTGGAGAAATGATGAGACTGCTCACTAAATTAATTTCCTAAAGCTTGGCTTTCTGAAAGGAACAATAAAAGTGGATCCATTAAAAATTCCAAATAGGGACTGGAGAGTCAGCTCAGCAGTTAAGAGCACTCATTACTCTTGCAGAGGATGCAGGTTCAAATTCCAGCTCCCGGGACTACAGAGATGGCTCAGTGGTTAAGAACACTGGCTGCTCTTCCAAAGGACTTGGGTAAGATCAGCTGCAAGTCCATATGTCTCTGGTCAGAGGTAACCATGGAGACAGGGGAACAGACCAGGCAAAGTGACCTGGCAATCAAAATGACTTCCTCTGTTCCTAACCCTGTTTTCTTTGAGCTCTAACTGGATTTGGGTTCAAATCCCAGCATCTACATGGCAGTTCACAGCTGTCTGTAATTGCCAGGTGTGGTGGTACATGCCTTTAATCCCAACACTTGGGAGGCAGAGGCAGGCAGATCTCTGTGAGTTCAAGGCCAGCCTGGTCTACAGAGTGAGTTACAGGACAGCCAAGGTTACACAGAGAAACCCTGTCTCGGAAAAAAAAAAAAATTCCAGCACCCACATGGTAGCTCATCGCTGTATGTAATTTCAGGTCAAGGATCTGATACCCTCATCTGATCTCTACCGGTACCAGGCACATGCATGGTACACAGTCATAAATGCACATAAAGAAAAATAAATACAGGGGGAAAAGAGAATGTTGATGACCAGCATCACTATAGGTCAGGGTAAACTGAGGCAGTGGGTTAGATAGATGACTGGCTGATCACAGAGGAGACTTTCTCTGAGGATAGAAGGCTTAATTTTCCAGGTTGGAGCTGGTTGCTACCGACAGGGGTGGGGGATGTGCAGGAGATGTTCCACTGGTGCTGGGAAGTGTGCGTGTGTGTGTGTGGGGGGGGGGGGGGCGGGGAGGTGGGGGGGGGGGGGGGGGGGGGGGGGCTGGGGGGGGGGTTTGTGGGGGGGGGGGGGTAGAACTGGTGGCTTCCTAGTGAGAGCTAGAGCTGGTGGCTTCCTATGGGCATTTCCATGGATGGTGGCAAGCATCAAAAGAAAAAAGAGACCATACTCACACACACAGTTACACTAGATGATAAATCAAGACAAGCTCCAATGAGTAAGTTCCAACAAGCTTCAGATACATACATACATACATACATACATACATACATACATACATGCAGACAGACATATAGACATACAGATATATTCATTGGGTGGATGGGGCAGAGCCCCAGCCACATTACACATATACATATATACATATACATGTCTTTGGTGGTTGGAAAAAAGTTCCAGTTCCTGCATACAGTTGTAACTAAGCAACTTGTTGTAGATTAACAAGATGGAAGCAAGCGAGGTAATTTTCTTCAGTCAGTTCCTCTTAATGGTTACAAAGAGAAGATTATCTTATTTTTCTTAAAAGGCAGTCTTATAAAATCTTAAAAGAATCACAAATCTAAACTTCTGTATAAAGAATAATCAGTTATTTCTACCTTAAAGCCTCAGTGTGCATATCTACTCATTAACAATTTTATTAAATCATTTCAGGAAGCTGAGGGCAAAAATAAGTATAAGGAATTAATCATCATTCTGACCATCAACACAACTTTAGCAAGAGAGAGATATGTCATCTAGTGCCATTTAGGCTGCTATTGTTCTTGTTTTCTGACCATAAAAAGTCCCTAGGTCAACTATTAAAATCTATACCTCTAAATTCTTTCTAAGGATGGTGGTTGAATCACTAATCTGCTCCAGCAGCAGTGCCTGAAAAAGATCAAGCATTATTATTGTGCCAGTGATAGTGCCCAGTAGAGGGGCTGGAAGCCCCCTGAGAGTTTTCATACAACTCATAGATAATAAGAGATGTGCTGTGAGGGCAGCAAGCAGAGCAAAACTCCACAGCAGCATGAAGTCCTCAGGACGCAGAGTCCTTGGGGCTCTACCTCTCTGCGGCTCACCCATCATGGCTGTGCTAACTGGTGAGCTGCATTCCATGAGTTCTAAAACTGTTCTGCTGTTCCTCCCACACAGCTCCCCCCGCACCTACAACAATCCTTTATACTTGATCTTTCTGTCCCC
>CAJQZJ010000418.1:5738373-5757774 GCA_907164525.1 Lophiomys imhausi | reverse complement strand
GGCTGTCCTGGACTCACTTTGTAGACCAGGCTGGCCTCGAACTCACAAAGCTCCGCCTGCCTCTGCCTCCCAAGTGCTGGGATTAAAGGCATGCGCCACCACTGCCCGGCTTATAGTGACTTCTCATTCTGTAAATAAGCTGCTGAAATTTGCCCCAGAAGCTAGCCATAGGCTCTTTTCCATATCTGATTGGAGCAGCTAGCTGAAGTGGTTTTATGCCTTTTGTTTTTCTCAATGTTTTTCCAAAGTAGGTTTCTCTGTGTAGCCCTGGGTGTCCACCCAGCTGTTTTGCAGCTGAAGATCATTACTGGTAGCTTGTAAGAAGTTGCATCTGGTTGTCATAATTGTTTAATATTTCAATAAAACTTTCCAAGCTGGGTGTGATGGCACATGCCTTTAATCCCAGCACTAAGGAGGCAGAGGCAGGCAGATCTCTGAGAGTTGGAGGACAGCCTGGTCTACAAAGTGAGTTCAGGACAGCCAGGGCTACACCGAGAAACCCTGTCTTTTTTTTTTTTTTTTTTAGGTTTTTTGAGACAGGGTCTCTCTGTGTATTCTTGACTGTCCTGGACTCACTTTGTAGACCAGGCTATCCTTGAATTCACAGAGATCCGCCTGCCTCTGCCTCCCGAGTGCTGGGATTAAAGGCGTGAGTTACCATGCCCAGCGAGAAACCGGTCTTGAAAAAAAAAAAAACTTTTTGACTTTTTGGTTTTTTTCTAAGTATTTTACTTTATGCATGTGAGTGTTTTGCATGCATATATGTGTATGTTCCACACACAGGTCTGATGCCTGCCGTTTGGGTGCTTGCTGGACCTTTGAGATAGCCTTCCAGTGAATGTGTCTTGGTCTTATGCTCTCTCAGTCTAGACTTTGGATGTATATGCAAAGTGCTTTTGGGAGCCTCAGGATGCATTGGCCACTGCTTGTTTACTTTGGCCAGGTCCTCATGTCCATCCTCCCCAAGCTGCAGGTTATAGAATGTATAATTGAGGCCTTGCTCAAGACAGGTTCCCTGGCTGCCAGAAGACCTACATCTCAAAGGAGTTTAATACTTGTGAACATGAAGACATGGCTGAGAAGCAGCCTATTCCCAAGGGGTATGGGGTCAGATAGTCCTGAGTCAACCCATGATGGCTTCCACTGTGCTGTATCCTGCCCTTGTATCATTCTTACTTACAAGTCCTGCATTGAAAGAGAAGGGTACAGATGCTTAGGGTGTGAGTGTGTGTGTAAATCTATGCAGGGATTATGTAACATCCTGGTTTGAGATTCAGTGGGATAGAAAGAATGAGAGTCAGAGATAGAATGAGGGTGCAGTATAAATACATAGGGCAGTGACCCCTGAGTTGGTGAACCCAGAAGACTTGCCTGACAAGAAAAGGATGCGTACAAGGCTTCAAGCTGCAGCTATTGGAGAAGGATGTGGCAGGAGAAGATGGAAAAGGACACAGGAGGAGGCCTCCAAACCAGGGAGAATGACAGACTGACTTGCAGGCTAGAGTTTCTGAAGGCCAGCTGCCTTCCTAAGAGCATATGTGGGAACCTGTTTGAAACAGACAACCCAGGCTGCACACTGGTCAGGCATTGTGCATTGGGACATGCGTTCTGCCATTGGAACCAGTACCCAGAGGGTTCCTTTGTGATGTACAGTCAGAACCTCAGTGGGAGGAGTGTGACCAGAGAGTTTCCTCTAAGTTGGGCTGATGCATGTGTGTTTCACTAGCGTTCCTTGCTTTGTAGTGCAGTGCTCTCTTCGAGAAGGCATGCTGAACTTTCCACTTGGGAATGCTGCAGTTGTAGGATTCCCCAGGGAGCCAGTTTGTGGATACACCATAACAGCAGGAGACACTTTTGTTAGTGTCTTTTCAGACAAGCATTGTTATTTCCCAGACATTACCATCTTGTGGTGCTCCAGGCCTCCTTGGTCCTTGTTGGAGAAGCATGTGCAGTGGGATCTGGGGAAGAAGGTGGGCTTCACAGTTTTCTGATGCTTCTCAGGAGCAGCAGCCAAGTTGGACAGATGATCTGCCGCTCTGTCACCTCTCTGGAGTTGGTTCTGCTTCTAACCGTAGCTACTCTGCTGATGGCAAGGGCACTGAGAGCCACCCGCCAGAAGACAACTGGCTCAAGTTCAGGTATGCGTTGGCATGCCTGTACTGCACAGAGGAAGTCGGTTCATAAGCAAGAAAAGATACTGCCCTGCCACTACTGTGTGAGAGGCTTGCCTGTGAAGTGGGGCCTGTGGGAAGTGACCCTGCTGTGGTCTCTGCCACATCTGTTAAGCCAATGGTCTGCTATGGGACAGGGATGGAGGATTCACCAAGTGGGTCATTCCCACAGTGAGTGACGTCCACAGTGTGGGGACCCAGATGAGTACGCGAAACCTTTTCTGCCTTTAGTCCCTCTCCAGTTCCTTCTTTCTCCCCCCAACCCACCTGCATGTCCCTGGCCTCAGCCTTTCTCCTGCCCTCCCTTTGCTAGAAGTGACAGCAACTGCTTCCTGTACGGGGTCTTCAATGGCTATGATGGCAACCGGGTGACCAACTTTGTGGCACAGAGGCTCTCTGCAGAGCTCCTGTTGGGCCAGCTCAACCCTGAATACCCTGAGGCTGATGTGCGACGCACCCTGCTGCAGGTAAGGGAATTGGGCCGGCTGACTTGTGTGTCCTCTGTTCCCTGGAATGTGGGCCCTGCAGCTAGCTCAAAGTGTAGACAGGGTGATCTGGAGGCTGCCTGCTTTATCCTCTTCCCAGGATCAGTTCTGGGTAGAGTTCATGGTGGCAGGGGCTTCTTGCCCCCAGGAGTCCAGACAGGTAGGGAACAGCAGCTTTTCTGTTGCTTGCAGGACTGACCTCCTATCACTGGGAATGGAGAATGGAGGCTTTGTGGGGATAAGGTCCTTGACAGTGACCCATTTGGTTGGGATGTGGTCAGGAGCTGATCCTCCAGAGCTGTGTGTTCTGGAGCTATTCCCACTTCTGTTCTGTCCTACACCTCACTGACCAGGGCTGTGTTTCTTTTGTTGGTGTGCTGGGTTTTCTTCTTGGTCCTTGAGAAATTGACCCCAGCCTTTTCCTGTTCTCTGTGGCCTCAGGCCTCTTAGACTGGAGTCTCTACCAGGAGGAAGCTTTCTGCTTCACCAGTGTTCAACAGGTCCTGACCAAGGGCTCTTCAGAAGTGGTTGCCATACCCCTACAGACTCATTGACTGAGCACTTCTCCGAGTGCAGTGCTGTGCCATAGATTCTCTCACTTCACACGGACCACATGTGCAGCACTGGTGTTGACACCCCACCAGTCTTTTTTTTTTTTTTTTGAGACAGGGTTTCTCTGTGTAGTCCTGGCTGTCTGGGGCTTATTTTGTACACCAGACTAGCCTCGAACTCATAGAGATCCACCTAAAGGCATACTCCACCATGCCTGGCTTCAAGTTCTTTTTTTTCTTCTTGGTTCCCACCAGTCATGAGCACAAGGCCTGGCCCTTGCTCCTGCCTCTCTGATTCCTCTGCAGGCTACATAAGTAGCACCCTTCTCCCTTCCATAGCTAAAGGTCTTCATCAAACAATGGACAGGAAGGCCCACATATGAGGCAGAAATGATATGTGTCACTCACCTGTCACATGAGACTTCCCATGAATGCCATGGATCTGTTACTCTCCATAGGGACATCTTAGCAGGAGGTGATGGTGTTGTTTGAGCCAGCCCTTGCCTTGCCCTGTGTCCCTTCAGGCCTTCGATGTGGTGGAGAGGAGCTTTCTGGAGTCCGTTGATGATGCCTTAGCTGAGAAAGCAAGCCTCCAGTCCCAGCTGCCAGAGGTAATCTCCTGTCTGTACTAGTACAGCTGGGTGCCAGCACTCACCTGTGTCACTTGCCACCCATGGGCACAGCAAGTCCTGCAGCAGGAATCATGAGGCAGCATCCCAGTGAGGAGACTGGGGCGGCTGTGGGTGTAACATTACGGGTCCTGTCCAGCAGTGAGCACTTCTCTCTGAGGCGCATCCTTGGATGGTGGCTATAGGGAGAAGGAAAGACCTTTCCAGACCCTGTGACCTGGTTCCATCCTGAGCCAGGGTCACCTTCAAGCTGCCCCTGCTTAAAGCAACTGTGGCTTTCCCAGGGCATCCTACAGGCATCCAGCCTGGTGTGTCTTTGCTGGTCATCTTTCTGTCTTGTCTGCTTAGGGCCCTTGCATGCTTTATCCCAAGGGAAGGAGAGGGTTGGTAAGAATTCCTCAAGTACCCATGCTGTTCTGACCCCTCTTGATGATGGCTTGCAGGGTGTGCCCCAACACCAGTTGCCACCTCAGTATCAGAAGATCCTTGAGAGACTCAAGGCACTGGAGAAGGAGATTTCGGGAGGGGCCATGGCTGTTGTGGCAGTCCTTCTCAACAACAAGCTCTACGTTGCCAATGTTGGTGAGTCCCACCCCCGCCCCACTCCATTCTGCTTTCTGTACATGGATATCCTGAGCTTTCCAGGGCTACTGGGCCTTTTTCCTCCTTACCCTATAGTATGTATTAATCCCAGGTGGAAGGACAACAGATGAGGCAAGAGTAGGTGTCCTGGCTTTGGATGAGTTTTGTTTTTTAATTTAAATTTTAATTATTTTTTATTTTTAATGTGTATAGGTGTTTTGCCTTCATGAATGTCTGTGTACTGCATGTGTGTCTGGTACTTGTAGAGGCCAGAAGTGGGCATCTGATTCCCTGGAACTGGAATTACAGGCGATTGTGGGCCACCCTGTGGGTCCTAGGAATAGAACTTCATCCTCTGGAAGAGCAGCCAGTGAAACTATTGAGCCATATCTGTGGGAGGTCCCTGGGAACTGCAGGGCTGACAGAATAACGATCCCATTTGAGGAAAGAAGGAAATCCAGTTCAACATGACTAGTACCTGGTGTTGGTTCAGACTTAAGAGCAGTGGGTCTCAACCTGTGGGTCTCAACCCGCTTGGAGGTCGAATGACCCTTTCACAGGAGTCATCTAAGACCATCGCAAGGCACAGATACTTACATTATGACTCATAACAGTAGCAAAATCACAGTTATGAAGTAGCAACAAAAATAATTTTATGGTTGGAGGTCACCACAACGTGAGGAACTGTGTTAGAGGGCTGCAGCATTAGGAAGGTTGAGAACCACTGCCCTAGAGTCTGATACCAGGCAGTTTATTGCAGGCTTATTTAAGTATAGTACAACTTGGAAAAAGTTTCCAGCCATAACACAGCTCCATGTGCACAATAAAGCATAATTGCATTGAAACTCTCTTCTTCACTTTTCTTTTTTGAGATGGGATCTCTCTGCATAGCTCTGGGTGTCCTGGAACTCACTATATAGACCAGACTGGCCTTGAACTCACAGAGATCCTCTGCGTCTGCCTCCGGAGTGCTGGGATAAAAGTGTGCACCACCACGCCTAGCTCTGTTCTGCATTATTAAAAACAGCAAGAGGGCTGGAGAGATGGCTCAGCGGTTAAGAGCACTAGCCAGTGCTCTTCCAGAGGTCCTGAGTTCAATTCCCAGCAACCACATATTGGCTTACAACCATCCACATTGTGATCTGATGCCCCCTTCTGGCTGCAGGTGTACATGCAGATAGAGCAACTCATACATAAAATAAAGAAATAAATCTTTAAAAAAATAAAAAATAAATAAAAACAGCAAGAAGCTGGGTGATGGGGACATTTGGATTTAAGGCCAAAGGAGGGGCAATCCGGGACCCAAGAACCTGTGGGGGATACACGTCACTATAAGGTCTCAGTAGTCATCCACTCATGGTATCTCTGACTCTCTTCCTTCGGTCAACTTGCAAAATGTAGAACAGTCAATGAGTAGTATTTTTTTTTTTTTTTTTGGTTTTTCGAGACAGGGTTTCTCTGAATATCTCTGGCTGTCCTGGACTCGCTTTGTAGACCAGGCTGGCCTCGAACTCACAAAGATCCGCCTGCCTCTGCCTCCCAAGTGCTGGGATTAAAGGCGTGCGCCACCACCGCCTGGCTTTAATGAGTAGTATTTAGTGACCCTCCACGCCCATCCCAGCCCCAGCGCTGTCCGGCTTGTGGCCAGTCTTGTTTCATCCAGAGTCCCTTATTCCCAAATTGCTTCAAAGCAACACAGACATGTGCCAAGATAATGTGAAGATTTTCGTATGGCTCCCTAGAAAAAAGTTTCTTATTAAATCAGTCCTGGAAACACACTCAATCAGCTGTTCTTGCCTGGTGACACCCCCTGGTCTGAGCCCCTTGGTGTGTGTGACATCTGCTTGTCTTCCCTGCTGTTTTGTGGGTCCTGTTCCTCCCTCTGCTTAATCTTGGTCAAATTGTGCTGCAGGTACAAACCGGGCCCTTCTGTGCAAATCTACAGTGGATGGGTTACAGGTAACACAGCTGACCCTGGACCACACCACGGAGAACGAGGATGAGCTCTTTCGTCTTTCACAACTGGGTGCGCATGGGAGACTGGGCCAGGGGACCTGTGGGAACAGGGAGGTCAGCCCCTGGGCTCCCTCTCTCCTCCTCCTTTGGTAGCTGGGTGACAGAGGTGCATACTAAACAACTGGGCCTGTAGCCATGGCCGGATCTGCTGCTGGACAGTTATGACTTGGGAACTCCTATGTTTCTGTGGTGAGGGTAGTGGTAACACCCCTTCCCAGTTAATGTGTATAACCCACTTCCCAGAGGAGTGCCTGGCATGTGGTAGACACATGTTCCTGTTCCTGGTGGAGACGTGCTGCAGCCCCAGTGTGTCTGGAGCCTTGTCTCCTCCCAGCTCTGCAGACACTGCCGCCTTCTGGGCTCTGCACAGAGACACGGGACTGTGTGGCTAGTGCTGCCATGCGCGCAGGGAGAGGCCTGCATTACAGTACTTTTCTCATCGTTCTAACCAGATCTGTAATCTCACACTGTAACCAGGGGTAGCTTAAGGGACAAGAGGGTTTTTCTTTGGCTCATGCTTTGAAGGGATAATGTCCATCGTGACAGGAAAGTGTGTGAGTGAGCCTCCATCTGTGGTGGCTGGATTCTGTGACAGTGTATTATTGAATCTTAGCTTATTAGGAAGAGAAGAGAGGGGACCAGGAGCTGGTTAGCCTGCACCTTTCAAAGCACATTCCATTCCACAGTCCTCCTGTGGAGTTAGACCCCATATCCAGAAGGTTCCAGAACAGCACCCCCAACTAGGAACTGAGTGTTCAGACATGTGAGCCCTTGGGGACATGCACGACATCTTCATACCATAGCAGGGCTGAGTAAGGGATGCTCTATTAAGAATTGAGGCACTGGAACCCTGGGACACTTGAGTTGTTCTGTGTGGTACCCGGTATTGTCTTCATTTTCATTTCCTGTTATTTTGTCCTCACTTACCATGTGTGTGGATGTTGCCCTTTAAACTCTTCACTGAGGAGAAATGTGCCTGTCGCGTTGTCCTCTCTCTGGCAGGTTTGGATGCAGGAAAGATCAAGCAGGTGGGGACCATCTGCGGACAGGAGAGTACCAGGCGCATTGGGGACTGCAAAGTGAAGTATGGTTACACCGACATTGACCTGCTCAGGTAGATGGCCATCTCTGCGGCCCAGCCATTTGTGAGAGCAGAGGACCTGGGGCAAAGCAGACTCCCAGATGCAGTAGCAGGGCTGCTATTGCAAGCTTGGGCCCAAGGACTTGGTGTGGAGTAGGACCTAGGCCAGCAGTGTGGTCCTGTGAGCTGTGCCTACAAGAGTCATGGAGGGAGCTGACCAAGGCCAGGCAGCAAAAGTGCCACAGGGCCTGGCAGGCGGCCAGTGATAGCCTGAGGTGCCAGGAACTGACAGGTTCAAGGGGCTGTTAGTCCCTGTCTTTGATTTAGGCCAGGTCAAGCTGGGGGATAAATCATTCGTTTTCCTCCATGGCCCTTCCCTTTGGATATTACCCAAGTCCCTGTGGCAGAAATAGTACTGGTGAGCCTTTGCTGTGCCTGGTGTGCCCACTCCTACGCATGGCCTTTTGTTCGTCCTCTCAGACCCTCTAAGCTGGCTGCTGCCCACAGGACCCACAGGCATGTCCATGAGAGGAAACTGAGGCACAGAGACATTTAGGAGTCTGGCCAGTCATAGTGTTGCTGATGGACCCAGGCTGCCTGGATTTAGAGCATATGTTCTTCACCATTGGCTAGCTTGGGTGGGGAGTGGCTCATGAGTGCCTATGTGGTGCCACTCCAGCATTGTGTCACAGCCAGACATTTCTACAGAGACTCCCTCAGCAGGGGCCAAGCCTCCTGCCTGAGTTAACACTCTCTCCCCTCCCAGAATATGAACATCCAGTTTGGAAAGCTTTGTCTCTAATGTGCAGGGTTCTGTTTACTTTATTGGGTAGGAGGTCTGTGGCAAACACTTCAGAAAGGGTACATACAGCCTTCTGTCTCAAGCCAGGCCTCACCTACCCAGAGGCTGCTAGACCCATATGTATCCTGCCCCCAGATGTCTTTGCACACACATGCACTGTGTGCTTGTGTGTGTCGTTGGAGTTCAGCACCCACAAGCTTTCCTCGCACTCTGCCCTCTCTCTTCTCTGAACCACTTTATTAACACCTGACTGACACGGTGGCTCCTTTAATAGGAGCAGCTTGGTGTGGTCAGGACAGGTCATGTGCCCTCTGTTTTCACGAGCGGTGTCTGTCACTCCACACCTGTACACCTGCCTTGAGCTGTTGTCCTGCCCTGTAACAAACACTGATTCCAGCTGACGGCTGTGTCAGCATCTGTCTGAGCAGCCCCAAGTAAATGACACTCGGGGTGTTTCCAGACTTTCCTCCTCTCAGCATTTTGTTAAGAATGTCCTCACAGGACTTGTGCACTAGAGTGCTTGACATTTAATGACTGATATACATCTTCCCTGGTCCCATGCAGACAGTGTACTCTATGGGCTCTTACTCGGAATAGACACCTGTCTTGGCAGAGTCCAAGTTATAGCAAGAGGAGGATCTCTTTATTTCTAAATTTAGTTTATTTCAAAGGCTTTACTAGTAACCCAGACAAGACCTGTTCAAGCCTGTGTTGACTTTGATCATCGCCCTGTCATGGCTGCCCAGGCACTGGGCCCTCGTCACATCAGCCATGTGACTTACGGGCTTTTGAAGGATGACCTCCCAGCCAGGTGTAGTGGTGCTACAAGTGTGCCACCCAGCACTTGACTAGTAGAGACTGGAGCACTAGGAGCCCAAGGTCATCCTTGGTTACGAACTTGTAGATCAGTGCAGGGTACACGAGACCTTATCAAAGAGTAAATAAATAGAAGCAGCCATCGCGATGCTCCATTTCCAGCCTGTCCTGGCATCGCCCAGGCTGTGGCTGTGCCAGGAGCCAAGTGGAGCCCGGATCTGGCGTCTGATCTTTGTCTTCATGGTCCCTAAGTTTTACTTTATTGGCTGCCCTCAGATGACAGGTCTGTTGTGTTTGTCTCTTTCCCTCTTGGCAAGTCAGATGTTTTGATGTTCTGGGTGTAGTTCCTTACCCTCAGCAGAAGCGGTGTCCCCTTGGGGACTTTCCACACAAAAGCTCTCTCTCCTGTCTCCCACAGTGCTGCCAAGTCCAAACCCATCATCGCAGAGCCGGAAATCCATGGCGCACAGCCTCTAGATGGTGTGATGGGCTTCCTGGTGCTGATGTCTGAGGGACTATACAAGGCCCTGGAGGCAGCCCATGGGCCTGGGCAGGCCAACCAGGTGAGTGGGTAGGGCTAAGCAGGTGGCTTAGCAGGCCAGCCCTAGGAGGTTAGCAGGCTAGACCAAGGGTAGTGTGCCGGTGACCTGGAGCCCTAATTTTCAGATGATGTCACTAGACATCTTTTTAGGGCTCAAAGCCAGGGCCTGAAGCAAAAAGGGGGAGGTGGGAACTGCACACCTCAGGGCTGCAGGCAAAGGCCTGCTGTCCCGAGCACTGCCAAGCCTCAGTCCCACTTCCCCTTCCCACTGGGGCCTCGGGGGCTATCTTTTATTCCTGTGTGGCAGATTTTTCCCTCTGGGGACTATGGAGAGGTCAAGGTTGAGAGGATAAAATTCTTCAGCCAGTGGGAGCCCCTTGATTCTCTTACACCTTAGAGATACAAAACAGACAGTAACCATCAAAGTGATTCTCAGGGCACAGGATTTGTGTGCTCTGCTTGTCAAAGCTGTTGGGCAGGCGCTTTACCACGAAGCTGCACCCACAGTTCTGACTTCATGTTTTGAGACAAGCAGTTGCCTGGGCTAGACTTGAACGTGCTGTGTAACCCAGGCAGGCCTCAAACTTAGCATCCTCCTGCCCCAGCTTCTCAGGTAGCAAGGAGTCCAGGCCTGTGCCACAATACTTGGCTAGCATTTGAAGGGTAGCTGCCTGAACCTTGAATTGCTGGGTGGCCGAGTTCAGGTATGTTCTCTTTTTGGGGTATGGTTCTTGTACGTGTAAGAAGGTAATCTTTTTTTGCTTTTTTCTTTTTGAGATGGAGTCTTGCTTCAAACTAGTGATATAGTCCAGGCTGGCCGTAAATTTGGAATCCTTCTTGCCTCTGCCTCCTGAGTGCTGTGATTTCAGGTGTGTGCCATCACACGCATGCCTGCTCCTTCACTACAGCTTGGCCGTCACCTGACACCTGTGATCAAGGCTTCCCAGCCATTTGATTTTTGTCCTCATTCCAGCAGCCTGTAGCATAGAGGGCCCAGTGGCTACTTCCTCACGGAGGTCTGGGGTCCTGTCTCAGGTGGTGTGACTGGCCAGGCTTCACCACCAGGTCCAGGGCCTTCCCCACCCCCACCCTGTGCTCCTGCTTCCAGGAGGCTACAGCCAGTGCTCGGGTAAAGGACTTGAGTTTGTGCTTTTGATCTTTTTGTTTTGCTTGTTCATTTTGGTTTTTGAGAGAAGTTCTTACTATGAATAATGGCCTGGAACTTGCAAATGATCCCCTTGCCTCTGCCTCCTGAGTGCTGGGGTACAGGTATACACCACCACACTTGGCTGACCTTTTGAATCCTTGGTGTGATTTTTTTTTTCTTTCCCTTTTGTTCTTCACAATAGATGCCTTGAGAAGCATCTACTAGGTTCTAGAGTACACCAGACACAGGACTTCATGGAGGGCAGCTCCTGACAACATGTCTTGCATGTAGTATGGGTGTTCTGGGAGAAGGCATAATCACAGCCTTTACCCTGCATTTCTTAGCAGTCCTCAGAGTGCCCTTGCACCTGGGTGTTATGTAATCTGTGGTAATAACTCACTGAGATGGATGTTACCCCTTTAGAGGTGTGGAAGCCGGTAGAGAGATCACAAGATCCCACACCTTTTCTAATCAGTGTGTTCCAGAAGGATTATCCTGAACAGCTTGAAAAGCTCAGGTTGCAATTTAACTGGCCAACTTGCTTCACCTGCTGGGCTAGTGATCTCTACGTCTCCTAAACAGGGCTTTGGAATTTTGGCCCCTTCCCCTGGGTCACCCTGCGTTCCTCATCAAATCTCCCTCCACACCCCCAGGAGATTGCAGCAATGATTGACACTGAATTTGCTAAGCAGACCTCCCTGGATGCAGTAGCCCAGGCTGTGGTAGACCGTGTAAAGCGTATCCACAGTGACACCTTTGCCAGTGGTGGGGAGCGTGCCAAGTTCTGCCCACGGCATGAAGACATGACCCTGCTGGTGAGGAACTTTGGCTATCCATTGGGTGAAATGAGCCAGCCTACACCAACCCCAGCCCCAGGTATGTCTGCCGTGTACTATACAGATCTGAGATGAGTCCTGGGCTGGAGGCAGTGCAGAATGTCTGATAAGATGAGCTTACAGCTTGGAACATAAATGGAGCCTGTGGCCTGGCCTGGCTCAACACAGGCGATCAGACTTACAGACTCTGAGGTGCAAGTCTATTCCTTCTGTCTGTGAAATGAGGGTAGTATTACTTGCCCTGATTGCCCCTAAAGTCCTGCTGTATGAATACAGCATGTACAGTCACAAAGGCAGGGAGCAGATGTGATAGCTGCCACCATCAATGGTGGAGTGCCTCCTAGCCTGTGGCCACCTGGGAGTGTGGTCACTTCTCATCCTCACTAGCAACCTTAACAGGAAGGAGAAAGGTTCTAGCATGAAGGGACCTGAATGAGGTCAGGTGTGGGGACAGATGGTCCACCCCAGAACCTGGCACTGTATCTGACCACCTTGGGCTGAGGAGACATTTCGTTCTCTCCCTTTTTCCTTTTTAGTCCTTGAATCAAGTTGCTTGGGCAGAGGAGAAACCTTCTGTACTGTTTCTAAGAGCTACATTCCTTTTGTTTTTAAACAAACAAACCCTGCAGCTCCCAACTCTGGATTGGGTTTGCTGTCCCGTGAACACTGGGGTACTGGAGTCCTAGAGCCAGTGTTTGGCTACTTTGCAAGCTCCTCTTTCTTCCACCCTTCTCCACCCATTTTCTTCTACCCTTCCAACCCCCTAACCCTAGATAGGAGACAATAAAGGATAGAGAGGAAAGGGGACGATGTTGTAATTAGACTACTTCCTGCTGATTAGGGGCATCAAGCTCCTTAAGGCAAGTTTGATCTTTGCCATCAGGATATCTGATTTCTTCTTATTGTTTCTTCTTTGTACATGACCATTAAACAAACCAACCAACTCACCACACCTCTTGGCTCTAGCATTTATATACCCTCTGAAAGGTCCCCAGAATTCTAAATGTCACACAATCTCAGAAACTATCTGCAGCTGACAAATCCATTCCCCTGCCAGAGCATGAGGCAAATCATAATCACCTGCTGTGAAGCAGCCCCATATTCCCACACCTGGGATTAAAACAAAAACATATTCTTATATTTCTGTGCTTTTTTTTTTTTTTTTTAGGTTTTTCAGGACAGGGTTTCTCTGTGTATCCCTGGCTGTCCTGGACTTACTTTGTAGACCAGGCTAGCCTCAACACACAGAGATTCACCTGCCTCTGCCTCCCAAGTGCTGGGAATAAAGGCGTGTGCCACCACACCTGGCTATTTCTGTGATTTTAAAGAAACCAAAATTCCAAAATACTCTACAGTGTCCCTCTGGTGTATTTCTACAGCCTTATTTTCATTGGGCCAGCCTCATGCAAAGAGGCAGCAACCCTTTCCTTGAGGCCATGCAACATTTGATTCCATTTCTGCCCTATTCCCCGATAGAAGAGACTCTACCAAGAGACATCTACCTTGCGCCACCCCAAGGGTGGAGGGCCATGCTGGGGCTTCAGAGGTCTCTCAGCCCTCACCTAGCCCTTGTTACTCGAGAGCAACTGTGAGCCCACTACCCTGCTTCCCTCCAGACTGATCTCCCCTCCCCTGCTCTCTCTCTTTCTCTCTCTCTCTTATTGCAGGGGGCCGTGTTTACCCTGTTTCTGTGCCCTACTCAAGTGCCCAGAGCACCAGCAAGACCAGTGTCACTCTGTCCCTCGTCATGCCTTCTCAGGGCCAGATGGTCAACGGTTCTCACAGTGCCTCCACACTGGACGAAGCCACTCCCACCCTCACTAAGTAAGCTGTCATACTCTAGAGACAGTCCTGGGTGCCTGGACAGAAACAGCTGTATGACCAAGTCCTAGGGCTCAATAGGGTAGGACGGAGAGAGGCCCTGAGGTCTGGGGATCCTTGGGTCTCTTTGGGGTAGGAGTCTCATTAGAAACAGTAGGAAAGGAGCAGTACCATTAGTTCTAGCAGGTGTTGAGACTGAACCTGGGGCAGGTGGAGGTTCAGGGCAAGGTGGACAAGTTGGTCCAAGAAAGGAGTAAGGCAGCTGACCAATTGTGTCTCAGTTCAGCTTTTATCCATGGCAACTTCTCTGTTTTTTCTTCTGTTTTGGAGCTTGTAACATAGGGTCACTGCCTTCATGCATCTGTAGTTGGGGAATATTGGTCTGTACTCGTTCCTCAGCGCTGCTGCTTTCTCACTATGACGTGCCATTGCTGTCAACTGTCTAGTTGGAGGGGCATTGGGGGTGGAGGTCATGGCCTGAGAGGAGAACCATAGTGCAGGGCTGCCTGTTGTCCACCCGCCCCCTTCATTTCTGTGACTGCACCCTGCCCCCACCCCACCTCTCCAGGGGGATCTGGTTTCCACATTCCAGCCCTTCACTGATGGAATAATACAGCTGCCACGCCCAGCCCTCTACTTTGTAGAGTTTAGCGGATGTGGCCAATTAGAAGAGCTGGCAGGGAGGGAGTGTCCCTGTTTTCCTCTGCCTCTCCGTCTTCAGAGGGGCTCCCTTCTGTCCCCAAGTCTTTGCTGCTGCTGTTTTGCTGCCTCCTCTGTGCATGGGAAGGGGTTGGTGGATATCTGGGTAACTGTGTGTTGTCCCCAACACAGTCAGGATAACCTCTCCCCCTCACCAGGCTTCCCCAGGAAGCCATCAGCTGTGTCCACAAAGCCAACTAGGCAAGAATTCTTGCTTCTCTGACTCCCTGAGCCTCACAGATCTTCTCCTACCCTGAGCCTTATTCTGTCACCTAGACCAGCCTTGAGCTGATTCATGAACAGCTCAGAGCTACCAGGGTAGCAAGCTAATGGGATAGCTCCCTGAAGAAAGCTGGGCCATTGGTGGATGTAGCTTAGTGATCAAGCAATGGAATAGCACGCATGAACTCCTGGTTCAGTCCCCAATAGCATATCCTGCTTCCACAGTGTTAAGGCTGCTGTGGCAATGCTTTATGGGCTGGAGAAACAGCTCCGTGGGGAAGAGCAACTTGCTGCTCACTAGAGGACCTGAGTGGTTCCCAGCACCCACATCAGGTGGCTCACACCTGTAGCTCCAATTCCAAGGGGTCTGTTGCTGCCTTCTGGCTTCCATGGGCACCCCTCCACACATAGAGAAAAGGGGAAAAAAATCGATGTTTGAAGGTTATTCATAGATGTTAGTGATCTAGCACTTGGGAGAGTTAGACAGGAGGATCAAGAGTTCCTGGCCAGTCTGGGCTACATAGCAAGACTCTCAAACAACAACAACAACAAAAAACTCCTGTACATTTGCTATTTTTTCTGTAAAAACATCTCACTCAGCTGGCTTTTATGGGATCTTTGCCAGAGAGGCCTGAGGCTAAAGGACCACTCTTGACACCAGGTTGGAAGTTGAGGTCCCCTGATGCGGCTCCCCTAGTCTGATTTCCTCCCCTCTCCTTCTGCAGCCAGAGCCCCACTCTGACCCTGCAGTCCACCAACACACACACGCAGAGCAGCAGCTCCAGCTCTGATGGGGGCCTCTTCCGATCCAGACCTGCTCATTCACTTCCGCCTGGAGAGGACGGCCGCGTTGAGCCCTATGTGGACTTTGCCGAGTTTTACCGACTCTGGAGTGTGGACCACGGCGAGCAGAGCGTGATGACGGCACCTTAGACTGGCCTCAGTGCAACCTTGGCATGACTTTTCGTAGTGACAAAAGGCTGGTGCCAAGGCAGGGACAAGCTTGACCTTTGCAGGTGCCATGGAACCAGTGGGCAGTGAGTAGTCATTGATGGGCCGCAGGTTCTGCCCCACGGCACTGGGCTGTAACCTGAGGGCAGACTGGAAACCTGGTCCACACAGGAAGCTGGAGTCCAGATGACAGGCATCCTTAGACAGGGCCATGTGTGAAAGCTGCAGGTAGCTTACAAACCATGAAGAATGCCTCCTGACATGTTCAAAGAATAGCAAGAAGCTGTCCTATGGACCCCAACTACCACAGGCTAGACAGACACTGCTCCCTCAAGATTGCCCTCCCTGCCTCAACCTCCCCTGGAATAGTGACCTGTGACCTCTGCTAGTGGCCCTTGCCTCCGGATGGCTATCCTCTTCCCATCTGTCAGCCTAAACTCCTAGATCCAGAGTAGAGAACAATTGGAGTGGGTGCCTATCACTGCCTGTCACTGGGAAGTTCAGAGAAGTGGTAGGGCCTGTAATAGCCACAGGGGAGCAGGACAGGGAAGGACCAGAGAGAGAGCTGGCCAAGGAATGTTAGTCCTGGGCTGCAGGACAGCTAGCCAGCAGTTGAGCTAACCCAGGGAGCTGGCTTCCCAATGGGTGCATAGGGTGAGGCCAGGCCCACCAAGCAGCCAGTGTCTGCTACTAGATCCTGCCCCAGGGTAGGGCAGGCCAAGTCTTAGAAGCAAATGCTTGCCGGCCTTCCTCCCAGCTGGTACTGGGCAGACGGTGATGAGGAGTGTCAAGTGCAGCAGCCTTCACACTGATGAAGCTGGCTGGCTCTGGCTCTGCTGAAAGAGGAGTAGAGGATGGTTGTGAGAGGGAATAAGTTGAGTCTTCCTCCCCCAGAAAGACCAAGGACATCAGAGATGTGGCAATGTTGTGGACACGAAGGGGAAAGGTTGTGCCGGTCAGACCTGGACTCAACGCTCACACGTGCTTTCTGCCTTCGGTCAGGAGGGTTACCACAGCTGCTTGCAGCATGGCCATCCCTGTGCTCAGAGGAGGAAGCAGGCCAGGGTGCTCTCCTTGTCTGAGCCCTGCCATGAGGACTGGAGTCCAAGACTGTGGCCTTGTAACTGGTATTCTGCAAGCCTTTCCCCACTGCATGCACCTGCTGGGAAGACTGTCCGGTGTGTCTCCTGTTGGCAGATGCCAGTTCAGAGCACTTGTCACTCAGATTCCACTCCCCTCAACTTGAGGCTGCTCACGAAGTGCCAAGTAGAAACGGATTCCTGGGGAGGTGGGGTAGAAGCAGAGGAGGAAGAAGCCTTCCTTGCTGGCCTCCACTAGGAAGGTATCTGCCCTGCAGGTGAGCAGGGTTCATCTGATGCACAAAGACCTGGGATAAAGCAGATCCTCCCCCAGGAATGCGGTGCTGCTTGGTCTCTAGAAATAAAGCCATGTTCTCTTTTCAGGGGAGGGTGTTTGAGACAGGGTTTCTTTGTGTAACAAAGCCCTAGCTGTCCTGGAACTTGCCTTATAGACCAGGCTGGCCTCGAACTCATGGAGATCCACCTGATCTATCTGCTTCCCAAGTGTTGGGATTAAAGGTGTGTGCCACCATACCCAGCCTAGAACCATTGTCTTAATGCAGTAAAGATGTTACATGTCCTCCTCTCTGTCTGTAACCTAAGCACCCAGGAGGTGGTTGCCTCCTGTTCTGCTCCAGAGGTTTGAGGACCAGGCCTGCCACACTGGTAGGGGGCAGTGCTGAGATTTGAACTCAGACCTCCTGGCTGCCCACACCACTGCCCTCACCTGCTGGAGCATAGGTTTTGCCACAGACTTACTGTCTGAGCTAAAGAGGGCAGTGCTGTGGTTCTGCCCCCCAGGGAGTGAACCCAGGGATTGGGTGGGGTGGTAACTGCATGGGGCCAGCTGGTTGGTTTTACTGGCTTTATTTGGTTGAAGGGTAACTTTAGCATGCCTCTTTCTCATCTGAGGACTTTACCCATCCCTCTGCAGGCTGAAAAGCTGTCTGCTTAGGAACAAAGCCGGCCTCTGTCCTCTATGGTCACTGGGTCCCACATCCTCCCGTCTGCTTAGCAGAGCTTCCTATCAGGGTCTGCTATGCTCTTCATACCCAGCTCTGCCCTCAGGTGTCCTGAGGACTGCTGTGGCCCTCACCACAGTGTTGTTGAGTGTTGTCTCAAGGGAGATGGTAGACTTACTGTTCAGAGCCTGCTTTGTCCCACAGGGCTGAGGCACTACACTCTTAGCCTTGCGCCATCTGACCCTGCCTTTGGTACCATTGATTCCATGTGAGCCTGTCTCCGGGTGCGGGTGGAATATGCTCTCTCAATGCCCAGGCTCCCATTGACGGGAGATGGCATGGGGGCAGACTGGAATAGTTTGGGAGTCTTTGAACTTCAGGAGGAACCCAGTGTTGAAACCAGAAAAACCTCCCAGCAGCTAGGCAGAGCAGTGTCACAGCCAGGTAGGCAAATGGCCAGTGCTGGACTAGGGCCCTCTCCATCTTCCTTACCTTCCCTGAGGCTAGATCAGACAGGGAAGCTCAGGCTCAGTCTTAGACTTAACTGAGGCACCTGCCTAAATCAGACCAATTGGAGTCAGTGTGTCCCTGGACCCAGTCAGGTCCCACAGTGCCTTTGGCTATCAGGAGGCTTCCTGTAGCCAGGCCTAGCTTCCAGTTCTCTCACCAGCCTGCAGACTCCCTCAGACGCTCTTGTTGACAGGGGTGGCAGTGGTCACAGACTTGCCTGGAGGAGAGACCCTTCCAGAGGATTCCAGCCATCCACTGACTTGAAAAGGGAGAACAGTTACACTCCTAGCAGTTTGGATGCTCTGGTCACACAGTGTTCAGCGTGAGTGCCAGCTCCTGGACAGGCCTGCCCCACTCTGTTCTTCCCACCCACTCAGAAAGTCATTGATGTGCCTAGCTTAGGTCAGTGCCTAGCATATAGCGGTTCCTCACAGGGGTTAAGCAACTAGAGCGAATGAAGGGACAGATGTGTGACCTTGGGCACGGCACTAGAGTTGAATCTTAGTTTTTTATCTCCCAAATATGGATAAGGGTAGCTTCCTAATAAGATTGTCCAACCAACATGGGCACTCTGTGGTGAGAGGTAAGTCCACCCTTGTCCTGCCATGCCACATGACTGGGACAGGCCCTAAGAGTGTCAGATGAGATCTACCATGTGCCAAACTCAGACACCATATCTAGTGGCAGCTCAGCCAGAACTGTCAACCTGCACAGGTGCTGGGCTAGTACCACCTGTCGTTTCATCGAGCAGCCCAGACGCAGGGCAGTGGCTTCTAAGCTGAAGTCCAGATGGACGCCTTTGGCCAGGCTCCCAAATCTTTCTTGTGACACAGGAATCTCACGATTCTTCCTTCTGGGTCCCTATTTGGAAACCAAACAAGAACACATCACTCCCAGGCCCCCAATGGGCTCGTCATGAGCATGCGCTTTGTTCCCACGCAAAGGTGGCGCCAGCCGAGTACAGACAAGCTCTTGACATTTCAGCAAGCATGGCTGGCTTCCTGTCAGTCAGCTTTCAGCACTATTGACCCACTGTGGGAGACTTCCTGAGCCAGCTTTCTCTCCTACTGTCTTGGTCTGGAGGGTCCCCAGGCAGGAATGGGACTTAGAACCTGTGTCTGTCTTTCCCCATTCTCTGTGATGGATGAAGCTCCTGCTTTTGTCACTTCAGACGACTCAGCCTATAGTCCATACAGTGCTGAACTCAAGAATCTTCCAGGGCTCCATCTCCTGCCTCCCAGCACCTGCTGTGTGAGTCATCAGTCAGCCTGCTGGTCCCTCCCAGCCCTGAGTTCTCCTCCACACATCTCAGTAGCCTAGGACCATCCTGGAAGTATTTAAGAAACGTCAAATGAGCCGGGCGGTGGTGGCGCACGCCTTTAATCCCAGCACTTGGGAGGCAGAGGCAGGCGGATCTTTGTGAGTTCGAGGCCAGCCTGGTCTACAAAGTGAGTCCAGGACAGCCAGGGCTACACAGAGAAACCCTGTCTCGAAAAACCA
>CAJQZJ010000418.1:5728244-5738273 GCA_907164525.1 Lophiomys imhausi | reverse complement strand
AAAAAAAAAAAAAAAAAAAAAAAAAAAAAAAGAAACGTCAAATGAAGCTAGGTGTGGTGGTGCACACCTTTAATCCCAGCATTCGGGAGGCAGAGGCAGGCGGATCTCTGTGAGTTCTAGGTCAGGCTGGTCTACAGAGTGGGTTCTGGTACAGCCAGGGCTGTTAGACAGAGACAGAGAAACCCTGTCTCAAAAAGCAAAAACAGCTGAGCAGTGGTGGCGCACGCCTTTAATCCCAGCACTTGGGAGGCAGAGGCAGGCGGATCTTTGCGAGTTCGAGGCCAGCCTGGTCTGCAAATTGAGTCCAGGACAGCCAGGGTACACAGAGAAACCCTGTCTCGAAAAACAAAACAAAAGAAAAAAAAACAAAGTCAAATGATGGGGCTATAGAGATGGCTCAGTGGTTAAGAACACTGGCTGCTTTTCCAGAAGACACAGATTCAGTTACTAGCCTTCATATGGCAACCATCTGTAAATCCAGTTCCAGGGGATCCAATGCCCTTTTCTGTCTTCCTTGGGTATCAGGCATGCATGCACCTGGTGCACAGATCTCAGGCCAACAAACACCCATACACATAACTATTTAAGAAGCCAGGCTTGGTGGTGTATGTCTTTAATACTGGAACTCAGGAAGCAGAGACAGATGGATCTTTTAGTTCCAGGCCAGCCAGCTTGGTGCCCTATAATTTCAAGACAACCAGGTCTAGATAGACCCCCATCTCAGACACCCCTTATCCCCACACACACCAAAGAATATCAGGTTAGGACCCGAGAGATGGCTCAGCAGTTAGTGCATGCAACTCTTACAGAGGAATCAAGTTTAGTTTCCAGCACCCACATCAAATGGCTCATAACTGCCTATAACTCCAGCTTTGGGGAGTCCAGTGCCCTAGTGTGGCTTCTCAAGGGGCTACCCTCCCTGCAGACATATATAAACATTTTAAAGTAAATATTTAAAAATGCCAGAAAGTCGTGCAGCAGTGACACACACCTTTAATTCCAGCACTTGGGAGGCAGAGGTAGGCAGATCTCTCCATTCAAGGCCAGCCTGGTCTACAGAGTTTAGGACAGCTAAGATACACAGAGAAACCCTGCCTGGAAAAAACAACAACAACAAAAAAAAAAAAAACAAGAAAGAAGCCAGGTAACCAGGTGTGGTGGCACATGCATTTAATGCCAGCACTTGGGAGACTGACCCAGGCAGATCTCTCTGAGTTTGAGGCCAGCCTGGTCTACATAGCAAGCTCCAGGCCAACCAAGCCTACATAGTGATACTGTTTCAAACAAACAAAAACAAAAAAGTGACAGATAAAAGTACTAACTATCCAGAGGTAACCTCCCAAAATGTGGGTACTGGAAATATCTACAGAAATTTGCTGCATCCTGCCCAGAGTTTTTGGCTCAGTGTTAAATTAGATGTTTCATTGTTTATTCTGATTGTATTCACATTTGCCTGTTTATTTGTGTATATATGTGGATGCTTACATGCGATAGCACACATGGGGAGATCTTGTCTGAGTCCGTTCTGTCTTTCTATGAGCTGGATCTTGGGGGTTAATCTCGAGTTGTCAGGCTTGGCAGCAAGTGCCCTTACCTGCTGAGCCATCACTGTGCTACACCCTGTATCCTTAACCCCCGACCCAACCCAGGCCTATGAGCCCAAGACTGCAGAACCCTGGTGCCATCAGTCAAATGCCGATTGCTGTGTTCCAGGTGGCTGCTGGTAGCTTGCAGTGCCTAACTCAGGTCAAAGCTGGATGAGGGATATAGAGGCCATTCAGGCTGGTGTCAGAAGACTGCCTCACAGATGTCTGGATTTTGGAAGGGGTTGTCTGTGGGAGGTGGGGCATGAGCCGGTGCGTACCAGCTGGCATTAACTAGAAAGAGGCTTACAAAGTTGACCCCAGACTGGCTGTATACAGCTACGTCCTTTGGCAACCAAGAGGGGGTGATTGTTAAAAATACAGGTCTTGGCTGGGCGTGGTGGCACACGCCTTTAATCCCAGCACTCGGGAGACAGAGGCAGGTGGATCTCTGTGAGTTCAAGGCCAGCCTGGTCTACAAAGTGAGTCCAGGACAGTCAAGGAAACACAGAGAAACCCTGTCAATCAAACAGAGGGCACAATGGTTCAGTGAGACCCATGATCATCTGCAAGTGCATAAGAAGGCCAGACAGACAGGTGCCTGCCTTCCTGCCCGCCATCCTATTTTGGTGCTCCCATGCAATCTTAGAAAATGCCCACTAACCTCACTGATCAGCATCTTATCTCTAAACACAAGTTAAGGGCCAGAGCACAGGTATAGCAACACACTCCTGAAGTCCCAGGAAGCTAGCCAAGTCACGAGGATCTCAGATTTGTGACTAGCCTAAGTTACACAGTGAAACCTGAGTAAAGTGAAGAGGTAGGGAGCAGCTTAGTTAATGGCTTGTTTGCCTAGCCTGCACAAAGCCATGGATGCATACATCACTCAGCATCTCGTAAAACAGCACCCAGGAAGTGGAGGTAGGAGAATCAGAATGTCAAATTGTCCTTGGTTCTACATCAAGTTCAAGGCCAGCCTGTTCCTAAGACACTGTCTCAATAAATATGGTCAATGGGCAGGGGTACCTGCTGCCAAATCTGATGACCTAAGTTTGATCCCTGGGACACAGAGTGAAGGAAGGAACCAGCTCTGGGCAGGTTGTTGCCAGGTCTCTACATGCCTCCCCAACACACAAACAAAAGATATTAAAAAAAAAATACGAGGACTCGGGGTAGAGTTCACTGGTAATAAAGTATTTGTCTACTGTGTACAAGGCCCTGGGTTCAATCACAGTTACTTCCCACAAACATAAAATAAATGCTCGCTGACCCAGGGGTGTTAGTGGTGCAAGTCTTTAATCCCAGCACTCAGGAAGCAGAGGGCAGGCAGATCTCTGTGAGTTTGAGGCCAGCCTGGTCTACAGAGCAAGTTCCAGGATAGCTAGGGCTGTTACAGAGAAACCCTAACTCAAAAAAAACAAAAAACAAAAACAAAAACAAAATAAAAAAACTGCAAATGCTTTCTGAGAGTTCACCTTCCTCTCTGAGTCCCCTCCTCTGTAGAAATTTGGGTTCATAGTCCTCAGTCCAGATGTTTCAGGGTTCTTCAAAGGGGGACAGCCTGATGAGGTGGAAGACAGGAAAGGAATAGGTCACTCCTTTGCTGCATAGTGCCCATTGTTTCTTTCTTTTGTTTTGTTGTGGACTCCATGCTCTTGGGTCAGGGGCTAGAAGCTCTTAACCATTGCCTCCTCTGATGATTCTCTAGGAGAGCAAGCAGAGTCAGGGATGAGGGTCTTCCTCTCTCTTGGAACAGGGAAACACAAAGGTGGGATACAAAAACAGCACAGAGTCACAGTGGGCCAGGTCTGGGCTGGGAACTCTACTGGATCACTTTGTCCTTCAGCCTCAGCCTCCTCTTGTGGAGCGGTACCCTACACCTCAGGAGAAAAGAGCCTTGAATGGCTCAGAAGCAATGTCTTTGTTCATGTTCAGACTTGGCACACAGTGACATCCTGTCCCTGCAATTGCAGCCCTCATTACAGCTCTGGCTAAGCTCCAAGGGAAGTGCACGCCTGGTTCAATCCTAGGGAGGTTTTGTTGGTTTTCTTGAAGCAATGCATATATTCCCTTTACCATCCGACCCCACACATGTGCTGAGATTGATGTGGTTACTTATTTTCTAAATCTTTAATGAAATGTACATCTCTATGTGAGTATGTGCACAAACGCAGGTGGCGCAGGTGTTCAAGGCCAGGAGTGTTGGGTCTCCCTGGAGTTGCAGCTCTCACACCTGTCACATGGATGTTGTCTCTCTGCAAACTACACCATCCTCCACCAGTGGAAGGGAAGGCCGCCAGTGTGCCATGTGTAGCAGAGAAATGACAGGACAACAAAATGGGGCCATCAACTGGTGGGATAGGACTATTGGCTGGCTCCCCTTGGTGGAACAGCAAGTGGCCACATGTCTGAAAGCAGAAATGGCTCCTATTTCTAGATCCCAATGCTAGGCCACCCTGAGTCTGACTCCACATGCTGGTTCCTCAGCACCCTCGATCATCCATCTTGTGGGTGTCGGGCTGCTGTCTCTTCATGATCTCTTTCCTCAGTAGCAGGATGATCACATGCCTTCATTTCTCCCTGGAGAAAACAGTCACCTGAGGCTTGGAGGCTTGGGCCTGGGGAATGTTCTGGTCACTCTCTATTTGTTAAAGCAACCAGATTAAATCACAGCCAGCCCGGGTTCTGGGAGGAACCATGAGAGGGGTGGGTGGCCCACAGGAGAGAGGGGAATTAGTGGGCAGCCATTTTGGCAGACCCTCTTCTGCTCATGGGTCCCTGAGGACAACATCCATGTGACGGGTGTGAGAGCTCACAAACTCCAGGGAGACCCAATACTCCTGGCCTTGAACACCTGAACACCTGCGCTTGTGCACACACTCACATAGAGATGTACATTTCATTAAAGGTTTAGAAAATAAGTAGCCACATCAATCTGAGCACGTGTGTGGGGTCAGATGGTAAAGGGAATATGTCAGTTTTTGCCTTTCACCATGTGGGTCTTGGGTCTTCAGGCTTGGTGACATACTCCTTTATCTGCTGAGCCATCTGGCCCACCTTCAAGTCATTTCCTTATGATACAGTCAGACTGTGTGTATGCAAACAGCCATTCTACCAGCCAATCCAGGTAGACAGTAGAGCCTGTGGCCTTTGTGGCTGTCTTGGATTTCATGGATGAATTCTGTTGCTCCTCTCGCTCTGCTCTCCATCCTAGCTTCAGATGCACAGCCCGGACCCTTGACCAGGACTGAAGCAGCACTTGGCATATGATATTTCTGCTAATCAAATGGACCAGAGAAGTTTCTGAGCCACACAGGGCACCTTGGAGCCCATGGTTTTCAGGCTCAGATAAGCAAAGTCAGAGTGGTTATTTCCGAGGTTGCTACAGCCCAGGCATCCTCCCTGGAGACACCGAGCTGCTGGGTAAGACTCAGCACAGTGACCAAGAGGATGGACACTGGATGTCACTGGTCACCCCAGATGCTGAAGGTGAGGTCAGGTGGCCAGACCCCAAGTCAGCATCCTGGGCCTGTGTCTCACCTCTGACTTGTGGGGTCCCTTCCCTGAAGCAGGCATTGCTATGCATACAAGAGGGACACAGAAGCAGAAGAGGGATCCTGGGTAACTCTGTACCACCCCTGTCAGCCTTTCTCTCCCTATGGTGACCCTGTGGAATGCTGTGGTATGGGTTTTTGAGGAGTGCCCAGCAGGGTTTGTGAGCTCAAGGGTGTGTCTTGGGTGTGCACATGTGGTATTTGTGTATACAAGACTATGTGAGTGTGAGACAGACTGAGTATGTGACACTCAGTGAGTGCAGCTTGGGACAGGTGGGAGCTGGATCTTTGGGTGCCTGCAGATGAATGCATAGCAATGAATGCGCCTGCTTCTCCCCAAGGGTGCTGAGGCAAGAAGCTAGGTGGGGACATTGGTGTGGCTCAGTCCACTCCTCACAGGCATCCGGCCTCCTTCCGCTAAAGGCTACCCTCAGGGCCCAGTAGGGAATGTCACTGCTCAGCTATTGCCGGAAGATATTCTGGCATCTGGAGCCTCCCCAGAGCTCCATGCATCCTCATCCTGAGTTTCCTTTCCCCATGTTGTCCCATCTCCTGACTGAGGTTTGCGCTGCACCGTGAACCTCCTGCCTTTGCTTATGAGGCTCCTCACCCTGATGCTGCTCCCCTCCGAGGCTGTTTCCAGGTCTACCCTGACCTCCAAGGCCAGGCTAAACTGCTGCCCAGCATCCCTTGCTTCTCTGCTTTCCCCTTCTGCTCTTCGAACCCAGGTTTTCCTGGGAACAGGTAAGAGGCTTATTTGTTCCATCCCATGAAAACCTGGAGTCCGAGGCTGGCATGTAGTATTCTCTCTGGAATTGACCTGGTGGCTAAAGCCCTGGCTCTGGCTCTGGGACTGAGCTGGAGTCCTAGCTCTGCTACTCAGACACCTGACAGTCTCTTCTCACCTCGCTTGTCACCTAATGACGTCATGTGGCTGCCCAGGAGGACACAGGGCCAGGGTGCCCTGGTTGGAATTGGAGATAGAGCAGGGAGTTTTGCAGAGTATGAAGGATACTGTCTTCCCAGGTCATGTGCTGACAGTACATAATAACCCTGGCCCACTGAGGGTACTTTACAGTGAAGGGGCCTCCCTTGCCAAGGGGCTGGCACTTTTCTGTGGGCTTTCACCTGCTACTAGCTTCCCGCAGACCCTTCTGTTGAGAGGTACACCTCAAAAAGAAGCCAAAAGCCAGGGAGAGCGCCTGGGGTTCCTGGCTGCTTGGCAGTGTTTGTGCAGCTCCTGCTATATATGTGCCAGGCTGTGCTGGGCGCAGGCAGAATCAGCAAAGATCCCTGCCCTCTCAGCAGGGAGGTGGGTGAGGCCACAGTGAATGCACTCAACTATCTGCTATACTTGCAGGTGAAAAGTCCATGGAGGGGGAGGATTAGGAGATAAGGAGGAGAAGGGTAGAAAGGGTCCCAGTGCAGCTATACTTGGCAGAATGATGGAAGGCTAGGATTGGCCTAGGATGGTCTCTGGGATGCTGAAGAGCCCAGGACTCCTAAATCTGGGTCCTGACTCCTTTGAGAAGTTGACAATAGTCTTGAGCTCTCCTCAGGAACACATACACTGAGCATGCCCATGTCACACACTACACTATATTCACACACACACACACACACACACACACACACACACACACACACACACACACATGCTTACAAGCACGCTGAGAATTCTGGAATGTTCCTGGACACCTTGCAATAATGGATCCCTGTCTATCCATTGCTCTGGCCTGACCAGAATGGAAACTGAAGCTTGCGGAAGAGAGACTTGTTTAGGGTCACCCATGAGGCAATTCTCCAACTAGAACTTGGGCTAGGTCTCTGGAAGCGAGAAAGCCCTCCAGGGACCTTCAGAGAGATGGGTTATCTGGGCTAGGTCCTGAAGGATGAGTAGGAAACCCTCACCTGTAGACCCAGAGGCCAGGTGGGAATACCCAGGCAGAGGAATGCAGCTGCCTAGCAGGTAGAGCCAAGGCTGAGCTAACAGACCCAGCGATTGTTCCCAGAGCCAAATCAACTCCAGAAAGAAGCAACCCAAGCTGTAAGGTGACACCGTGCACACGCTGGGGGCAGGATAATCTTGTATCTGGGCTTCTCCTAACTCTAGCTCCCTCAGCCTCCAAGTCTACCAGAGGAGGGGGAGGGGAGAAGGACCACCTACCAAGCCCCTCCCTGACCACACACAGGAAGTTAACTGAGGTGGGAGCCAGATGCTGCTGATGTCTGTGGGATGATGGTTGCAAGCACCTACTCTACAATGAAGAAGCTCATGTGTAGGCCAAGGGTTCACAGTGAGGCAGGACTGGAACCCAAGCTTCAACAAGCCTATCATCTCCCCTGCCTCCAGCTGCCTAGTGGGATTGCCTAGCTGGAGGGAAGGAAATGGGAAGGGGAACCAGAGAGGCTTCTCTCTCTCTCTCTCTTTCCTGCCATCTCCAGCTGAGGTGAGCTTCTCCTCCCACTGGGCCTGGGCTGAGAGGGGGAGGAGCATGTAGTATCCTGGGCCTCACCAGGGACTGGTTGAATGTGGCCAAGAAGTCACTTGTCATCTCTGAAGGACTGGGGAAATCTGTACTCACCACAGTGTCCCAACAGACCGGGAGAGAAACACTGAGAAACGGAGCTGGACTTTGGTATGACCCTAACCAAGGCAGCACCCCCTCCCTCCCAGAGGCCTCCCAAGAAGCTTGGGAATCTGGAAAAGGAAGGAAAACAAAGACCCAAGGGTGGTGGTGGGGACAAAGAGCAAACAGCAAGTCCCCAGAACCTTCCAGATGAGGCCAACTCTGGGCAGGGCAAATCAGGGCCCTCTCTTGTTATCCACACAACTGCAGGGGGTGGTGCTGGGAAGAGGGCGGGCCTACTTCTCACTACTTTCTGAGCTGATGCTGAAGGTTCAGGACAGGCAAATGTGAGTGTTTTGCATTATATTGAAATCAAAGGCCATGGAAGTTGGGTGTGGTAGGGTAATGTATGGGAGGCCCTGGGCTCCATCTCTCTGCACCACAATAAGTACAGACAGACAGACAAATAATAGGTAATCCAAGAGGGAGTCAAGCTATAGAGTATAAAGGTGGTGTATTGATTTTTAGATTACAAAAAAAAAAAGGCCTCATATTAAGGAAAGTATCAGGGCTGGAGAAATGCCTCAGTGGTTAAGACCTGCTAGTCTTCCAGAGGTTCTGAGTTCAAGTCCTAGCACCCATGTCAGGTAGCTCACTTCTGCCTGTAATCCAGCAGGAGGCTGGGGGTGGGAATCCGCCTCCCTCTTCTGCCATCCAATTCCACATCTACATTCTGTACACTCTTAGGACACAAACATGCCTCTGGGTAAATAATAAAAATAAGAGTTAAAAATTATTTAAAAAAGAACAGTGTCATGAGGGCTGGTGGTTAAAGAGTAATTGCTACTCTCTTCCCTCCCTTTTTTATTTTATTGTTTTTTCTATTTTGTGAACTTAACATCATGCACCCTGTTCCCTCTCATCTCCACACCCCCTCAGACCCACCCTCCACCCTTGCAACCTCCCCCCACATAAAAAAAAAACTCATTGTGTCTGTGTCTGTAGTGTGTCTCAGTGTGTTCCACAATATTGCCTTTGTCCACACATTTTTGCTTGCAAATGTTCACTATAATGACTCCTTGGTCTGGTATGAGGCCTCTGGCTTCTGCTACTCTGTCAGTACTGGAACCTCACTGGGACTCCTCTCAGACATGCTGTAACTGTCCTGTGTCGTGGAGATGCTGTAGTTTTGGGTCTGTGGAACTTGCCTCTTCTTGTACTCCAGCAGTTCATCCATGATGTGGGCCAACTCAAAGCCCTGGTTCTGGGCCTGCAACCCCCAATTGCAGGGCCTGCTCTCCTGAGTGCTGCAGCAGGTAAGGGGTTGGATCAGCTCTCCTGCTTTCATGATCCCATCAGGGACAATTCTCCCACCTACTATCTGTGGTGAGGGCAAGAGAATAAAGGGGATCTCTCCCATGCCAACACCACAAAGCAGACAGAAGGCAGGACTGACTCTCCCATACTCACTTTCTCGGGACTGGCTCACCCACAATACCCTCATCCAGGGCCAGGCAGGGCTCTCCTAGTCTCTGGCCTGCTTCCTGTCCTGGTAGCCCATCTGGTGCTTGCCTGGTGCTGGACTGGTGGTCGACACAGGCTAGCTCCCTTTTTGGGCCCCATGGCATCAAAGTGATGTTGGCATCCAGCTTGCTTTTGTCTTTCTTCCTCCCCCCCCTTATGTTAGGCTACTATTCATTCAAATATTCATAGGTCAGAACACTGAATGCAGACGTAGCCTCTCTCCTCTCTGCCACCTACTGATGCATATGTGACACAGCAGTCACATCTGCAAAGTCTCTAGGGGCAAAGCAATTGCTACTCTTGCAGAAGATCTGGGTTCAATTCCCCATACCCATATCCGGTAGCTCCTAATTGCCAGTAACTCCAGTTCCAGGGCATCTGATGTCCCTCTTCTGGCCCTGAGAACACCTGCACATGCACGCGCACACACACACACACACACACACACACACACACACACACACACACACTGCATGCACACATACATAAGCATATATGAAAATAAATATTTTAAAAAGTGAGGGTGGAGAGATAGCTCAGCAGTTAAAAGTACTTGTTGCTCTTCAGAGGGCCCAGCTGGGGTTCCCAGCACCGGAATGTCAGCTTGCAACTATCCATAACTTCAGTTTCAGGGCATCTAACATTCTCCTTCTGAACTCCACTGGCACCAGGCATAGATGCAGACAGAACATTCATATAAAATAAATAAATCTTTTTTTTTTTTTTTTTTTTTGGTTTTTTCGAGACAGGGTTTCTCTGTGTATCCTTGGCTGTCCTGGACTCACTTTGTAGACCAGG
>CAJQZJ010000418.1:5709458-5727844 GCA_907164525.1 Lophiomys imhausi | reverse complement strand
CGGGCACCTCCAGCGCAGCGCTCGGCCTCGCCGCCGCGCCCCCGCCGCCGCCCCGGGGTGCAGTCAAGCGGCCGCGCCGGGCCCGCGGGACGGGGTGGAGGTGGGGTGGGGGGCGGGGATCGGGCCGGGCCGGGGCCGCGCTGCCTGCGATGCCGGGCGCCCGCCGCAGCCGCTGCTGCTGGAGCCCGGGATGGGGCGAGGAGAGGCTGCGGCGGACGCCAGCATCTCCCCGCCGGGGGCCCCGGGGGCCGCGGAGCCGCCGCCGCCGCTGCTGCTGCCGCCGTCGCTGAGACCCAGCGGGCGATGGGTGAGTTGACCCTGAAGTCGGGGGACCCGCGCCGCAGTCCTGCATCCCGGGCGCCCCAGGCCTCGCCTCTGCGTCCCCACCACCGCCCCCAGTGCTGGTCCCGCAGCCCCGGGGGCGGGGGCCTGGTGCCGAAGAGGGGCGAGTTGTGGGGGGCTGCTAGCCGGTACCCCCTGCCCCCACCCGCCTGCTCTCTGCAGCTCTCACTGGCCGTAGAGCAGAGCCTGGCGTTGCGACCCCCTCCCTTGCTTGGCTGGACGGTGGTGTGGAGGGGGCATCCCCAGGCGCGGGGCTCCAGCCATGCTTTGTGCGCTGCGCTCGCCCTTCCACCTCCGGCGCGGCTCGGGGCCGGGGGCGCGGGGCCTCAGCTCTTGCCTTCCCCACCCGAGACCCCGGGCTGCTGCGGCGGCTGGCTGAGGCCCAGGCGCGGTTGGGGTGCTGGGCGGGTGTGGGGGCTGTGCCTGGAGCTGTAACTACAGCTGCCTTAGTGGGAAAAGCGGACGGTGAGAGAGCCCTCCCCCCATCTTTTACTGGGGAGGGGGCTCCCTCTCTTTGCACTACACTGCCCAGAGCGGAGGAGGACTCCTCCTGGCAGGGGGAGGGCGCTATAAATATCTGCAAATAGTTCTGGAACCGGGGATGGGGAGGGGAGGTTGCTTGGTTGTGCCGGTTGGCGGGGGTGCCTGAGCTGGGGTACAGCAAGCAGAAGTGCTGCGCCCCAGCCAGCTCTAATGACCTGAGGTCTGATGATGCTTCCTAGCCTACAGAACATTCAGAAGGGGGATTAGGCAGGAATGTTTCCGCTACTGGGATTCTTCTATGGCCCTCCATCCTCCCTGGGAGATGGGTGCAGATATGCCTCGATGGGGGATTGACCTGTCACCCGGAGGGAGGGCCACAGTTATTAAAAGTCCAGGCACTGAGCCAAGCATGAGGATGGCAGGGAGAGCAAGACAAGGCTCTCTCTGGGAGTTGGCAACTCTAAGATTATTAGTGCTGCCCAATGCTAAGGACAGACAGGGTTTCTGGGAAAGTTAGAAAGAGGGCTTCTCTGCCTTAGGGAGAAAGAACCTTCTGGAATACATGACTCCAAGGTGGAAGAGTTCCCAGGGCTGAAGAAATAGCAGGAGCAAGGGCCTAGAGGTGAGAATCCCTGGTGTGCAGTATGATGGGGCACTGAGCCATCATGAGAAATGAGCAGAAGTGTAGGTGTCCCGTATGGCTGGCCGTGATCGTGTAGTGGTTAGTGCTCTGCCTTGTGGCCTCAGCAATCTTGGTTTGAATCCCTGTCACAGCATCTTTGGTGGGCCCTGCCAAGGTGTGCTGCTGAGAAATTGCACCAGGAAACAGATCTAATGTAAGAGATTTAATGGGGGAGGGGAGAGCAAAGGACTGTCTTGGAGTGGGGACATGAGGGAGAGATAGAGGCAGATAGACAGGGAGACAGAGACAGAGAGGGAACAAAAGAGAGAGAGAGAGGTGAGAGAAGAGATGAGAGGGAGAAATCTGGGGTGACTGGGGGCCCTTTTATTCACAGCACCCAGCACACCTGGCATAAGCTGCTGTTAGAACTCTGAGGGCAGGCCAGTGGGAATGCCTATTTGCTAACAGTGGAGAGGGAAGCTAAGGCTTCAGGACCAGAGGGCCAGGTGGAGAAGACAGGGAAGGCCACACCAGGAAGCTGGTACTGGCTCCTGAGGACAGCAGGGAGCTGTCCTTGTCAGGGATTGAGCACACTGCCTCAGCTGCCTCCTCTGAGATTCTGTCTGTGTGTCCAGTGGTCAGCGCTACTGGCTGCTCATTAGTTATTCCTTCTACTGTAGCTGTCTCACTTCAGGAAGTTGATGTTCTGAGCCTCAGTTTCCACCTCTGTCAAGAGGAGAGAGTCCTCCCCAGAAAGTGGTGAGGATGCTGGCACTTGAACTGCATTGAGAAATTGCTGGCTGCTTCCTTGATATTATTACCTGTAAAATGAGGCCATCTGATGCCAGCTGGCTGTGAGGTCAGTTTCATGGGGAGTGCAGGCTGTGCTTGAGGATCATGGGAGGACTGGTGTGGAAGGGAGAGCCTCAGTCATTGGGAAACTGCGCAGGGATTCCTTCTGGGATTCTGGGAGGTGAGTGGTGGAGAATGGCTGGCAGGAGGATGGTCTACAGGTAAGAGTCCTCTGGTCCCTCTGGGTACCCACCACTCTGCATCTCCTTTCCCAGCAAGAGACTTAGGTATACGGCCGTGCTCCCGGAGTGCAAAGGATTGTTGTTTCCCATATTGTATGATGCTTTCCCTCTTCCTCCAGCCAGATCTAACTCTCCATGTGGAGACCCAGAAGTTTCTAGAAGTTTCTTCAGACATTCAGGCCAAAAAAGTGTGTTGCATTCAGGTGAGGGATAGGGGCTAGAGAGGACATAGGCCTTTTTCTCAGATTAGCATTTAGCTGGGCAATGGATCACACCGGGCACTTTCCATATGCCAGCCCTGTGCTGGCTGCCTGGAACTTAGGCAAAATCCTGTGAAGCAGACTCCAGATCCAGTGGCCAGCTTCAGATCCTGGCTCTGCCGCTTGTTGATCGGTGACTATATCTCTGATCTCAGCTTCCCTAACTCTAAGACAGGGACAATGCATATGCTATGATTTGAGCAGTTTAATATGGTTTCTGCTGGGTATTTACTGTGCCTTGTTAGAGTGAACCTTGGAAGCTATGCATTTGTCCCAGCACATGGGTCGTGTGTGTTCCTGTGGTCAGGGGCTTGCCTTCCGATGTCATCGCTCAGGCAGGGGAAATGGGAATACTGATGTCTGGCTGTCTGGTAAAATAAAACCCCTGATGATGAGTGTTGGTCAATTCCGGTGGTGTAAATCTTCCCAGCAGTGGCTAACAGGAGCTTTTTTTCTTTTAAATATTCACTTATTTTTATTTTAGGTACATTGGTGTTCTGTATGTGTGCGTGTAGGGGTGTCTGATCCCCTGGAACTGGAATTACAGACAGTTGTGAACTGCCATGTGGGTGCAGAAAATTGAACCTGGGTCCTTTGGAAGAGCAGCCAGTGCTCCTAACTACTGAGCCATCTCTCCAGCCCCTCCTAACAGGAGCTTTTGACTTGGCTAAGCTGGCTGGTCAGCAAGCCCCAAGCATCCATCCATCTCAGCCTCCCCAGCACCAGGAGGATCATAGGCAATGTGCATGTGGTGGATCTGGCTTAAAAAAAAAAAAAAAAACAAAACAGGTAAACAGGTCCTAGGGATGGACCTGAGGTCTTCAGACTTGCACGGCAAGTGCTTTACCAACTAAGTCATCTCCTCAGCCCCTGGCCATGGAAATGTTAATAGTTGTATGTGGTGTACTTACAGTAACTCATACCAAGAGTACCACAGAAGTCCCCTGTGCAGAGGGGGACATCGAGGTACAGCTTGTTGACATTGACTCATCCTTATTGTCATAGCTTGAGCCTCACTGTGTCAGGGAAACCAATGTGAGTCCTGGTCCTTTCTGTCAGACCACAGAGCATGTGCCTCTTGCTTTTGCATGTTTCTGTGGCTTTGTCTGTATGTGGATTATTTTTAGTTTTAATTCTGGGTATGTGTCTGTATCTGTGTGAATGTGCGCCTGTGTGTGTGAGGTATCCAAGGAGGCCAGAAGAAGGTGTCCGATCCCCTGGAGTTGAGGTTAAAGGCACTTATGAGCTGCTTGATGTGGGTGCCGGGATCTAAACTTGGGTCTCTGGAAGAGCAGCAAGTGCTCCTAACCACTGAGCCATCTCTCCAGCCTGTTTTGTTTGTTGTTAATGTATTTTTCTTTTTTGGTTTTTCGAGACAGGGTTTCTCTGTGTAACAGCCCTGGCTGTCCTGGACTCGACTCGCTTTGTAGACCAGGCTGGCCTCGAACTCACAGAGATCCGCCTGCCTCTGCCTCCCGAGTGCTGGGACTAAAGGCGTGCGCCACCACCGCCCAGCGTTAATGTATTTTTCAATAGGCAGTCAATGATAGATATACGAAGGAGGTGTAACAGAATATTTTTATTTACCAAAACTTACATTTATTAATACTTAACAAGCATCTATAAAGTACCTAAATCCTATAATTTAAAACCTAAAATCTACCTAAGAATACTTTAATACCTAAAACACTCTAATACCTATATAAGAACACTTAACACTATTTTAAATTTCTTTTCTTACTTCTTTTTTTTTTTTTTTTTTGAGACAGGGTTTACTCTGTGAAGCCCTGGCTGTCCTGGACTCACTTTGTAGTCCAGGCTGGCCTTGAACTCACAGAGATCCTCCTGCTTCTGCCTCCCAAGTGCTGGGATTAAAGGCATGCGCAACCACGCCTGGCTATTTTAAATTTCTTAAAATGATCTTAAATTTCTTAGCATAGGTCCATGTAGGGTGGCTTGGCTTACAGTGGTCCCATCAGGTCTTTCAAGCTTAAAGTCTGTTGGGCCTTATTTTGTCAGTTTGTAAGGCCAGTTTATTTTCACCATCAAATTGTGGCCAGTTTATAAAACCAGTCAGTCCCAGCTGCGACAGTCCCAAGCTTCTCCAGGCAGCTTTGTAACTCTGCTTGCCTCAATCACTTTTCCCGCGCTCTAGGGCCTCAAGAATGCCATGCCTTTGCCTTGGGCTATAGCACTCTAAATTCTGTTAATGGCGTACCTTGCCGTGCTCTTCTTCAATGTGGCCTCTCAGTCGGTGAGGGAAGGAGGAAGAAGAGAGGGAGGCCATGTGGATCTCCACCTTATACAGAGTCTGTATGGCATTCTCTCGGGATCCCTGGTGGTCTTGAGGGTCCACAAGACCTCCTGCAATGCTCAGTGGCAAATGACGTCATCTGCATGGTTTGTGAGCTTTCTTATCAATGCCCGCATATCATTCAGCCACAACTGGTTTCATCCAGACCAACAAGTAAAGGGACGCCAAGCTCCTCCCTATGTGCTGCCACATGTTAATCTGAACTGCCTACCAATTTCACTAAGGAGACCTGACTTCTGTCACAGAGGAGGCCTTTGGTCAACGTGGTAAATGTGAACAAACAAATAAATACATGAATGAATACATAAATAAATACATAAATGAATGAGTCTCAGCCTAGCCCCTTTTCCCTCTCTTCTCCATCTGTGATGGAGAAAACTGACCCTCCAGAAGGCAGCTTTACAATACAGAGAGATGACCACAGGGTAGGATTTAATTGTCCATGATCTCTCCTGTGTTCTAGTGTGGGGCCAACCAGGGGCCACAGCCTTGCCCATGTTTACACAGTTAACAGTATCCTAAAATAATTTTGCTTGTGCTGCCTCAAGTAGAAATGCCTCTGTTGGCTCACATATTTTAATTTTTTTTCTACAAACATAAAATTGGAGCAATGGAGACCATTCACACATCTAATTATTACTCACTTGCTTTATGAACTAGAGGTTATGTGTCACAATACTTTGGTTCCCTCTACAGTGGAGTCCTCTTGGGCGGGGGGGGGGGCGACAAGGGGAGAAGGCCTCAACAGCTTGTGTAGTCTTCCCGCTGTCCTGTCTCTCCCAACTAGGAACCTTCCAGAAGCACCAGGTGGAACTGAGGGGTCTAAATGGGCATTTATGGATTCAGGGTATCTGGCTGACAGAGACTCCCAGATGGATCACCACCTAGGTGTCCTCCCAGCTACACCTCCCAGTTAACGACTTATTCCTGTTCATTGGATACTCACCCCCTGCCTGAGGGCAAGATGCTTCAGATGTGTGTTCCCTGTGCCCAGGGGTCACAATGCCTGAGCATAGACATGGGGCCAGTGGGGATGCCTGGAATGGATGGCTCACAGCCAGGAAGTGGTAGGATCAGGGTTGCAGTCATTTTGTAGGGACTATTTTGTCTAGTTCACTATCTGGGCCCTCTTGTTCTTCCAGACCTGGCCCTTCTCGATCTGTGGGTTCCCAAGGGCCTGCATGAACCTTTCCCAAAGCAGTGGGCTGCAGAGCCTCCAGGCTACCCTCCTTGGGTGCTTGTTTTTCTTATAGCTGTCTCCTGTCTGTCTCTGGCCTCACCTGCCAGTGTGGGGGACATACTTTCCAGGCCCTACCTGGTTGTGTATTAGAGCCCCTCTGTGGCAGGTCTAGGACCCACAAAAAAAAAACTATAATAGTGGGGCATGGTGATAAAGGCCTTTATTCCCAGCACTCAGAAAGCAGAGACAGGTAGATCTCAGTGAGTTCCAGGCCAGCTTGCTCTACATAACAAGTTTCAGACTAGCTAAGGTTGCAGAGTAAGACCCTTTCTCAAAATCAAACAAGCAAAAGTTTAATTACACACATTCTCTCTCTCCCTCTCTCTGTGTGTGTGTGTGTGTGTGTGTGTGTGTGTGTGTGTGTGTGTGTGTGCATGTGTGTAGAACAGAGAACAGCTCTAGGGGTCAGTTCTATCCTTCTGGGGAATTGAACTCAGGCCACCAGACTCGGCAGCACGTGCCTTCACCCACTGAGCTGTCTTGCTGGCCCTATTTTTTAAATTTTTGTTTCTAAGGATAGAAGTCAGGGCCCTGCAGGGGTTGCTAGGCAAGTGCCCTGCCATCAAGCTACTTTCTTGGCCCACATAGCTTTAAAAATGTTATTTTGAAGATTGCAGGGCCCTTGGGCTCCCAAAAACCATTGTCTGGCCCCATGGAGTCCAGGCTGCCTGATGATTGGTCTGGCCCTCTTGCTTGTTCTTGGCCCCTGTTCCCAACCACCTAGGTCTTCATTACCATGCTATTTCTGGACCTCGTTGCCTCTTCTGGAGGCTGGTTCAGGCCTGGGCTGATCCCCGAGCTTGCCTATACTCTGGGAAGATCCTGGTGGTCAGCATGCAGCTGCATGGTGATGGCCACAAGGAAAGAGGCCACAAGACAAACTGCAGGTGATGGGAAGGGCTGGCACCAGGCCTCAAAGGCAGAAGGCATTCAATAAATATTCCTTAAACATTTATTGAATGTATTTGCAGGGACATCCAGGGAGGGCCATTTCTGGAAAGGATACAACTTGACCAGCACGGTAAAAGATCTAGAAGGTGCCTTCCTGACCACACTCAGTGAGGAAGTTTGTGGAGTTGTCTCCTCTTTCCAACTAAGACTTTGCCCCACCCTCCTGAAAGAATAGAGTGGGCAGATGATAATAAAACAGTATGAGATTTAAGTGAAACAGGTTTTTATCCTTAGTGGGATGGCAGCCAGGAGTGGATACAGCTCAAAGCTCTTAAAGGCCTCAGGATGCCAACCAAGAACAGCTTTGGAAGACTTCCTGAAGATCAGGTCTGTAGGTAGCCTTTGACACCCAGCAGCTCAAAACGGCCTCTTGTTGGCAACAGATAGCTTTGAGTCTCAGAGGTGGTGGTGGTTTAAATAAGAATGGCCCCCATAGGCTCATCTGTTTGAATGCGTAATTATCAGAGAGTGGCACTATTTGAGGAGGATTACAAGGTGTGGCTTTGTCGGAAGAAGTATGTCACTGGGGGGGATTGGGATTTGAAACTTTAGGTCTCAAAAGTTAATAGCCCAGCCCAGTCGTGCTCTCTCTCTCTTCCTCATGCCTGAGGATCGAGATGTAGAACTCTCAACTACCTCTCCAACACCATGTCTGCCTGTGTGCCACAGGTCTGCCTGTGTGCCGTGGTGCTTCCCCTCATGATAATAGACTAAATCTCTGAAACTGAAAGCAAGTCTCCAATTAAATGTTTTCTTTTATAAGAGTTACCTTGAACACGGTGCCTCTTTGCAGCAATAGGAGAATGACCGAAGGCCTTCAAGGTAGTGAATCTCTCAGTCTGCAGCAGCCTCCAGTTGAGTCTGGAGGCTAACTGGGGCAAACTCTGCCTGAGGCTTGAAAACAGTTATCACTTCCTCTTCTGGGGATGTTAAATTGTCCTTGGTTTAATGTGTGGCGGGCAAATAGGATGAAAAATAGGACCAGTCAGGGAGGAGCAGTCAGACCTGGTTGGGAAGGAACAAAACAGTGAGCCCACCAAAAGGAGCCAAAAGTTCACCAGCAACTTGTTAAAATGTTTCCATTGGTCCCTGTAGTCCTTGCGGTTCCCAGCTGCTTTGCTCAGGCTCCCCAAGGGCTTCTGAGGTTCCTGTGGGGTGAATTTACCAGTTTTTTTTTTTACATTTATTTATTTATTATGTATACAGTATTTGCTCTACATATATCCAGGCAGATCTCAATGTAGATGGCTGTGAGCCACCATGTGGTTGCTGGGAATTGAACTCAGGACCTTGGGAAGAACAGCCAGTGCTCTTAACCTCTGAGCCACCTCTCCAGCCCGAGTTTACCAGTTTTAAGATTTCCCAGCTTGGGGTGGAGAGATGGCTTATCAGTTTAGAGCTCTGGCTGCTCTTCCAAAGGACCCTGGTTCAAATCCCAGCAACCATATGACAGTTTGAAACTGTCTGTAATGGCCTGGTGTGGTGGCACATACCTTTTAATCCCAGCACTCAGAAGGCAGAGCCAGGAGGATCTCTGTGAGTTCAAGGCCAGCCTGGTCTATGGAGTGAGTTCCAGGATAGCCAGGGCTACACAAAATAACCCTGTTTCAAAAAAAAATTAATTCTGGGCTTGAGTCTGGCAGCAGTCAGACACCTCAAAAAACTCCATATGGTGTGGAAACCACCTGCCACTAACACTAAGTACTGTGAACCTAAATGGTTACAGCTCATATTTATAGTGCTAACAGGACCAAAATACTAAGAGTTTTATTTTATTTTTTAGTCTTTAATTTATTTATTTATACAGTCTTAAACTGTAGCCAGGGTGGCCTGGAAAGTACTATGTAGCCCAGATTCTGATCCTGCCTCAGCTCCTTCATTCTGGTATTTGCAGGTGTGGGATACCATGCCCATCTCTGAGCTGCTCTTTCTTTCTTTTCTTTGTGTAGCATTAAGTGTGGAATTCAGGGCCTTGGATGTGTGAGGCAAGTGCTTTGTATCAGAGCGATATGTTTTTATTATCTATTGTTTAAGATTTACTTTTGAGCCTGGCGTGGTAGTGCACACCTTTAATCCCAGCACTCAGGAGGCAGAGGCAGGTGGATCTCTATGAGTTCAAGGCCAGCCTGGTTTACAGAGTGAGTCCAGGACAGTCAAGGATACACAGAGAAACCTTGTCTCAAAAAAAACCTAAAAAAAAAAATATATATATATATATATAAAGGTTTTTTCCTATTTTAGATTTTTTTTATATGTATGAGTATTTTACTTGTATGTATGCATGTATGTATGTATGTATGTATGTATGTATGTGCACCATTAGTGTGTGCCTGGTGTCTATGGAGGTCAGAAGAGGACACTAGATCCTGGAACTGGAGTTACAGATGATTGTGAGCTGCTATGTGGTGCTGGGAGCTGAACCCAGGTCCTCTCTAAGAACAACCAGGGCCCTTACCCCTTGAGCCATCTCTCCAACCCCTACTTTATTTTAAAATTATTTGTGTGCACAGATGTCGGTGTATATGAGTACAGGCACCTGAGGAGACCAGAAAAGGGTGTTGGATTCCTGGGAACTAGAGTTATATGCATTTGTGAGCTGTTTGATGTGGGTGGTGGGCACAATTCCAGTCCTCTGCAAGAGCAGTATGGGCACTCAACTGCATGCAGAACTATGTCTCAGGCCTGTTGTATGTCTTTCTTGAGTGGAATGACTCCAGTATCTCTTGGGCCCCGCTCAGGGAGTGGTACCAGAATAATTCTCATTTCACTATAGAAACTGAGTCTCAGGCTAGAGCAGTCACACAAGCAGGAAGAAGTTTTGTAGAAGCAGCCTGTGTAGTGAGCCAAGACCATGGTATTCTTTTGACTGCTTTCAAAGCATTCCAAAGTGGGTAGGAAGGGATGACTCTGCTTCCTAACTTGTCCTAACCTGCAGTCAGAAGCCATTTAAAGGCAGTCCCCTGTCATACTGTATGCTACCAGAGTGTGAGTAAAACATGCTCCTGAGCTGGCTTGGAAGAGGTCACTGGAGCTGACGGGGGATTGTAATTTTGTAGAGTGGTCTGGTAGCATGACCAAAGGACTCTGTGATTGGGTTCAGCCTTTGGAAGAAAGTGCACCCCAAAGGTCACCTGGCACACCTCCAGGCAAGGGACTCTAGAGACCAAGCATCCAAGGGCTGACTAGGGCCTCACACATCACCACAGTTGGAAATATTTAGAGCCATACTGTAGCACAGGCTGGTGACTTTATACCCACAGCTGGGGACAAAGTGATATAGGAACCATGGTCCCTGGGTCTTGCAGCAGGGAGGAAGGGGGCACCTCATGTTCTTGGGGTGAGGGCACCTGCACCCTTACTTTAGAAACCCAGGAGCTGAGGCTGGGCATGGCAGTGCACACCTTTAGTCCCAGCACTCAGGAAGCAGAGCCAGGAGAATCTTTGAGTTCAAGGCCAGCCTGGTCTACCTAGAGAGTTCCAAGAAAACCAGGGCTGCGCAGACGGGGAAACCTTGTCTTAAAAAAAAAAAAGAAAAGTCGGGCGGTGGTGGCGCACGCCTTTAATCCCAGCACTTGGGAGGCAGAGGCAGGCGGATCTTTGCGAGTTCGAGGCCAGCCTGGTCTACAAAGTGAGTCCAGGACAGCCAGGGCTACACAGAGAAACTCTGTCTCAAAAAACCAAAAAAAAAAAAAAAAAAAGAAAAAAGAAAGAAAGAAAAAAGAAAAGAAAAGAAAGAAACTTAGGAGCTGATTTTTCCTGCTGGCTTTTGTTCCTTTGTCCAGAGCCCAGTCCCACCTTGTCTATGAACCCTCTTTGTCCATTTGTCATTGAAATGTCATACATTCTTTCATATAGAAAGCTAGGTCTAATCCCCAGGATGGGCCCAATAACCCAAAGCTTTGGTCTGTCTGCCCAATGGGATAGGCAGGGTACCTGTGCTGGGGGTACTGTGGCAGCGAGGAGCCTGGCTGAAACACCTCTGAACAAAAGAAGGGGATTGGCTGAAACTGGAGGTTAGAGGGCCAGCCACAAGGCTCACTTTGTGGTTCCTTGTGTCTCTGTAGCAAAGGGAGAGAGTCATGGCACAGATTTCTGGCTTACCTCCTGAAAGTATAGAAAAAGTGAAGCTGAGTCCAGGAGATCTCAGCCAAGAGAAAGGGCTGAGCTGGGAACCTCCAGGCCTTGTGGCCAGATAAAACTGCCCATTTTGTAGGAGGAACATTGAGGTCTGTGGCACTCAGGACTTATTTGGCATTCCACAAGCAGAGGTTAAAGGTTCTAGAGGTGTGCGATAGCCCAGATGTTCATATCCTTACATTCCTCATTCTGCCCCTGTCCCCAAGCTGGGGAACTTCTCCTCAGATCTGGGTAAGGTCTAGGGTGGATGAAGAGTGTGGAAGATGGAGTTCTCAGAGCTCTGAGCTCCTGTCCTCCAGTGTGCAGAAGGATAAAATCTGAGAGAGAAAAATGCATGCTCCCTCAAAGTTGGCAGGAAATCTATGGCGATGGTTTATTCCAGAAAAAAGGTCCGGGGGTGCGGGAGAAAGGAGGGCCTGTGAGAACTCAGGCCTGAAGGAACCAGTGGGGCAGGAGAGTGGCCATGCTGCCCTGTTTCGGTTGGTGTTTTCCTAAAATGGATAAAGAACCATTAAAACAGCTGGGTGTGGTGGTGCAAGCCTTTAATCCTGGCACTCAAGAGGCAGAGGCAGGCTAGCCTCTGAGTTTGAGGCCAGCCTAGTCTACAGAGTGAGTTCTAGGACAGCCAGGACTACACAGAGAAACCCTGTCTCAAAACAAACAAACAAACAAAAAATTGTTAAAACAGAAAAATGAAGTTTCGTCTTCGAAAGACAAGAGGGGGGGAAAAGTTCCCTGATTAGAGCTACCCCTCCTTTGATCTGGTTTTGGTACCACCATCACCTGTGGCAGCTTCCCTGTGGCTGGCTGTGGGAACTCCTAATAGGACTTTTTTGGCCCTAGCCCCATTCCTTAAGTGTATGTGGTACAAGGAAATACGTTTCTCGTCTTCCTCCTCCTCCTCCTCCTTCTTTCTGAGACAGGATCACATGTAGCCCAGGCTGGCCTCGAACTTGACATATAGCTGAAGATGACGTTGGACTCCTGATCCTTCTGCTCCAGCCCTCAGGGTCACTAGGGTATGTCAGCACTTATGTGCCTGCCATTTAGCACTTGGTCTTCTAGGCGAGAAGATTAAATAAGTAATTGATGGGGCAAGAATTAGCTGGGTGGTAGTCTCATGGAGGTCATGAGTGTGGGCTCAGCCCCTAAAGCCCTATGCAGTACTCCTGATTTTTGTAATCAAACAAACAAACATAAATAGTTGGGCGGTGATGGTGCATGCCTTTAATCCCAGCACTTGGGAGGCAGGTGGATCTCTGTGAGTTCGAGGCCAGCTTGGTCTACAGAGTGAGTCCAGGACAGCCAGGGCTTGTTACACAGAGAAGACCTTGTTTCACAAAACCAAAAAAAAAAAAAAAAGATTTATTTATTTTTATTTTTGTATGTGTAGGTTTGTACACTGAGTGCAGGTGCCCCAGAGGCCAAAAGAGAGTGTCAGATCCCCCAAGAGATGGAGCTGTGGGCAGTTGTGAGTTGCACAGCATGGGTTCTGTGAAACAAACTTCGATCCTCTTCAAGATCAGTATGTGTTCTCAACTGCTGAGACATCTATCTCTCCAGCTCCATCTGTGTGTGCCCTTTGACGATGGGTAGCCTCTTGTGTCCCCAATGGAGACAGTTAAATCCTGACCCAAGGCTCCTAATGCAGAAGAGTACAGTCTGCCTGTGCTATGGTGGGACTTCCTTTTAGTCCTTGCTGAAACTCAGAAATGCCCTCCCATGATATGGAGCCACCGTAGAGTCTTGGGACCCACCCTGCCATCCTCAAAGGCACTGATAGCATGGGGAAATACTTAGCCACATTTTCCAGTCATTGTACTGGGAAGTGTTTGTGTGGAACTGGCTCTTGTCTGCAAGAATGACCCCTGTTAGGGTCTATACAGCTGACTTTCAGACTCAAGCCTGACTCTCAGGAGAGTGAAGACAAAACTTTTTTTTTTTTTTTTTTTTTTTTGGTTTTTCGAGACAGGGTTTCTCTGAATATCTCTGGCTGTCCTGGACTCGCTTTGTAGACCAGGCTGGCCTCGAACTCACAAAGATCCGCCTGCCTCTACCTCCCAAGTGCTGGGATTAAAGGCGTGCGCCACCACCGCCCGGCCGACAAAACTTTTAATATCAAATATATTTATTAATAACTATAAGCACCTTTAACAAATATGAATACTTATAATCTAACAACTAGCCCTAAGAATAACTATAAATCCCTATTATTTAACAACTAACCCTATTAATAACTATAAATGCTTATTATCTAACAACCCTAACCTTTTAGAAGGATACAGTCTCTGGGGCAGGTCCTCTGTTGTCAGGAACACCTCAGGAGTAGATCCATTATGGCACTTGGTCAACAGTCTTTCTTCAGAAACATCTCAGATGTAGATCCTTTAGGGTAAATTGGCTATGACAGCTTTTTAAAAAAAGATTATATATATATATATATATATATATGAATGAGAGCTCTAGCTGCATGTACCCCTACATGTCAGAAGAGGGCATCAGATTCCAGTATAGATGGTTGTGAGCCACCATGTGGTTGCTGGGAATGGAACTCCGGACCTCTGGAAGAGCAGACAGTGCTCTTAACTGCTGAGCCATCTCTCCAGACTGACAGCTTCTTTTAAAATGAGGCTAGCCGGGCGGTGGTGGCGCACGCCTTTAATCCCAGCACTTGGGAGGCAGAGGCAGGCGGATCTTTGTGAGTTCGAGGCCAGCCTGGTCTACAAAGTGAGTCCAGGACAGCCAAGGATACACAGAGAAACCCTGTCTCGAAAAACCAAAAAAAAAAAAAAAAAAAAAAAAAAATGAGGCTTGATGCTTTCTTCTCTCTGGAGCCTCAGCTGTCCATAGACCAACTTGGTCTGTTTGTATTAGCCACTCAGCTGCTCTGCAACAGTTGTTGGGGTTGGCCATAGTTCTATTCAGGCTGTTGTTTGAACTGGTTGAACACCTCAAGGCAAAAGTTGTGCCACAGGGTTTAGTCCTTGGCTTTTGGCTGCCTTGCTGAGGCCTTCTCTGCTCACTAGCTTCTTTCTGCTTCAGGGAGAGCTAACAATTTTTTCAGGTCTGTTTCAATCCGCCTGCATTAGCTCCACCAGATGTTACAAGCTGTCTAGTGTGGGAATTCTCAGGCTCCACCCACTTCGTCCTTAAGTAAGGTCTCTTCTTGTTTCACCTGGCTTCAGCCTAATCTGGGCTTTGCACACTTCATAAGGCTATTAGCAACTGAAAACAATGCCAAGCTATTAGCCTTGGTTTTTCGAGACAGGGTTTCTCTAACAGCCCTGGCTGTCCTGGACTCACTCTGTAGACCAGGCTGGCCTCGAACTCACAGAGATCTGCCTGCCTCTGCCTCCCAAGTGCTGGGATTAAAGGCTATAAACCTTGTTTTTAGTCCACATGCTGCCATGCCAAATGCCTACAGGTGCCAGGCTGATCTATTTATGTTAATCTAACTCCCCTTACAGGAGAGCCCCAGGCAGAGAGCAGAGCTGAGCTGAGTGGCCCTGAGTGTTTGCCGGCAGGCTCTGGGAAGTTCAGAATCTACTGATGCCTGGAGCCGACAGGCTTCACTTGCTCTGTTGGGGCCGTGCTCCTTGTGTTGCTTGGGTCCCTAGATACAGGGAGCACTGCAGGCCTGTCATCTGCTGGGTCCTCCTAGCTCACGCCCATTCTTTCACACAGTGGGAACAGCGTGGACACGGTGAGGAAGATACTAAGCCCCTTGTTCCAGCCATTCCTCCTCATGCCCCACATTCTTTATCCCCATGTGTGGGGGTCTCTGCAAATGCTACCACTGGCAGAGGGATAGTCGGTGAGAGGCCAGAAGAAAAGCCAGTTCAGCACGACTTAGTTAGCTGGGCTGGTGTAGGAAAATAATGGCTAATTAAATGATTTAACCAATATTTATATTATATTAATTGATCAGCCGCTGTTAATCCTTTACCTGCCATTATAAATGAGCACACACAGACATCAGATGGATTTTTAAAAGCCTTGGCCTGAATTGTGCAATCCTAGCCCATCTAAGCTAGCTCATAATTCTATTATCCAAATATGACCGACCCCATATATACATATGTCCCTTAGGACTGCTATTCTCCACGCTATGCCGATGTTCCAGGCCACATGGAATGATCTTCTTTAATCTATCCCATGGCATGTGTCTCTCCTTCTTCCTGCTCCTGGCTTCTCCCAAGATGCTCTCTGTCTCTGAAGCCGGTGCACCTTAGTCCTACCTACCTCAGTCTTTGCCCAATCTCCAGGCCTCAGCATTTATTTAACCAATCAGAGACAATGTAAGTAACAGACAGCAAGCAGGACCAATTAACATTTAGAATGCTTAACACCACCCCATCAGGCTGGTTTAAACTTCTAGAGTCTGATTACTAGGCAGTTTGTTGTAGGCATGTTTGAGTAGAGTTCAATTTGGAAAGAAGTCTCCTGGTGTAGAGCAATACCCAGTGCACAAGGAGGCATAATTACATCGAAACTCAACTGGAAGTACAAGCCTTTGTTTTCTAAGAAGATGGGATAGGCCACATGTATTATCTTAAGGGCCCAGGGAGGGATCTGGATAAGTGTAGAGCTCAACTGGGCTAGTAGCCACCTCCAGTCCTTCTTGTGGGAGCTTGGTATGGCCTGACCCTACAGATAGTGTAAATCACCAGGTTATTAATCATTTCCATTCCCAGCCTTCTAGGTGGAAAAACAGGTTATATATCTTTTCCATTGAAAGTTCCTTAGCCAGGTAGTGGTGGCGCACACCTTTAATCCTAGAACCTGGGAAAGCAGAGGCAGGTGGATTTCTGAGTTCAAGGCTAGCCTGGTCTGCAGAACAAGTTCCAGGATAGCCAGGGATACACAGAGAAACCCTTTCTTGAAAAAACAAACAAACAAACAAAAAAAAAACAACCAAACAAAAACAAAAAAGAAAAAAAGAAATTCCTAGTTTCCTTTGTGGTTATCTGTGAAGGCAAGAACCTTTGTGTTGTCCACACCCATAGCTCCTCCCAGCCCCGTGTGGCTCACTCTATACACGGAAGGCTGATGTCATTTCCTTATTTCCTTTGTCTCCCCTCTGTACCACTGTCCCTCCTTCTGGAAGAGAGCCATAGGGAACCACTTCTCCAGGGGCTTAGGAACCTGAAGTGACATGACAGGCAACTCTAGGACCTTGATCACTTTTCTAAGTTGCAGACTAGATCTGAGAGCCCAGTGGTGCTGTCAAAGGCTTCAGGTGTGTGGCCTTGAAGAGGGCTATTTAGTCCCTCAAAGGACCATGGCTTATTACTTCCTCTGCATCAGCTTGTGGGTAAGAGTCATGGGACAGCACAGCAGGCTAGCTGCCCCAGCTCTAGCAGGCAGTCCAAGCTATGGGGCAGGTGTTGGGAGGGATATTGCCTGGGAACTTGGGGCCTCCTAGCAAGCTTGACCTTTATCATGTGCTTGGACATTATTCGAAGGGCACTGGGTCCAAGGAGGAGAACAGTGAGTCCTGTGAATTTGACTGGGACTCCCTCAGGAAGGCCGTACTACTGTCCTAGTGGGTGCCAACTGCTTATTGTGGGGTCTAAGATCAGTGCCAGCCAGGCTGGTTCTTGGAAACGTGGTTAGAAGACCCCCAGAAGGGCTGAACCATATGAGTGCTTGAATAAAAAAATAAAATAAAAGGAGGACATGACAGCTCCTGGGCGTGGTGGAGAAGAAGGTTTATTGTAGACACTCGGGAGAGCATAGCCAGAAGCATCTAGAAGGCTCTAGACAGAGCATGACCAGCAGACTGAACTGGGCCATGTGAGAAGAGTGGGAACGGAGGAGAAAAGAGAGGAACCTGGAGCCTCAGCCAAGAAGCCAAAAGGCCAAAAGAGGGATTCATAACCAAAATGGCTGGGTTATATAAGGAAGGACAGCTGGGAGAAGGACACAGCTCCTGGGCTGGAGAATTGTAGGGCAGGGGCTGGGGTCTGCCAGCCAGGAGGACCCTGTAAAATGTAGGGACTGAGGGGTGCTTTGAGAACCTGGCACCCAGCGTTAGGTATAAGTTTTTCTGTTTTTGTTTTTTCTTTTTTTTTTGAGACAGGGTTTCTCTGTGTATCCTTGGCTGTCTTGGACTCACTTTGTAGACCGCGCTGACCTCAAACTCACAGAGATCTGCCTGCCTCTGCCTCTCCAGTGCTGAGAGAGTGGCTCATCGTTAAAGTGATGAGCCACCGTGCCTGGCTGGGTGAATTTTTTTGTTAATTAATTAATTAATTTTTAAATTCTCTGTAGGCCATGGAACAGAGCAGGCATGATTCCAGCCTCCTGGAGCCAAGCTGTGTACCTCCCAGCCATCCTCACTTCCTTCTTTCTGCCTGTGCCCATGGGAGTGCCTACACCTGTCCCTGTGTATTACCCTGCCTCTGCATCACCAGGACAATGTTAGGAACAAAGCTTCCTTGCAAGGGGCTTGACTCCATCAGCAGAGAAGTCCTGAGACGACAGTGGAGGGGTTGGGAGCACCCCCTCCCTCCTCCAGCCCTGTGGGCTGGAGATCAAGCTTAAAGTGGCCCTTTGTACATTGTTCCTGGAGGCCTGAAGCCTGGGTTGGAGGGGCTGGCACTGCTGGGACAAGACTGCTGATCTCAGCAGAGGGGGTTGAGGGGACTTTCTGGGAAAAGGGATGGGGATGGGATTTTCTTGGCACTGAAGTCAGGGAGGTTGTCCCTGTCAGGTGTGAGCCAGACAGAGTTTATCACTCTGTGCAGGAGCCCTTTCTCCAGGCTTCCTTGGGTCTTTGCATTGTTTGGTTCCAGTCCTCTGCAGCTGTTTACTGCCCAGCCAAGCTGTGTCATGGGGGTGGGGAGCAAAAGTGACCCTTCCCTCCTGTGGTTGACATTCCTGAAGGCAGGGAGACATAAACAAGGGCTAGTACTTTTCTCCTGAGGATGAACTGTGGGTGGGGTTGAGACCTGGAGAGAGAGAGAGAGAGAGAGAGAGAGAGAGAGAGAGAGAGAGAGAG
>CAJQZJ010000418.1:5693436-5709448 GCA_907164525.1 Lophiomys imhausi | reverse complement strand
GAGAGAGAGAGAGAGAGAGAGAGAGAGAGAGAGAGAGAGAGAGAGAGAACAGAGAGAGAGACAGAGAGCTGTTGGGTCCAGGGGTCAGGAAGGCCTTGGGCAGTGACATCAGAGAGTCTGCCAGCACTCAGAGATCTGAGGGAGGCAGTGACAGCCAATGTGAGGACTCCAGGGTGAGGCTTAGTCTGGGGAAGAAGGGTAGGGAAGAGGAGGGTGAACTTAGCAAAGACATGAGAGCCATCTTGGCAGGGTCTATGGACACCCAGAGCAGCCTAGGTTTCATTCTAGGTGTGATGTGCCATGAGCGATGGGGACAGAGTGAGAGATGACCAGACAGGAACATTGTAGTGACCCTTAGTTGTTAGAAAGGCAGAGGGAAGGCAGTGAGCAGGGCTTTGGGGTAGGAGAGGAGGAAGAGGGCTCAAATATCCTACCAGGCATGGGGTGAGGCTACAGGTAGAGGGAGCCTAAGGAACTTGTTAAGGCAGGTCCTTGAAATGGCCTCCCTAGGTGTCACCCTGTTTAGTTCTTGTGAAGAGAGAGGGTGGATGATTTTACTATGCGGATAGAAACTCTGAGGCTCAATATATTAGGTTTCCTGCCTAGCACCACTTGATGGTGGCGTTAGAGAAGGGCCAGGCTTTGAGTCCAGATCCTTTCAGTTTAGACTGAGAGATGCCTCAGAGAACTGAGCTCCCCACCAATACCACGCGTGGGTCCAGAATGTTTCTTTTGCCCCTTTTCAGCTTCATCCCCTCTGTCCTTGGCCTCAGTAAACTGAGAGGCACCCACTCTTTTTTTTTTTTTTTTTTGGTTTTTCGAGACAGGGTTTCTCTGTATAACAGCTCTGGCTGTCCTAGACTCACTTTGTAGACCAGGCTGGCCTCGAACTCACAGAAATCCGCCTACCTCTGCCTCCCAAGTGCTGGGATTAAAGGCGTGCGCCACCAACGCCCGGCTTGAGGCACCCACTCTTATACTACTACCCAGCTTCAACCTCAAGGTGCTCCCTCTCCGCCATTGCTGTACTAGGGAATTGCCTGTGAAGGGAGCACTCCACGGTTCATCTGTGGAAGCCAATTCCCAGCAGAACTGGCCTTGGCATGATTCTTGAATTTACCTGCTCTCTGATTTCCTACTGCTGATGAGAAAGGGCCACCTTTTTGGGTGTGGGAGACTGTGTGGGTAGCGGGAGTTGAGGGGCAATCCTAGCAGGATGTGGCCCAATGAGTGTCAGGGGTTACAAGCTTCCACAGAATCTCACAGGAGCCACCTTCCTCCAGATGAAACCGTTAATCATTAATCCCTTGCTCTCAACACTGCCCTGTTCCTCTCTGGCCTCTTCTGTTTTGAAGGCCCAACCCTGCCCCTCTCCTTAGCTCCATCCAGCCTCTCACGGCAGAGGTGGGAAAGCCCCTCATCTACTGGGCATGTCTTAATGTCTTGGCTCAGTGCCTCCTTCCCACTGAGGGGCTATGGGCAGCTGGGCCAGGACATGCCATGTCATCTGGCAGATGGAGATACTTACATACAGAGGGAAGGGCAGCCACCTGTGGGCATCCTGTTTGTTCATTGGTTTGCAGGATGTTTGTGGCACCGATGTTCACTGTGTATCAACTATATTTTGAGGGTTGGGGTGGGAGGAGCAGGACTTGGTGGTTACAGCCTGCTGGGTGGGTGATGGGTGAGGTCACCAAGCCAATTAACTGGAAGTCCAGGACCTTGGAGTGGGCTGGGCTTGGAGACTGCCTCAGGGAGGTGGAGGCTGTACTGGGGTGTCAAAGTGGAGAGAGAGAGTGGAGCGTTGTGTGCGGAGCCTGGCTAGTGTTGGTGGGCCCCTCTCCTGCAGTGTGTGTTCAGGGCTGTTGCTCAGCCGCCTTCAAAGCCCAGGTCTGACTTGTGTCCACCACAGACAATGAGGGACATGGCCAGGCCAAAATGGGACTCCTAGGCAGTGTCGCAGCTGCTTAGGGACTTCCTTTAGGCTTCCAGAGTCTCATCTGTGGCCAGCCACACACATGTCACTTCTCCCTTGGAAGGAGAGCTTCCATTCTACACTCAACTGCGGAGCTGTGGGCACTGGGCTGCTTTTAAAGGAGGCAGCATGGGTTCTTGCCCTAGGTTTGTCATCCTGGGTCCCTCTGCACAGAGACTTTGGTCCAACCTCACACTTGGGGATGAAAGGCTGGAGGACAGAATAGTTCAAGGTCATCCTTGACTCTAAAACAAGTGTGAGACCATGAGACCCCGTCTCAACACGCGTGCATGGAGAGAGGCAGACAGACAGAGAGACAGAGACTGAGTTTGCTTGCATGCTGTACACATCCTCCGGTTTTTGCCTTCAGTCTTCTGAGAACATCCCCTAGTGGTAGGGCACAGTCCTCTGGGTTCTCTACCCTGAGAATAGGTAGAGCTCAGAGGAGGGCAGGTCTGTGGTTGGTTACCTGCTTTGGCCTTGCTGGCTCCAGGAAGGGAAAGTGCAGGTGTTTCCTGCCTCACTCAGCACCTGGCTCCTCTGGGTCAGTAGGGCTGCCCCTCCAGCTGCCTGGTTACCTATTTTACAAGCGAGGGGACTTGAGGTCTGGGAAGACGTGGCACTAGGAAGCCAGTTCAGGTGGACAGCAGTGTTGGCGTTGCGCTGGCTGAGATCAGCTCACATAAGTGACACCTGGTTTGGTCTGGGGGACAAAGGAAGGAATCGACTGCTATAAAAGCCAGAAGCCTGGACTGGACTGGGGGCCTCCAGACAGGTACCATATGGTGCAAGGGTGGGCAGTGATGGCCAGGAAGGACCCAGGCAGTGGCCCCATTGTAACAGAATATTTTATTTAAAACTTTAAATATTTATTAATATTAAGAAACACCTATAAAATATTGAAATTTTATAATTGAAAATTTATAATTTTATCTAAAAACATCTTAATGTCTAAAAACACTCTAATACTGATCTAAAAACACTTAAAAATTTAAACTTTCTTAAAAGGACATTAATATTCTTAGTGTAGGTCTGTAAAGGTCTGGTTTTATGGCAGTCCCTTTCAAAGCTTAGTGTCCATTCGGGCCTTTGCCAGTTCATATGGCCAGTTTTGCCAGAGCTAATTTCAACTGCTAAATTGTGGCCGGTTTATGAGATCAATCTAATTTAACCACCAAACTTGAACTTGGTTTCTTCCATCAGCAGAGACTCATTCCTATAATCTCCTTGACCTGCGTAGGCCTAGTGGCCTAAAGCTTCTCCGAGCAGCTTCCAAGCGGCTTCTAAACTCTGCCCGCTTTGCTGTCAACCTTAATAGGCTGAATTACAGTAAAGGGTCTTTCTCAGACTTGCAGTGAAAAGTCTTTCTCTCTTGGACACCGCCTTTCAGTTTATGACCATTGCAGCCCAATGGCTTGAGTGTGCCATACCTTGCTCTGCTCTTCTCCAGCATGTCCTCTCAGCTCATGAGGGCAAGAGGAAGAGAGTGCCCTGCAGAGCTCTCTGGCTTGTATATTGCATCATCTTGCGATCCTTGGCTGTCTTGAGGGTCCACAAGATTTCTCTCGATTTCCAGCAGTCCTATTGTTTCTGGTGGCAACCTTTGTCATCTGCACGGCTTGCGTGGTTTCTTAGCAACACCCCTTCAACAGGTCATATCCTTCGACCTCAACTGGGCTTTGTCCATTTCAGCAAATCAAAGGGATGCCAAGGTTTCCTTATGTGCTGCCAAACACTAATCTGAACTGCCTGCTAATTTCACTAAAAATGCCTAACTTCTACCACAGCCCATACAGGTGGGGAGGGGTGGGGAACTTTAGGTAGGGTCGGACAGCTTCGAGGGGGGCCCAAGGCTTACCCTTTGACTCTGTACCTTGTTAGGTAAGTAACGGTGAGTGGCTAGCATCAGGATGCATTATGGGGCAGCATGAAGTACTCTGAGCACACTTCTGGGGTATCTCTGGACGTCTCAGGATAGGCTCCTGTACTCTCTACAACTGCAGGTCACTGGAGAGCTGTGGAAACAGGTTTGAGTGAGACAAACAAACAATGACACCTGAGTGGCTGGTTCACTAGCCTTGGAGCCCTCCTCCACTGGCCTGAACTCCCAGTGGTCAGGGATGGGGTGAGATACAGAGGGAGGCTTCTATGGAGGGGCATGGACAGGACATGTTAGGGACAGTCAGGGTAGGAGTCTGCCCTGTGTGGATCCTAGAATACCAGTGACACCCTTACTCCATGTCAAACTGCGGGTGAGTTGACTTATGGTACTGTCCAGGGTGACAAGTTCCTGTTGGATGCTGGATAGAGGTGAGGAGCTGCTAGCTGTCCCTTCAGACCTCCAGGGAACTTAGGGCTTTGTGAACTGTGGTTTTAAAATCCCTGCAACCAGGGCTTGAGAGATGGCTCAGAGGTTAGGAGCACTTGCTGTTCTTCCAGAGGTCCTGAGTTCAACTCCCAGCAACCACAAGGTGGCTCACAACCATCTATAATGAGACCTGGTGCCCTCTTCTGGCATGCAGGCATATTCAGAACATTGTATACATAATAATAAATAAATAAATCTTAAAAAAACCATCTCTGCAACCGAGCCTAGTAGATGCACCATGAGAACTCACACTGGTCCATGCTTTCGAGGTAGCCTCAAGGCAGAGAAGGCAGTGTTTGGCAGGGTAGACTGGGGCACTGGGACTCTCTTGGTTGCCTGGTCACCTTTTGGAGGCACAGAGACCTATGACTTGAGAACTGCAGATGTCGGCCACCACCAGCCAGATGTGTGTCAGGTCTTCTGTCCTCCAGAAGGACAGGAGGAGGGTGGCACAGACAATAATACTTCAGGAGTCAGCTGACATGAACAGGGGGATGATGAAGGTGCCGTTTCCTGGGAGGGATGATTTGACCCCACTCTCCCCCAGTCTGTCCACCCCTGCCTGGTTAGAGGACTTAACTGCATGTATCTCCTTAACCCTGATGCCCTCTTTGGTTTCCTCCTCTGTCTTCCATTTCTCTGTGCTGAGCTCTGTGAAGGCTTTGTCCTTCTGTCTGACCCCTGCTGGAGCTGCTCCCCAAGTAACCATCCTACCTGTTCCCCCACCCCAAGCCAGTGTCCTAGACTGTAGTCTCTATGTGCCCCTGGCCCTCTTGCTGTCCTCAGTTACCTTCCCTGTGCCCCAGCCAGGCCCAGTGGACTCTCTGCTCTGCACTGGGCAACTCCATAGTACATGTGGCCTTGCTGTAGGGGACTGCCCTCATGAAGGAAGGCCATCTTTTTAAGAGATCTAAGCTGTGGGCCTAAATTAACACATGACTTGTTCTTTTGGTTTATCCATATCTGCTCTGGTCTGGGCCACCTCCTGTCCACCTCTGGCCTGCAAAGGGACTTGGACAGGGATCCTTTCCTATTCCTAACATGTTCTTTCTGAAATGTTGTTCCCTCTGGCCATCTGCATATTCACACAGGGCTATGTATGTGTAGAGTGGTAAGGGCCCACTCATCATTGACCCATATGGAATATCCATTTGTCCATCATTTGCCTTCTGATGTTCCTCACATAACTGGAGGCTGAAGACCCATTCCTGCACCCCATGAAGAGAAACTTGGGTTTCATCTCCTGTATGGCCTTGGTCAGATCATTGCACTTTTATTGACAAAAGACTCCACCCTTTTGTTGATGAAGACACAATAAGGCTAGCTAGACTTTATTTCATTTATTTATTGTTTTTGTTTTTCTGAGACAGGGTTTCTCTGTATAGTCCTGACTGTCTGGGAACTTACTCTGTAGTCCAGGCTGGCCTCGAACTCAGAGCTCCGCCTGCCTCTGCCTTCTCAGTGCTGGGATTAAAGGTGTGCGCCCCCACTGCCCAGCTGACTTACTTCATTTTTATGTGTGCGTGGATGTTTTGCCTGCATGCATGTGTAACATGTGCCTGCCTGGTCCCTGAGAAGGTTAGAAGGAGGCATAGAGCCGCCTGGAATTAGAGTCAGTTGTGAGCCGCCGTGTGGGTCCTGGGAGTCAAGGCCAGGTCCTCTGTAAGAACAAGTGCTCCTAACCACTGTGCCATCTCCACAGGCCACCTGTTACAGGTTTTTTGTTTTGTTTTTTAATCCTGTGTCCCTTCTCTGCCTCCAAAGCATTAGTTTCTCTCCTGTACCAGACATTTAGGGACATTTAGCTATATTAGGCTTCACACGCTTAACTGGTACTGGGTCTGCCAAGCAGTCGCAGACAGTTTAATAAATGTCTGAGGAAATGGCTCAGTGGTCGGGCACTTGACTAGCATGCTTGAGTTAGTTGTTATGTCCCTATTTGATGGTTGAGGTTTCTCCTGTGATATGGATCTTGTTATATCCTTATTTGATGCTTGAGGGACCATGAAGGCCCTGGGATATGGAGAATCCTGGCAATCTGGCTGCAGGGTCTGAATATAGCCTCTGGCTGCCTCTCTGCAAAGCAAGGACCACTCCCCTCCCCACACCTTCTCTCTTACAATCCTGTGCCCAGGATCTTGCCTTAACTTGGGCCACTCGCTCTTCTCCCAACCTCACTGCATTTGGGGTATTGCTTAGTGTCCCACATCCACTTTCTCATGGCTCTAATCCCCTCTTCTGCCCTCACAGACTTTCCTCAGCTCCTGCCTCCAGCTCTGCAGCCCTCCCAGGCTCTGGCCTGATACTCTAATGTGTGAAGCTATATCCTTGCGTGCTATGGTTACTGTCTTACTTAGGGTTTCTATTGCTGTGAAGAGACACCATGACCATGGCAACTCTTATAAAGGAATGCATTTAATTGGGGCTGGCTTACAGTGTCAGAGGTTCAGTCCATTATCATCATGGCAGGCAGACATGGCGCTGGAGAAGGAGCTGAGAGTTCTACATCTTGATCCGCAGGCAGCAGGAAGAGCGGAGTGAACCACATTAGGCTTGTCTTGAGCACCTGAGACCTCAAAGCCCACCCCCTAGTGATATACATCCAACAAAGCCACAACTCCAACAAGGCCACATCTCTTAAAGTGCCACTCCCTATGGGCCTGTGGGGACTTTGTGTGTGTGTGTGTGTTTGGAGACAGGGTTTCTCTGTGTAGCCCTGGCTGTCCTGGATTCACTTTGTAGACCAGGCTGGCCTCAAACTCACTAAGATCCGCCTGCCTCTGCTTCCCAAGTACTGGAATTAAAGGCGTGTGCCACCACCACTGGCTTGGGGACCATTTTTTTCAAACCACCACAGTTACTTAGAATGTACAGGACATCACTCTGCTAGGATCTTATTAGTCTACAACCATCCCACACTCAGGTCTTGTCTTTCATCCCTAATCTGCCCCCATCACTGTAGTAGGGCTGGTGCAGTTGACCTACTTTCCGCTCTTCTTTCATTCTCTCTACACCAATCTATTGAAAGCTTCAATACAATAGACTCTAGTACATGCAGCCACAAGAATTAGTTTGGGGCTGGAGAGATGGCTCAACAGTTAACTGACTGCTCTTCCAGAGGACCCAGGTTCAATTCTCAGCACCCAAATGGCAGCTCACAACTGTCTGTAACTTTGGTTCCAGGGAATCCAACACCCTCCTACAGACACATGTGCAGGCAAAACACCAGTGTACATAAAAAAAAAATAATAATTAAAAAAAAGAATTAGTTTGTTCTTCTGTTGCCAAAGTCACATCAAGTCCTCAGTTACAGCATGTGGCAAGTAGCTATTGTGTTGGACAATCTAGGCCAGGTTCATTCCTGTTGTCAAAGGGAGTGGTGTTGAACAGCATTTAGGCTGGCCATGTGTGTCATCTTCGGGTACAACCAGGTTCACCCTGCTCCCGGAGCCTGTGACCATGGTCTCCCTCCTTCCTAACCAATTAGGAGGGAGCCATGTGGGCCTCAAGCCCTGGAGGGCAGTGGGTTTGCACAGGTGAGTGAGTCCAGCTGTTTTACCCTTCTGAGCCTCAGTTTCCTCATGTGGAAAATGTGAGGAGAAGCCATGTAGAAAGTCCCTAGCTGATGCCTGACATATATTTTAAGGCTGTGGTAAGTTGTAACTGTAATTTTTAGTATGAATTAGGTAAACCACAGGCAGGTCATAGAAGTCTGGCCTCTCAACAGTCACTGCCTCATTGGTTCATAAGAAAGCCACAAAAGCTGCCTTAACACAGCCAACCTATGAACATGACTAATCTGCCTCCAGCACTGATAAAATTGTCCCATATCTCCAATGCCTGTGGGTTTCTGCAGGACCAGAAACTCACATGCTGGATAGGGAGTATGGGGAGGGGCAGAGTCCTGGCAGGGCAGCTCTCCCAAGTACTTGCCAGCTCCTGTTCAAAAGAGTTCTGAGGCAGCTTGCGGGATGCTGAGGTGAGGCTGTGTGAGGAGAGCTTGGAGGAAGGAGACGGTCGAGGGTGGGTACAGATGTTTGTGTGGTAGCAAGCAGGGGTGGGGTTTGCCTGAGGGTTGGGATTGGATTGAGAACTGTCATGGAGGCTTTCATACTGGAACTGAGGCAGCCGAGGGAGCTGGGTACCTCACTGGGATCTAGGTGGCATGGGCATCCATCGCCCCAGAGCACTGGTTGGAGCAGAAACAGCTCTCTGGGTAGCTTTCTTCACCTCCCTGCACTCTGATGTTTTTACCCACACATGGGCATGATTGCAGCTCTCCCATGGTGAACAGGATTTGCGGAAAACATCCACTGACATCCTGACAGCCATGACCACACCTTTTCTCCTGGGGACTCGTTCCCACTGGGTAAGCCAGGGAATAATTTCTGGGAGTTAGATCTGGTAGCCCTGGCTTTCCTCAGCCAAGACATTTGTGTTTATCTTGGAGCAGGACCCCAGCCTACACCCCCACTAGGCGGTATATCGATTTTCCTGTTAGCTATCAGAGGATACCTGGCCAGTCTTGGCTTCCATCAGCTTCATTCTGTTGTTGGATGTGGCCGGACAAGTGACTTAACCACTCCAAGGCTTCTGTTTCTTCTAAGCGAGCCTACCCCCACGAGACTTGGCCCTGGAGTCAGTCTCCACTTTGCCTCTGGCATTTGAAGCAGCAAAGCTTGGCCTTTCAAAGGCTTAGGAACCTGGATGATATATGGGCTGCAGAGCAACCTCTGTCACTCTGTATATTCATGACCTCTGTGAAGCCCAGCCTGATGCATACTATTCAGAGTGGATAATGAGAAGTGAAAAGATAAACCCAGTGTCACCTTTCCTAGAACCTCACGGACCTTCAGGAGTTTGCTGTGTTCTGTCACCCACTCTGTCAACTGTTACACATGGGATCATTAAGCTTCAGGAGGATCCCTATGTATCCTCAGAAACTAGGGAAGGTGCTCACCTGCTTCTAAGCCCTGAGACACTTACTTGATCTACTTTAGCCCCAAGATAGGAATAGGAATTAGTCATGGAAGCTCCAGGGAGCCCGGTGTACACTAACAAAAGGGAAGGATTTCCAGGAACCCAAAGGGCCTGGAAGGGATGTGTTGCCAATTGGATGAGTGCAGACCAAGGCACATTGGCAAAGCACTGGCCAGGGGTGAAGGTTTGGGCAGTATCCTTATTGATTGACTGATATTGTTTGTTGGGTTATGTATTGTTATATGCATGAGTATGTGTGCATACAGGGGCCAGAGGTCAACATGTTTGGTCTCTCATTAAACCTGGAGTTGGCCGATGGGCTTTGCTGGCTGTTGAACTTGCTCGGAACAGTTCTGGGGTGACAGGCACACTTAGCCACACCCAGCTCTTTACTTCGACGCTGGGGACCAAACTTAGGTCCTCATGCTTGTGTGGTACTTTGTCAATTCAGCTATCTCGCACGTGTGCACACTGGCCAGCATTCCTACTTGAGGGCCTTTTGGAGCTGAAACCGGAAACTAGAGACGCCTCAAGGCCTAGCCCCAGGTGATGAAGGCCTCGTGAGTCACCCAAATAATCCTGCGGGGTGATGGGTGTCAGTTGCCAGTGGGAAGCCCCTATTTGACCCAGTCCTTTACCAAAGCGTGTCGGAACAAGGCACATTCAGTGGGGTGTTTGTGTCCCAGTGTCTGGCGGGAGACACAACAGAGCGAGCATTTATAGATCAGCCTCCAGCACCAGGCTCCTTGGCGAAGGCTTCGACATCATGGCTTCTTTGGGTCGCCCACAGGGCTGCAAAGAAGATGGTATCTTTTCAACCAAGAAGACAGGCTCAGAAAGGCAAAGAAACTTGCCTGAGAGCACACAACTAAGTCGCAGCACCAAATTTAGAGGGTTAGCAGTGACAGTGAAAGCCAGTGACTTACTGAGTACCTACTATGTGCCTGGGCAGACTTCCTAGCCCTTTCCATAGACCAGTGAAAGGAGAAACCAAGGCACAAAGATATGGAGAAACTTCTTGAGGTGACAGGCAGTGTATGGATCTGGCCTTTGTAGCCACAGGTCTCCTTCATGCACACCGCAATACTGCCTATGTCTGTCGGCCTCAGGAATTGACATACAGATTGTTTGCAGGTACCCCTCTTCTGTTCCCAGAGGTGAGCAGAGTGCTAGGGGACCTTGTGTAAGCCTAGAATAGGATGGAAGATAAGCAAGCACAAAGACAGACCTCAGCTCTAAGCCTGCCCATTTCTGTACTATGGAAGAATCTGGTCCCTTCTCCCAGTTAGAAAAACTGGAGACCTCATTGCTAGCCCAGAGCTGAGGACACCAGAGATCTAGGCATCAAGGGGCAGGGAGTGAGACAGGACCATTAGGTGTCACACAGGGGATGACTGTTAGGTCATGGGCCATCTGAAGTATAGCAGGGGCCAGTTAGCAGGAGCTAAGACAAAGCCAGCCAAGGGCATACCAGATCCCAACTAAGACCCTCAGGCCAGCTTAGGACCACGGAGATCTCCACAGGCACCTCTGTCACCCCAATGAGACCTGTCAAGTGTTTGGCTGTGCCCTAGAGTTGCTAGTGCATGAATCTGGTCACAACCTCCAGAGAGTACTGGTCAAACTCAAGCTGGTCCTGACTCTGAGGTCATGGCTGAGTCATTGTGATGGCTAACTTTGGGTGTTACCCTAACAGGATTAGGAAACACCTGTCCATGCATGACTTCCAAGTGTCTACAGGCTGTCTCTGGGGGAGACAAGTGAGGCAGAAAGCTCTACCCTCAGAATAGGAAACACTGTCCAATGGGATGGGGCCTGTAGCCAGCAAAAAGGCAAAGAATGAATTCCTATCTCCCAGGATTGGGACACTTCTGCCCTTGGACCCCAGAACTCTAGCCTCTCTGGCCTTGGGACTCCAGGACTCACACCAGTGGCTCTTGAACTCTCCAGCCTTCAGCTTTGAATTGGGAATCAGAGCAGGCTTCCATGATTCTGAGGCCCTCACACTCGGACTGGACCACACAGCGGCCCATTAGGGTCTCTGTCTGACAGAGGCATGCCACTGCACTGACCAACCTCCAAAATCATGTGAGCCAATTCACCCAATAATATCTCTCTCTCTCTCTCTCTCTCTCTCTCTCTCTCTCTCTCTCATTGAGCCAAAAAGGGGATAGGAGGGAAGGGAGAGATAGAAGAAAGAGGGTAAGTATCCCTGTAACAGACTTCCCACTGTCCTACTGACACCTTGGCTTGGCCTCAGCTTCCTGTATTTAGGAGGTAGCTCATTTCCCCCTTCTATCCATCCAGCCAAGAGGCCCACCCAGTCCCAGGGACAGGATGCAGCTTGGAGGGTAGCTGTCCTGGGGCCTAGTGCCATTCCCCAGCTCACACCTGCCTCATCAGGCTCAGGCTTTGTCTAGCCTCCAAAGCCCCAACTCTGCCTCTTGTTGCTTTGAGATAGCTGTTAGCATTAGCCTGCTCAGAGGGGAAGGTATCCTTGGACTCGTGAGCCCAGGCACCACACAGCTCTTGAGAGGAGGCTTCCTCAGCAGAGCTGGTGCAGCTCACAGGGGAGGGTTTCCCCAACCCCAGCTGGGCTGTAGAACTTTGGAGCCTGAGCCTGCTCCTTCATTTCTCTTCTTTTCTTCTTTTCATTGCTTCTTGGCTTCCTCTGATGAGAGTCTCAGCAGGCAGCAAATCTCATAAAAGAGATTTATTGGAGGGTCGGGGTGTGGAGGGATGAGTCCAGGGTATGGCTGTCCCTCCTTCTGGAAGAGGACAGCAGGGAATTGAACAAAGTACAGGACTTATATAGGATTTCTAAGCTTTCCAGGGCAGGGATTTCCAGAGTGAGGATGGGTGGAATTTCAAGTTCTGTGCTTGGAGAGCTGAGGGATTAGTGGGCTTTCCTGTTCTGGGATTGATGGGTTCTCCTGCTCAGAGATTAGTGGAGTTTTGTCCACACTGTTTACCTCAAATTTAGTATAATCTGGGATGGGTCCTATTGGGGGATGGAGATGACCTTTGTGACAGTTACAGAGGCTGGAAATGTTATGACAGGTCTGGGTGAGGGGCTGGTGTGCCGGAGCTCCTTAGGCAGGGGTCTGGCCACTTTCCTACCTTGAGGGTTACAAAGTTTACGAAGTTTACCAAAATTACAAAGGGAGTCCATGGCATGGAAGCCTTTCCCTGCAGCATGAGTAGCTGACAGACTGGAGAGGAGGAGGTGCTGCCTTTGTGGACAGCTCCCTTGACAGCAGTAGGCAGGAAAGATTTCGTCACCACGGACAGCTCCTGAGCTGGCAGTAGGCTGAGGCAGGAAAGGTGTCGTCACCACGGACAGCTCCTGAATCAGCAACAGGCAGAGGTGAAACAGCTCCCAGGTTGGCCATTCTGACAGGATCCGCCACAGGAGCCCCCCTTTTGAATCCTCCAGTGGCGCAGGCTGGGGCTGGAAAGGGGGCGCTGACAGCTCTGGTGGTACGCTGCTTAAAGCTTTTTCAGGGCGTTGCTCAGGGACTGCCCTGACAGTTCTGGCGGGAGGCGGGCGCTTTGAGCAGCATTGGGACTATAGTAGCACCTGCCAGGACTGGAGTTTTGTTCCTGCCAACCCTGCCCCACCCGAAGGCCATCTATCTGGGGGCAGATCACAGGTTAGAAAGAGCTAGAATGGCCGGGTGTGGTGGCGCGTGCCTTTAATCCCAGCACTTCTGAGGCAGAGGCAGGTCGACCTCCGTGAGTTCAAGGCTAGCCTGGTCTACAAAGTAAGTCCAGGGCAGTCATGGATATACAGGGAAACCATGTCTCGAAAAACAAAAACATGGGCTGGAGAGATGGCTCAGCGGTTAAGAGCACTGGCTGCTCTTCCAGAGGTCATGAGTTCAATTCCCAGCAACCACATGGTGGCTCACAACCATCCATAATGAAATCTGGTGCCCTCTTCTGGCCTGCAGATATACCTGCAGACAGAACACTGTATACATAATAAATAAATCTTAAAAAAAAAGAAAGAAAAACAAAAACAAACAAACAAAAGACCTAGAATGGATAACCACTTACACTGAGCTAGGCCCTTTGTGTGGATCCAGCTCTAACAAGACAATGAAGCTACAGAGAACCAGATGAACATGCCCAAGGCCCATGCACATAGCAAATGGCAGTGCTGTGGGTTGGATAGGGCCATCTGCACCTAGGTGAATGACACTGAATACCTTGAGAAGGTTCTGAGGAAGCCTCTGGATAATCATTGGCGAATTTTCCTGGCTTGAGTAGCTCTGGGATTTGTCTCCGCAGAAGGGCCCAAAGGGCTTTATCTTCAGAGAGCTGCCTGATTGCGCTTCCAAGGTAGTGGCTCAGCTCTCTGGAGGTCAAGTCCTTCTTCAGTGGAACTTGGTTCTCAGGGAGCTCCTCTGATCCTGGGTTCCCAAAGGGGCTTAAGCCAGGTGCATCCTGGGAAGCAAGGTAGGAGTGGGGCAGTGTCTCAACTCCGCCTAGAGCTTCCTCTTCTGGCAGTTGTGTGATAGTGACCTGTCTTCCCCTTAACTGGAGCTCTTACCTGAGGAAAGTGAGAGCAAGGAACTTTCAGGCATGCTGCTGGGAACCCAGCCCAGGTCACTTCCTAGCCCCATGCAGACTGCAGTGCAGAAAGGCTGCTACCCAAAGCTAGTCCATTTCCTGTCCTGTTAATCAGCATATCTCCCAGAGTTGACAGTTCCCTCCCACTCTTGTTGGAGTGACAACATCTGTCCACAGCCCTCCCTGTACCACCTTGGAAAGCCAATTTATGGGGGATGGGGACACAGCACATGTGCAGGTCTGGGGACAACTTTCAGGAGTTGGTTCTCTCCTACTGTGTGGACCCCAGTGATGAAGCTCAGGTTATCAGGCTTGGGGGCACACTCCTTTACCTGCTGAACCATCTTGTCAGCCCAGTCTACACTCTTGACCGTGGCCTTGAGCCCCCCATGATCTGGCTGCTCTTGTTTTCCTTCAGTTCATTGACCCCAGGGAGACATCTTACTCTAAGTATAGGCCACAGAAGCACAAAGTCAGTGGTGTGATTCTCAGTCTGAAGCCAAACGATTGGGAACCCAGAAAGCTGCTCGTATAAGCCCTGCGGTCCCAAGGTTGGCGAGAGGAGATAGGATGAGCTTGCTTTGGCTCTGTCATTTTGTTCCCTCTTAACCCCGTTCCCATCGAATAGTATCCTCCCCTGTACTGAAGTTGCACCTTCTTTCCTCAGCCTTCCCGTTCACTTGCCAGTCACCTCCAGAAATGCTCGTAGATGCCTGGAAGTAATGCATGGCCTGCTCTGCAGGTGTTCCTTAATCCAGTGACCCAGTCTTTTGGCCCATAGGGTCACCTCTCAGGGAGCCTGTCTGGCCACTGCATGAATCTGTGCCTGTAGCCATCTGTCCTTTACTTCTACATTGTTACTTCCCAGGTCAGAGCTCTTTATCCTACACAGTATTGTGTGACCCACCCCACACTGACAGCGAGATCCCCTTGGGCAGGATTTGTCTCTGAGGGTTCTCAGTGGTTGAAGGCTCACTGCATGTTCTCTGGATGGACTCTGTCATCCTACTTGGATTCAACGTAGTCAGCGGAAAGTGCTCAAGAGAGCTTTCCCACTAGCTGAAATGCCATTGTTGGCTGTTTGGAATTGAGTTCACTACTGACCAGTCGTGTTTGACAGTGTGCAAGTTAGTTCGTCCCTCTGGCTACAGTTTCCTCTCCTACACAATGGGTGATACATGGGCACCTGCTTTGTGTTAGGGAGATTGTGAGGTTGTGCACATAGCATGCTTCAGGACAGTAACTGGTATGAGGCATCAGGCCACAGTGAAGCTTGAGGACAGAGGTAAAAACATTACAAAGGCCCAGTGTGCTCCTGAGTATTAACCATCCCTGGGTCACCTGTACTGTTGACAGAGACAGGCTGGCCTGGGGGCCTGCAGTCATTTTCTAGCCATGACTCACTCATTGTCATGGTGTTTTGGGGAAAGTCCTGTTGTCCTTTCAAGTCTGTTTTCCCATCTGTAAAAACTGTGGTCATGGTGACCTCTTGGAAGGTTGAGAGACTTAACTGAGGCCCTGAGGGCAAATGCTTGTTTATCCCATTTCACATATATTCTTCTTTGGTCCAAAAAGTATATTTGAGGCAGTGACCAAAATAAAGATAGATAGATAGATAGATAGATAGATAGATAGATAGATAGATAGATAGAGACCATAAAACACGTGAAGCTATGAACCCTTCCCAAGAGCCCCAACCCCTCCCAAGAAACCCTACATAAAGCCTGTCTTCTGCTCAGTTCTTTGCTGCTTCTTTGCTAAGCAGAGGCAGTCACCCTTTTGTGTCCTTCTGTAGCAGATGATTTTTATTTTGTTTTAAACACTCTGATTTTACAGTTCTTTAACCTCTACCTTCATTCCAACCCTTCTTCCTCCAACCCCCCAACACTAGGTAGGAGAGAAAGAAGGTTAGAGGGGAAAGGGACATAGGTCTCTTTGAGCTACTTCTGCTGAATACGGTCGTCAGGTTCTTTGGGGCAATGCCAATCTCAGTAATCAGGCTATCCAGCAGTTCAGCAAACCAGCAACAGCAAACACAGCAGTGGAAGTAAACAGCAACGGCACGGAAGAGCAGCAGCAGGTAGAGCAGCAGCAGGTAGAGCAGCAGCAGGTAG
>CAJQZJ010000418.1:5595390-5684088 GCA_907164525.1 Lophiomys imhausi | reverse complement strand
GAGCTAGTGTGGTCAGCCCGTCTCAACAGTTCAGCTTGGGGCTGGCTTCAGTCAGCCAAGACTGTCCATGGACACCTCAGGCTGCCTTTTGAGCTAGCTGAACCCCTCAGGGCAGCTGCTGCACCACGCGTCTTAGACTTTGGCTTCTAGGCCTTTGAGGGGCTAATTCTCTTGTCTGGGCTTATGTCACACCCTCACATGACAGGGGTTACCCTCTTGCCTGTTTTCAAGGTCCTCACCGTGGCCTCAGAACTCTACTTGCCTCCTTATACCTCGTTCACTCACTTGGCAGCTCTCCGGCCCCTGGGTGGATGTTTTTAGTGCCCAGTTTTCACAAACTTTCTCTCAGCAGGTTTTATGCCTTGCCTTTTCTGTCAGCCTTCTTGGGCTGGCTTATGGCAAGAGCCTCTCTCTCTCTTGCGCATGGGGGCTGTGTCTCCTGTCTCCTCTCAGTTTACCTGCTGAGGCTTCTGATTGCTAAGGGCTGGCAGATGGCATATATGACTTCGAACTTCATTGTTTTCCTGGCATGCTCTCCAATGCTTAAATAGTGTGTGGTTCTCGTGGTCATTTCTGGGTCTCACAGCTCATTAGCTCTTTCACCGTACCTGGCAACTCTTGGCCATGCCCCTCCGTGGGGTGGGGCTGCTCTGCCTCCCTCAGAGTCACAGCTTCCAAAGGGCTCCTCCCCATCTTTTCAATGTCTTTTGAAGAGAGGCAGTGTCCAAGCAATGCCAAGCCATAAGCTCTTTTTAGTTTCCTGGGCATTACCAATTACATCTGTTTGCCCAAGACCATATGCTGCCATGTGCCAGGCCAATCTGCACCCTAAAAGCCCTTACTAATTCACTAAAGAAAACTAACTCCCATTAAAACACCCTTAAAATATATAGGTTGGTTTAATTTAGCAGTTTTTTTCTTCAATGTATCAACTGTTGTTTTTTGCTCATTAGCATTTAAATATTTTAAATTTAATCAGGCACTACATAATCCATCTCTGGGAGTCTTTGCTACCCCTTTCTGTTTATTAAGCATCTATTTTATTTATTTATTTTTTTTTTGGTTTTTCGAGACAGGGGTTCTCTGAATATCTCTGGCTGACCTGGACTCGCTTTGTAGACCAGGCTGGCCTCGAACTCACAAAGATCCGCCTGCCTCTGCCTCCCAAGTGCTGTGATTAAAGGCGTGCGCCACCACCGCCCGGCTAAGCATCTATTTTAAAGAAGGATTAGAACTTTTTTTTTTTGGATTAGATCTTTCTATAACTACTTGTCCTGTAGAATTGTGTGGTATCCCTGTAATATGCTGTAAGTTATAATATGAAAAAAGCTGTTTCATCTTACTAGAGACATATGCTGGAGCATTATCAGTCTTAATTTGTACAGGTATCCCCATAATAGTCATAACTTCTAATAAATGCATAATTACAAAATCAGTCATTTCAGAACTTAAAGCAGTTGCCCAATGAAATCCTGAATGTGTATATATGATACGGTGCACATACTTTAATTTTCCAAACTCTGCAAAATGGAGCACATCCATATCCCAAATTTCATTTCTTTGGGTACCTTTAGAGTTACTTCCTGAAGGTAATGGAGCCTGATTATACAAAGAACAAGTAGGACAATTTTTTATAATTTCCTTGACTTGTTGCCAGGTTACAGAAAAATATTTCTTTAAGCTTCCACGATTTACATAATGCTTTTATGAAAATTTGAAGCCTATAATATATTTTCTACTAATAATTGATCTATCTCATCCTTTCCTAATGCCAATGGTCCTAGCAAACCTGTATAAGATCAAATATGAGTTATATCATTGAGTGATCTCTGTTTCAAATTACTTGTTGCAGTTGTATAAGTTACAAAATTAACTCTGAATCACTTGGAATAAGTTCAGCAGTTTCTATATGCACAACAATTCTGTGTATTGAGACTAAGTAACTATATTAAGTGGTTCAGGAGCCAGGAGTGGTGTGGCCCATGCCTTTAATCCCAGCACTCGGGAGGCAGAGGCAGGCGGATCTCTGTGAGTTCCTGGTCTACAGAGTGGGCTCCAGGATAGCCAGGGCTACACAGAGAAACCCTGTCTCAAAAAAACTTTTTTAAAAAAAGAGAGAGAAATTCAGAAAAAAAATCCATTGATATCATAAGACTGGCCTACAGCTCTGGTTTTTAAAATCTGAATCACAAGAGCTCTGGGCCACTCTAGTTATTTTTCCTGACTTATGACCTACCTTTCTTGATTTATTTGCATCAGTATAGAATATAGGGATCCAGAAATTGGTGTCCTTTTTATTATAGGAGGGAGAATCCAATTAGTTATTTTTATAAATTGAAGTCCCTTACTTTTGGGATATTTGTTGTTAATTTCTCCCCAAAAAAATCATTGTTAGATCTTTGCCAGTCCTCACTGATTACTCATAATGAAGTAATTTCAGCATTGGTGTAAGGGATTACAATCTCTGCTGGGTCTATTTCTGCTAATTGTCAGAGTCTTATTCTTCCTTTTACAATCAAATCAGAAACCTCTATATAGGTTTTGTTTTTTGTTTTTTCTAGACAGGACTAGCCTTGAACTCACAAAGATCTGCCTGTCTCTGCCTCCCAAGTGCTGGGATTAAAGGCAAATGCCACCATGCTCGGATTTATATAGGTTTTTTTTTTTTTTTACTGTTTATGTTCTAAAAATATCCATTCTAAGATATTATCTTCTCTCTGCATAAGAATTCCTGTGGGAGAATGAGTAGAAGGCAAAATAACTATAAAATACAATCCAGCTTTGGATCCAGGTGGTCCAGTGTGCATCCTGTATTCTCTTTTTTACCACAGCCAATTCTTTTTCAACTTCAGCTGATAATTTTCTTGGACTATTTAAGTCTGAACCGCCTTGTAAGTTTTGAAATAAATTACTTAGCTTTTGAATAGCCAATTAATACCTCCCAGCAACTTTTGGTAATCATTTATAGTTTGTAATTGATTTTTCCTGGATTTTACTTTCTGTAGTCAAATTTCTGTAAATCTGTCTTATATCCTAGATAATTGATAGAATCTCCTCTTTGTATTTTTTTCAGGAACAATTTATAACCCCAAGCAATGAAAAATTCTCTTTACTTCATCAAACATTTTTTCCTAAGGCAACTATTATTATAAGTAGGTATTGAGAAATCAATTTTTTTCTACCTTGTTCTTGTTAAGGTTATAGTAAAAAAAAACAAAAAAAAACAAGTTTTTAAACCAGTCACTGTAATAGACCATACCTTAGGTAATAAAGAAGGCAATGGGATTCCAGCCTATAAACAGCCCATTGGCTGAATCACCTTATTTATGGCTTTTTTTGGAAGGGGGGGTTCTTTGTGTAGATCTAGCTATGTGGAACTCTATATCTGTAGACCAGGCTAGCCTCAAACTCACAAAGATCTGCCTGCCTCTGCCTTCCAAGTGCTGGAATTAAAGGAATGTGCCACCACACCAGGCCCTATATTTGTTATTAAAAAGAAATATGGAAAGTGAAGAATGTTAACAGATTTAGGAGCCGTAAATAGCCAGGCATGGCGGCGCACACCTTTAATCCAAGCATTTGGGAGGCAGAGGCAGAGGCAGGCGAATCTCTGTGAATTTGAGGCCAGCCTGGTCTACAAAGCAAGTCTTGGACAGCCAGGGCTGTTACACAGAGAAACCCTGTCTCAGAAGAAAAAAAAAAAAAAGACGACCAACACCTGTCATATCCTGCTTATGGACAACTTGACAATACCTTTCAATATTTTTTTCAGAAGCATTTTTTTGTTCTATGGTTCATATCCGAGACTGAAGTAATCTTAATCTGCATCTTCTATTGATGTAACAAGTCACTTCACTGTAAATACATGGATTAGCCATGTATGGCCCTAATTTTCCTACTTGACCTCCTGGCCCTATACACTTAAAACATCTCACACTTTGTTTTACCTGAGATAAAATTCCAACCCCTAGAAAATGAATATCTACCTCCTGAAGAGGCCAAACTGGAGGCCAAGATTTTGGTGAAACTATTGTTACATCTTGTGTCATGTTTGTGTCTACCAAACCTTCAATTTCAATGTCATTTATAAATACTTTTAGTTTTGGCCTCTAATCATCTAAGCAGTTTGCCAAAATACTTGTCTTCTGATCTCTTCTGGGCTTTCTGTTTTATCTATTGAAGCTGCTCTGACTTTGCTATCTGGGCTATTAATGGCCACATCCAGAGCAGTGCTGTTTAATTGCCCTGTGGAGGAGTTTCTCTACTGCTCACCTGAAATGGCTGATTTGAATTTGGTATCAGAGCCTGCGAAAGGCCCCTTACGGTGTTAACCCAACAAGGGGCTACCTTGTTTGTCCCTTGTTGATGTGTGTTCATTAGTTCAATGCCAGCATTTGCCACACATTCTCCATATTCCAGAAGGCTCAGGCCTTCTTTTGGAATTGGCTTGGCTCTGCCTACAATTCCTTTTGAAAAGACTTTGCTTGCCACACTCAAGACAGTTGACAGTTTGATTTTTTCTTGGAACTTTTAGAGATTACTTCTCCTATCAAAGTTGCATCATAAGTATGAGATCCGATTTCTTTCTTTCTTTTCTTTTTTTTTTGTTTTTTTGAGACAGAGTTTCTCTGTGTATCTCTGGCTGTCCTGAACTCACTTTGTAGACCAGGCTGGTCTTGAACTCACAGAGATCCACCTGCCTCTGCCTCCTGAGTGCTGGGATTAAAGGCGTGCGCCACCACACTCAGCCTCATTTTTTTTTTTGGTTGTGAGCCTAGCCTTTTTAATGGCTGAGCCATCTCTCCAGGCTGCTATTTCTAATCCATTCATCTGTTTGTGCTGATCTTGCCTTTAGAGGCTTAAGCACCTTTTTCCATGCAGAATTAGCATTTTCAAAATCCAAAGATTCGATTAATACTTGACTTGCCCTTAAATCTGATACTCATCGATTTATAGCTGAAGTCATTCTTTGTAAAAAAAAAAAATCAGTAAAAGGTCCAGCTTCCTTTGGACCTTGTATAATTTTAATAAATAGTTCAGACCTTTTCCCTGTTCCTTTAAGCTTTTCCTGAGGCTTTATAGCTTCTGTATAACAAAGTGCCAAGGTGGCATTGTCATATTCAACATGTATTTGTACCTCAACATATTGACCTTAATGCAGCAACTGATCTTGGGAAATATTGATACCTCTAACTCTATTTCTCTGTTTTATCTCCTTAGCTTCTTCCTTCCACCATGATTGCCACTGTAACTGAGGTCCAGTTTCTAATATTGCTTTTGTCATATCTTTCCAGTCTTGGGAAATTACTGTATTTTGAATTGCCCATGAATGTATTATCTATTTCATGTATGGTGAATGAATACCACATTAAATGATAGCTTCTTTAATTTTTTTTAAATTTTATGTATGAGTGCTCTATCTGCATGAACACTTGCAGCCAGAAGAGGACACCAGATCTCATTATAGGTAGTTATGAGCCACCATGTGGTTGCTGGGAATTGAACTCAGGACCTCTGGAAGAGCAGTCAGTACTCTTAACTGCTGAGCCACATCTCCAGCCCCCCCCCCCTTTAAAATCTGGCATTTCTACAGGATGCCACCCAAATTCTTCATAACCTTGGGGGCGGGCATATGGTCTGCTGATATTTATTGTATAGTAACTAGATAAGCTAAGGTTGGTTTTCTAACAACTTTTGGCTGACTTTCTTCAGTTTCATTATATGGTAGCATGGTAGGGTCTTGTCTTAATTCTTCTGTCTTTGAGTATGAGTATCTTTCTCATTTTTATTTATAAGTCTAATTTTTCTTCTAAGACTTGTCTCTTATCAATCTGCTTTTCATGTTTTTCTTTTTCCTGTATCTCTAAAGCTTTTCTTTTTTGAGAGGGTACAGAAAGCCACTATGGCTATTAAGAATAAAATATGAAATACCAGAATGATAGTAATCATGGTCAGTATTGAATCAATCTCAGTTAAGTCATTTATCTTTTCATTTTTTGTTTCTAGTTTTAAACCATCTAAGGTAGCACTATTTAGGGTTCTAAAGCCCTGTGTTATGGTATTTCCCATCCTTATGTGGCTATTATTTTTAATATCACTTAACTCTCTCCTTAAGGTCTTCCCAGGTATCTTACCAAGACTGATGCCTTCTCAGCTTCTCCTGCCGTTTCCACATGTCTGCAGTTGGCATGATTTTTACTTTTGCTGGCATGACTTCTGCCAAACCGAGCTTTTCTGCCCCACTGCCCTCTGTGGGTACAGGCTCCTTCTGAGGCTCAGCTAACCCATGCCACTGGCTGCTTCTTCTGCTCCAGTCGCTCTGCTCACAGGGAAGAGGTGGATCTGCCACTCTGCGCCCAAAGCAGCCGACAGGAGAAACCACAGCTTCTATGCACTAGGACCTATTCTGCCCACTGTGTGGCTCACGGGTTCTGTCTTCTGCTCAACCCTGTCTGCAGCCCCGTGCCGCCGCCGCAGCAGCAGCAGCAGCATTCCCTAGGCTGGTGTGCGTTCCAGCCGTCCTCCACTGACGCCTGTGGAGTGCACGGAGGAGGCTCCAGTGCCATGCTTGCTAAGCTACTCACAGGCCCCATTCAAGTACCTGCTACCCAGCCTTGCTGCACAGCAGGAGCTCTTAAGGGAGCTGCCCTCTGCACTCAGCTTCTGCAGTTCCCCCGTTCTCAACCAGCTAGGAAGCCTCGTCTGGCTCTGGGAAGTGTTTGTTCTCCACCTTCACTTTTCTCAGTCTCTGAGCTTGGATTTATGTCCATGGTGATCGGTGTATCTCTGACTCCGCCTAAGTTTGGAGTACATGTACCCACGTTGGTCGCCAATTACTGTCTCCACCTGCCAACCATCCGAGTAATGTCCCAGAGAATTTTTTTTAAAAAAGATTTATTTATTTTTATATGTATACAGTGTTCTGTCTGCAGGTATGCCTGCTGGCCAGAAGAAGGCACCGGATTTCATTATGGATGGTTGTGAGCCACCAGGTGGGTGCTGGGAATTGAACTCAGGACCTCTGGAAGAGCAGCCAGTGCTCTTAACCCCTGAGCCATCTCTCCAGCACCAGAGACATTTTATTAATATGAAAGCCTGGCCTTTATCTTACACTTGTTCCCAACTAGCTCGTATAATTTAAATTAACTCAATTATACTTTTTTTTTGTTTGTTTGTTTTTTGTTTTTTCGAGACAGGGTTTCTCTGTGTAGCTCTGGCTGCCCTGGACTCGCTTTGTAGACCAGGCTGGCCTTGAACTCACAGAGATCCGCCTGCCTCTGCCTCCCGAGTGCTGGGATTAAAGGCGTGCGCCACCACCGCCCGGCTAACTCAATTATACTTAACTACATTCTGCCATGTGGCTTTTTACCTCTCCTCAGTCCAGCGCCGGATTCTTCCTCAGTGTCTGACTGGCAAATCTACAACTGAATATTTCTCAGAGTTTCTATCACTGCCTGGAAGTCCCACCTAGCCTCTTCTGCTTTGCTATGGGCCATTCAGCTTTTTATTAAACCAATCAGAAGGTGGTGAAGAATGTTTACAAAACACTGAGACAGGTGATGGCTTCATTAAAAAAAGAAAAAAAAAGTCTTGCCTGTTTTGAAGTCTCTGCAGGCACAGAAACCAGCATTTGGATAATACAGAGGCAACTTTTACACGGTGCACAAGAGATTGTCCCAACACAACCACTCTCTTTTATCTCTTCCAATAAACTGTGTCTGTGCTATTCCTAGGCTCCCGATTGCCAGGGAATCTTTCCCCTCAGAGCTGCAACACACTCCCAGGCATACTTCTCTTTCTGCATTCATCAGGCCTGGTCCCTTCTGCTCTACCTGATAGTTTTGTGTGATTGGTCTTGCTTTCTCCAGACTAGGGCTAGAATACAATGTGAAGGAATGAGCCTTCCCCCTACTTTGGAATGTTGACCTCTGTTCCTTGAACCAGCGGGTACAGCCCCATCTCTGCCCATGTCAGATTTCAGGGACCCACCCTCACTCTCTTCCCTGCCTCTGGTCAGCTGTGGAGGGCCCACTTAGGCAGCTGAGGGTGCAGGCATTTAAACTGTAGACAAAGGACCCCTTCTGTCTTTAGTGCAGGCCTTTCCCTGCCTCTCAGGATTAGCAGTTGTACTATTCCTTGCTTGCTTGCTCAGGGACCCTCCTGGAGTGATGCCACGGAGGCCACCCATGTCACCCTGAGCAGGTCCCCACAGTACCCCAGGTTCTGGTCAGAAGGAATGGCTATTAGACTCTAGACTGAGTGTGCTGCACCTTATGGACACATAGCTAAGAGAAGATCCTGCTGGAGGCCTCCAGCCTGGAGCATTTGAACATTTGAAAATTTGAAAGCTCATCGCATACCCACTGCGCACTGGAAACTCAGTGCCTAAGTCCCAGATATGAAGATGGGTTCAGAATGGCTAGGAGCTTGCTAAAGTCTAAGAGTGCATCCTTCTTGGTTCATTTATTTATTTATTTATTTATTTATTTATTTTTTGGTTTTTCGAGACAGGGTTTCTCTGAATATCTCTGGCTGTCCTGGACTCGCTTTGTAGACCAGGCTGGCCTCGAACTCACAAAGATCCGCCTGCCTCTGCCTCCCAAGTGCTGGGATTAAAGGCGTGCGCCACCACCGCCCGGCTTGGTTCATTTATTTATTTAGGTTTTTCGAGCAGGGTTTCTCTGTGTAGCCCTGGCTGTCCCAGAACTCACTCTGTAGACCAGGCTGGCCTAGAACTCTCAAAGATCCACCTGCTTGTGCCTCCCACCCACTAGGATTAAAGGCATGCGCCACCACCGCCCAGCCAAGAGCATTTTCCTTCTATTCCACCCTGGTGCTGTCAGGAAGTGAGAGGATGGTAGAGATGGGGAAATGACCTGGGAAAAGAACCAAAACCATGAGCACAAATTGCAGAAAGGAATGCTTTGCTTTTTCTGAGATTCTGGAGCTTGATCACAGGCCTTGCATGTTAGATCAATCACTCTCCTAATGAGTTACATACATCCTTTGCTCTGACAGGAACTTTTTGAGTAAAGGCCCAAGATGCCAAAGGCTCAGTTTCCATCCTAGGCCCTGCCCTGCACAAGCTAGTCCACAGTCTAATATTCTGAAAGAAATATATTCTCTGCTCTTGTGTGGAAAACACACATGCTTAACATGTTCAAGGCCAGCACTAAAACCCCATCAAAATAATAACATAGAATCCAAATAAAGTATGGAGTTCAGTTAATAGTGACACGCTGGTGTCTGTTTCCCCTTTGTGACAAATCTACTATGGTCGTGAGTTGTAGACTAATAGTAGAGAGGCTGCGTGAGCCATGCAAGGGGCCTTCTGTCCTGTCTTTGAAACTTATCTGGTAAAATATAGGCAGTCCAAAGTTAAAAGTTTATTTAAGTTGTGGGGACGAGAGAGAGAGAGAGAGAGAGAGAGAAACATCTCTATGCACAGCCTGAAGCTAATTGAGAAATTAAATGGTACTAGTGAACAGCAAGTGGTTAGATCCTGTGTCTCTTGTGAGTACTGTTATTCATTTAGCAAAACAAAGGAAAGGAAAAAGCTAGGAGTGTTTTGCAGAATTTAAAAGGAAATGGAAGATCTATTTCTATAAACATGAAAATCTTTTAAATTCATCATTGATTGAGAAAAACAACAGGATTGGACTTAATGTTTAGCATGGTAAGATTTGTAATACTACACCAGGAACAAAGAAATGACTCTAATTGTTCATGCCTAGAAACCAGTCTATTTAGGTTTTATTTTGTTGTTGTTAATGATGTTGTGTATTTTGTTTAGCTTTGGTTTTTTTGTTCTGTTTTGACTGGCCTGGAACTGATATGTAGACCAGGCCGGCCTTGAGCTCAAAGGCATTGGCCCACATCTGCCTCCTGAGTGCTGGGATTAAAGTTGTGGGTCCGTAGGCCTGACTGTTTGTTTGTCTGAGACAGGGTCTCACTGTGTAGCCCTGTCTTGAAACTCACCATGTAGACCACACTAGCCTCCAACTCATAGAGATCCACTTGCTCCTGCCTCCTGAGTGCTGGAATTAAAGGTATGGGCCATCATACCTGGATATTCTTCATTTTCAAAATGATAAGATTAGCCAGGTGGTGGTGGTACACACCTTTAATCCCAGCACTCGGGAGGCAGAGGCAGGCGGATCTCTGTGAGTTCAAGGCCAGCCTGGTCTACAAAGCGAGTCCAGGACAGCCAGAGCTGTTATACAGAGAAACCCTGTCTCGAAAAACCAAAAACAACCCCCCCACACACACATACAAACAATGATAAGATTTCTGTGATCTGGTGGTTCACTCCCGTAGTCTCATCACTGGGAGGCTGAGGCAAGAGGATTGCCCTCAACTTCAAGGTCAGACTCAGCTATAGTGTGAGGCCCTATTTCAAAACCAAATAAAATGTGTTCCTTTGAGGTTTATGGCATTGATACAGTCTAGGAGTTTTAGTTGGCTTTGTTTTCTCTGCCAGTTAGAGAATTAAAAAGTAGGAAAAGTGAGAGCCAGGTGTGGTGGCCCACACTTTTAATCCCAGCACTTGTGAGGTAGAGGGAGGAGGATCTCTGTGAGTTCAAGGTCAGCCTGGTCTACAAAGTGAGTCCAGGACAGCCAGGACTGTTACACAGAGAAACCCTGCCTCGAAAAAGTATAACAAAAAACAAACTAGAGTTATAGTTTGAAGCTGCTACATGGATGCTGGAATTTGAACTTGGGTCCTCTAGGAAAGTAGCCAATGTTCTTTGTTTTGTTTTTTGTTTTTTCTTTCCCCCAGACTTTGTATAGAACAGGCTGGCCTCACACCCGGCAATTACTGCCATGTGGGTGCTGGGATTTGAACCCTGGTCCTTTGGAAGAACAGCCACTGCTCTTAACCACTCAGCCATCTCTCCAGCCCCAGTTGCTAGTGCTCTTAACTGCTGAGTCCCCATTCATAAATCTCTGGTTACCAGTTTAGCTGACTTCCTAGGATACACAGACAACAGAGGTAGAAAGTCTGAGGGGACCTTCCTTGTTAGAAGAAAATAAAATTATGAGTCCATTCCAGGATGGGGGAACAGTACTGCCATCTTTTTTTTTTTTTTTTTTTGGTTTTTCGAGACAGGGTTTCTCTGTGTAACCCTGACTGTCCTGGACTCACTTTGTAGACCAGGTTGGCCTCAAACTCACAGAGATCCGCCTGCCTCTGCCTCCCAAGTGCTGGGATTAAAGGCATGCGCCACCACGCCGGGCTCAGTACTGGCATCTTAATGGACACACTTTCTTATCTTTTTAGGGTTTGGCCTAATTTCTTACCTTGATGAGTTGGTGGTCCTCAAATCCCAAGACCAGGCCCTGAAAACTCCTAGTCTCTTAACATTTTTCTGTGAAAATGTACTGAAAGGGTTTTGTTGGTTCCTTCACACACACACACACACACACACACACACACACACACACACTTTCTCTCTCTCACCACACACACACATAGAAAGAAAAAAGAGAGAGAAAGAGAAAGAAAAGAAAAAGAAAGTGCTGGGCGTGGTGATGCAGCCTTTAATCTCAGCAGTCGGGAGGCAGAGGCAGGCGGATCTCTGTGAGTTCAAGGACAGCCTGGTCTACAGAGTGAGTCCAGGACAGTCAAGGATACACAGAGAAACCCTGTCTCGAAAAACCTAAAAAAAAAAGAAAGAAAGAAAGGAAAGGAAAAGGGAAGGAAAAAAATATAAGACAACAGTAGCCTAGGGCAGTGCACCCACACTCCACCCTCTACCCCTGGAGCCTACCACCTTCTAGAACAGTTTTCCCCTGGCTGCATTTTGCTCTGGGAGCCAAGCCTAGCCCTGATGAGCAGAGTGTGACTTCAGGTGGAGGAGCTGTCAACAGAGAGGTGTGATGTGATGAAGTCCAGTTAGGGCAGCACTGGGGGCTTTAGTACAGTCAATTTTTTTTCTTTTTTTGAGACAGGGTCTCTCTATACAACTCTGGGTGTCTGGGAACTGTGTGTACCAGGCTGGCCTCCAGCTCTGCCTTCCAAGTGTTGTTTTGTTTTTTTGAGACTGGGTTTCTCTGTGTAACCTTAACTGTTCTGGAACTCGCTCTGTAGACCAGGCTGGCCTCAGTGATCCTCCTCAGATCCACCTTCCTCTGCCTTCCAGAGTGATGGGATTAAAGACACAGCCTGGCTCCAAGTGTTGGCTTTTAAAGGTGTGTCACCACGCTCTGGGACAGCGAACATTTAAGGATTGAAGGTGGAGTGACATTCTCGAGAGGTGACTGCAGCTGGGACCCCCCTCAAGTCCCCTTCCTAGGACTGGCGCTTGGGGCTGCCCTGACTTCTTGCTTTCTCCGTTTTCTACAGGATGAAGATGAGACGCTACAAGCTCTTTCTCATGTTCTGTATGGCCGGCCTGTGCCTCATTTCCTTCCTTCACTTCTTTAAGACCTTATCCTATGTCACCTTCCCCAGAGAACTGGCCTCCCTCAGCCCTAACCTCATATCCAGCTTCTTCTGGAACAATGCCCCTGTCACTCCTCAGGCCAGTCCGGAGCCCGGTGGCCCCGACCTGTTGCGGACCCCACTCTACTCCCACTCCCCCTTGCTTCAGCCACTGTCCCCCAGCAAGGCCACTGAGGAACTGCACCGAGTGGACTTCGTGTTGCCTGAGGACACCACCGAGTATTTTGTGCGCACCAAAGCTGGCGGTGTCTGCTTCAAACAAGGTACCAGGATGCTGGAGAAACCTTCAGGGCGGACAGAGGAGAAGCCAGAGATGGCTGAGGGCTCCTCGGCCCGGGGTCCCGCTCGAAGGCCTACGCGGCACATGCTGAGTGCGCGGGAGCGCCTGGGCAGCCGGAACACTAGGCGCAAGTGGGTTGAGTGTGTGTGCCTGCCAGGCTGGCACGGGCCCAGCTGCGGGGTGCCCACCGTGGTGCAGTATTCCAACCTGCCCACCAAGGAGCGCCTGGTACCCAGGGAGGTGCCGAGGCGGGTTATCAACGCCATCAATATCAACCATGAGTTCGACCTGCTGGACGTGCGTTTCCACGAGCTGGGAGACGTGGTGGATGCCTTTGTGGTGTGTGAATCCAACTTCACTGCCTACGGGGAGCCTCGGCCACTAAAGTTCCGAGAGATGCTGAGCAATGGCACCTTCGAGTACATCCGCCATAAGGTGCTCTATGTTTTCTTGGATCACTTCCCACCTGGTGGCCGTCAGGACGGCTGGATCGCAGACGACTACCTGCGCACCTTCCTCACCCAGGATGGTGTCTCCCGCCTGCGCAACCTGCGGCCGGATGACGTCTTTATCATCGACGATGCAGACGAGATCCCTGCACGCGACGGCGTACTGTTCCTCAAGCTCTACGATGGCTGGACCGAGCCCTTCGCCTTCCACATGCGCAAGTCCCTGTATGGGTTCTTCTGGAAGCAACCAGGCACACTGGAGGTGGTGTCTGGCTGCACGATTGACATGCTGCGGGCCGTGTATGAGTTGGACGGCATCCGCCTTCGCCGACGCCAGTACTACACCATGCCCAACTTCCGGCAGTATGAGAACCGCACGGGCCACATCTTAGTCCAGTGGTCTCTCGGCAGCCCCCTGCACTTCGCCGGCTGGCACTGCTCCTGGTGCTTCACACCCGAGGGCATCTACTTTAAGCTCGTGTCGGCCCAGAATGGTGACTTCCCCCGCTGGGGTGACTATGAGGACAAGAGGGACCTCAATTACATCCGCAGCTTGATTCGCACCGGGGGATGGTTCGATGGTACACAGCAGGAGTACCCTCCTGCAGACCCCAGTGAGCACATGTATGCCCCCAAATACCTGCTCAAGAACTATGACCAGTTCCGCTACCTGCTGGACAATCCCTACCAGGAGCCCAAGACCACTGTGGAGGGTGGGCGCCGAAACCTGGGCTCCGACGGAAGGTTACCTGCTGCTAGGGGCAAGTTGGATGCAGTGGAAGGCTAGCACTGCAATTTCACGGGGCTGGGCAGGCTGTGGTGGTGGCTATCCCAGTGTTATCTTTGGCCTCCTCATGTCCCTAGGAGAGACACCAGGAGTCCTTGTAGATGATCCTCTCTGCACAAGCCCCCTGGAATTAAGGGTCAGGCCTTTTAGCCCAAAACAGAATAGAGAAATTAATCTTTTCTAGTAGAGAAGAGAGAATCCAGACATCTATGCAGCATTTTGTCCCCAAGAGTACTGTAGGCAAGAGGTGTTCCTGGAGGGCATAACGTGTTTTTCTGGGACTGGGTAGGCTGTGGAACTTCAGTTGACAGAAGCCCACCATTGACACCCTGGGTTGTTGGCTTGCAATGGAGAAGGAAGTATACAATGCACAGAGTTCCCAGGATACTGTAAATAAATGCATTTGGGTCCAGGAACAAGAAGGGACAGTGGAGATGAACTAGAAAATGTACCTGTTCTTGATATATTGGCCAAGAAGCTAGAGAAGCACTGGGAAATGGCACCCTGGAGAGAGAGCACTTTGCAGCTTCCTCAGAAGTGCTGGACCCAAGGAATGAGGTCACTGCTGGTGAGAAAGATAGAGCCAGTGGCTGTCAGAGGCCCTGCCTCTGTAAGCAGACATGCTGGTGTGGGGTGGGGTGGGGCAGGAGGGTAGCAGGCTCTTCTTCTGGTTCCAAATCTAGCCTTGATGGCTTTTCTCACTTTTCCTACTGCTGTGGGATGCCAGCCCAGCTCCTTGCAAAGGACTCTGAGAGTCCAGTTCTCAGGGTGGGGCAGGAGCTGGTGGGATGGGAGAAGGAGACTGATGTAGACCTCTATAACCCTCTCTCCTTGCTTCCTCGTCATTCTCTGTTGACGTCTAGTTCCATTTTGCCAGCATCCCAGATGTAGTCATTCCTCGGCCACCTGCCACCCCCACCCACCCCCCCAAGAGCAGGCTAGAGACCAGGAAGGGGCCACAAGGTTTTCTAGGGCCCAAGAAAGGACCTTAAGGTCAGTTGGTTTCCAGCCCATTCCTTTTAGTTTGCTTTGTGGGGGGTGCAGAATGTTTTTTAGAAGATTCTAAGCTGCTTTAGAAGCCCCTTGATAAACAGCAGTTAAGACCAGCTTGTTTCTAACTTACTTAACCAGCAGTTAAGTAAGTAGTTTAGGGAGAGATGGTCCAAAACTTGTAAGACAGTCAGATTAGCTTCACATACAACTTCCAGGTCTTGATAGAGTGGCTGCACCCGCTCACATGATAAGACAAGAAAATGTGAACTCTTTCCTGTGAAGGGCAGGAGTCAGATATGTCTGTTCCTTCTAATAGCATCTCACCAGTCAGGACTTAGCTGCATGGCTACAGGTAGTTGCAAGGAAAACTGGGAAATGTAGTTTTGAGCAGGGTTGCCATGTGCCTGCCTCAGTTTGAGAGTTCTGTATTACCAGCAGCACCTTTGCAGAAGAAGTGCAAACTTTTGCTCTCTCCCTGCCTGCCCCCTGGGGTTTGAGGTACATTGGGGACTTGCAGGTGTATGGGAAGAGTGGGTGCCTCTCTCTGAGGCCCCTGATGTTCCCTTGATGCCAGTATGCAGGGCTACCTGTGGAATGGTCCGTGTTTGTGTGTGTGTGTGTATATTTATGGGCATGGGTGCATGCTTGGTGTGTATTGTACATGTCTGTGTCCATGTATCCCTGTACAAAAATGATGCTCATGTGTGGGTGTAGGAGCCTAGGCTTGGCTGTCCTTTTCCTCAGGACATGGAGCCTGCAGTCTCATCTCCAAGATACCTGAGGCAGGAAGTCCTTGGGGGAACCTTGCAAGCAAGGATAAAGTGAGTACACGGTCTGTCTGTCTATCTGTTTTTTCAGTTAGAAGAATGGAATCTTCTGCTAGAGGGCTATGCAGATGAGAGCCCACCACTCCCTCAGCCCCTCTTGGCCTACCACTTCCTCCCACTGACCCCTCAGCATCTCCTGAGTGGATCTCATATTGGAGGCTTCCTGAGGGGTTTCCTTTGATGCAGTTCTTTCTGGAGCAGTTTGCCAGACAATGGGCATGGTGTGGGGACAGCACTGGTGAGCGGGCACAAAGCAGGCTGAGGGGTGCTATGGCTCCTTTCCTTTCATTGAGGGACATCCCCCATGGACCCTCCCCTTCAAAGATCCTTCCTCCCTGGTTCCTCTTGGGGCTGAGAGGTGGCCCAGAAGTCAGGGTATCGCAGAGATGTATGGGTCCGTCTGAGACAGAGAACTCTCCTGAGATACCTGTGGGTGCTTCTGTGTGATGCCTTCCTTGAATGAGATCCTCACTCCACACTCCTGGGACCCTCAGCTGCTTTATAGATGCCCATTCCAGACATTTTAGGGCTCCTGCCCACAAGCGACTAGTTCAGAGTGGGAAAAGGACACTGGGAAAGCACAGATCTGCTGGACTGGCCTTCCCTCTCAGGCTAGTAAGGGGAAATGATATAACAGTTTCAACTTGGCAGGAAGTAGGCCGTGGGCTAAGATACAGCCTGTGAGAGGTGGGGGCTGAAGAGTTTCACAGATAACCACAATATACACTAGGAATTTGAGGGGTAGGGAACCCAGGACCATTCCCCAATATGAAGGGAAACCGAATTGAATGTGAATGTGGGCACATTCTCCAGGAACCACTGGCCTGTGACCTCCAGACCCATGGAGGTCTGCCTAGGCATCCAGCTGGCCTCATTCACCCAGGGGTCACAGAGGTTATAGGGGGCAGGCATGATGAAGCTTTGGGGACAAGGGTGAGATTCAGGGTGGGAAGACAGGACTCACCCAAGCAGAAGGTAGGGCCCTGGGAAATGTGTAATTTAACAACACCAATAATAATAATAGTATTATTTTTTTGTAAAGGAAAATCAATATGTACATTCTGAAATCATTTTCTCTGTAAATGGTTGGATTTCATTTCACCCTTAAAGGGATGCTTAAAGGAGAAGATAATATTAATAATTAAAAAAAAACAGCTGGAAAGTCTGGAGAGTATGTGTGTATATGTGTGGCCAGTTTATGGGTGCTCCAGGGCAGAGATGGGTGGGAGCAAACAGCTCTGGTCTTGATGTCAAATCTGGACCTGTAAGGCAAGAGGCCTCCCAAGGACTGGATGTACAGGGAGAAGGAAACTGTACCCAGTCCCTTCACTTAAGGATGTGATCACCCCCAACTTGGGCTTGTGTTTCCCACCTGTGGATAGAATTATAGACACTAGACTGTTCCATGGGAGGAAGAAGGAAGCCTGTATTCTAAAGCTTGTAGCACCTCCTTCTGGGGTCCGGGTAAGGGCACTGATGGTTACTCCCACTGCTCCTCTCAGAATATCAGAGAGCATGCTTCTGCCTTTGGGGGCCCCTCATACCCAGTGTCAGTCATGGTCACATGGCTGCTTAAGCTCTGGACCTGGGAGAAGACAGTGACCTTTTATATGGGAATGACCATCTCTGTCCTTGTGTGCTACAATAGTCCCTGAGGCCTTGAAGCACAGAACCTCTTGTCCCTGGCTGGGTCCTAAGGACAGTCTCAGATGTGGCGGATCAGACTGCAGTGCTGCCTGGGTCCTTTGTGGGGCAACTGTGTTACTGCAACATCAGACTGCAGCTCTGGAGGCCAGAGGGTAACAGCAGTGTTAGTGGCCTGACACCTAAGGCCAGAACTGTCCAGGTCTGTGGCCACGCTCCCAAGGTCCAAAAGAGACTGAGTGGGTGCTTGGGGTAGGGTGGAAGGTGAATTATGCAAAACCCAAGAAGTGAGAATGAAGACACCCCAGCCTGGCCAGAAGAGGGCGACAGCGACCAACTCACCATTAAGTTGTGTTGGGGCATATCCTCATTATCAATATTTACCAATAATACATCTTTTCAGGCATTACTTACTAAATGATTTTATATTTTCAGCCAAATTCCAGGCGAAAAATATCTTTCTCAATTGTGCCATTTGACAAATGTGGAAGGAAAAGCATAGAAACCCCACACCTGCCTTAGCCCTTGGCGCAGGGCAGGACAAGGTCAAGTTCCCCTGTGGTCAGAGGTTGATGTCACTGCGGGGCTGCACTTCCTGCAGGCTGAGGAGGGAAGGAGACAGGAAGAGACAAAGGAGAGGAGAGATACTGTGACCTAGCTGACCCTGCTAGCCACGCCGGGCATAGACCCATGTCCGGGGACACAGGACAGTCTCTGCTGTTCAGAGGTTGGCAGTCATGCGGAGCCACAGGCAGGGAAGTGCAAACCCTGAGTGGGTGAGGTGAGGGCTGGGTTCAGCTCTCACATATCCAACAAACAGGCCTTGCTGTGTCTTCCTCAATGGCTGTCTGGGTAGCTGTGGGTACCAAGAGGCTCCGTGACCTCAGGTCAGGCTGTTCTTTGTCTCTGGCCTCTAAAAGGGATTATCCAGTGCTTTAATGCATATAGGGAATTAATGATATCTATAAACCTTCATCCAGTGGGGACGTCTGAGAGCTACCATTAAAACACCACTGCCAGGCCGGGCGCGGTGGCGCACGCCTTTAATCCCAGCACTTGGGAGGCAGAGGCAGGCAGATCACTGTGAGTTCGAGTCCAGCCTGGTCTACAAAGTGAGTCCAGGACAGCCAGAGCTGTTACACAGAGAAACCCTGTCTCAAAAAACCAAAAAAAAAAAAAAAAAAAAAAAAACACCACTGGGGACTGAGACATTGCTCATTTTCACAGGGGACCCTAGTTTGGTCCAGCACCTACATCCTGTGTGTGTGACCAGCTCTGTGGGATCCAAGCCTATTGGCTTTGTAAGGCATTCATACATGTGCACAAACCCCTACACAGACACATGTAGGGAGTTAGATTAATATAAATTAGATTTAGTAAATATCTAGGTTTCTGATATAGTCTCTTAATCCTGGGCATGAAGATCAACTTGACTGTGAGCAATTAGCTTATCAGCTTATGGATGAAGTCACATGAAACGAGGGGAGTCTCTATGGACTGAAAAACAAGGTTGAACCCAGGTGAAACAAGGAAAGACTTTATGGCCTGACATTGTTTTCAACTGCTAAGTGGGCAGAGCCCAAATTAAGCTGAAGCAAGTGGAACAAGGAGTGATCCTATTTAAGGACAAGTGGATGAGCCCAGGAGAGGGTGTGCTAGGGGTTCCAAGCTAGAGAGCTCCGATGCTAGCGAGTCATCACACTAGAAAGGACAATGAGTAGTTTGTATCCTCTGATGGAGAAAGTGCTGGTGGACTGATGGCCAGATCTCTCTGAGGCAGAAGGAAGCTGGTGAGCAGAGAAAGCCTCAGCAAGACAGCAAAAGGCCAAGGACTAAACTCTGTGGCTCAGCTTTTGCCTAGAGGGGTTTGACCTGTCCGAACAATGGCCTGAACGGAACTGTGGCCAGCTTTAAAGACTGAGGCAGAGCGGCAGAGTTGCTGATGTGAAGGAAATAAGTTGGCTTACAGACGGCTGACGTCTCCCAGAGAGAAGAAAGCCTCAAGCCTTATTTAAGGTGAAACCACCATAGCCAATTTACCCTGACGGTTCTACATCTGAGATATTCTAGAAGAAAGACTGCTAAGTGCATTAAAGGGTCTACCCCAGAGACTGTGTTCCTGGCGACTGAGGACCTGCCCCAGAGACTGTATCCTTATGAAAATAGTTGTAATAGTTATCAATAGGTTTAGTGGGTAGGTCTTAGGAGTTGTAGGCATTCATAGGGGTTGTAGGAATTTATAGGAATAGTAGTTAAGTAAGTGTATTTGTTTTTTTTTTTTTTTAAAACATTTTTTATTTATTTATTATGTATACAGTATTTGCTCTACATATATGCCCGGGTAGATCTCAATGTAGATGGCTGTGAGCCACCATGTCGTTGCTGGGAATTGAACTCAGGACCTTTGGAAGAACAGCCAGTGCTCTTAACCTCTGAGCCACCTCTCCAGCTCCCAGTAAGTGTATTTGTTATAAGTGAATATAGTTAGAAATAAGTGTTTAATAATTAAAAAGTATGGTTTCAGATACACATATACATAATTAAGTATAAAAATAAATTGTGGGGCTAGAGAGATGGCTCAGTGGTTCAGAACTGTTGCTAGTCTTGATAATGGACCAGAGTTTAGGTCTTAGAACCCACATCAGGTAATTCACCTGTAACTCTGCCTCCAGGGGACCTGCTATCCCCTTGTGGCCTGTGTGGGCACACACACACACACACACACACACACACACACACACACACACACACTTATATATAAATAAAAATAAGATTTCTTTGAGACAGGATTTTACTTTGTAGTTTTGACTGTCCTGGAACTAACTCCCTTTGTAGAACAAGTTCATCTTGAACTCACACACATTCAGCTGTCTCTGCCTCTGTCTTCCAAGTGCTGGGATTAAAAAATGTCTACTGCTGCCAGGCGGTGGTGGCGCACGCCTTTAATCCCAGCACTTGGGAGGCAGAGGCAGGTGGATCTCTGTGAGTTCGAGGCCAGCCTGGTCTACAAAGCGAGTCCAGAACAGCCAGAGATACACAGAGAAACCCTGTCTCGAAAAACCAAAAAAAAAAAAAAGTCTACTGCCATACCCAGATAAAAATAATAAAATCTAAAAAACCAAAACAAAGACAAACCACTTCCAGCCACAGATGAGTGCAGGGCAGCTGAATCCTGAAAGCCTGTCACCCCCAGAGCTCCCAGGAGCCAATCCCTTGAATCAACAAATATATTAAAATAGAAGTCAATAAAAGGTGCTGTCTTGCCAGCATCTTTAGCCTCAGTTGCTCTGATAATTTCTAAGAGATTCATTTATACCAAGAAGTGAATTCTTTTATATTATAAAATGTAGGGGCTGGGTGTGGTGCCAACACACCTTTAATCTCAGCACTTGAGAGGCCCAAGCTGGTGGCTATCAACCAGCTTGTTGCTAGCCTGATGTACAAAGTAAATCAAGTTGGGGGTGGTGGCGGCCTTTAGTCCCAACACTTGGGAGGTGAATCTCTTGTGAGTTTGAAGCTAGCCTGCTCTACAAAGTGAGTTCCAGGACAGCCAGGGCTTCTTACACAGAGAAACCATGTGTCAGCCCCCCCCCCAACAAAAACCCAACAAAAATTAAATAAAATATCTTCATTTTCCTCAACTAAACCAAACAAAACCAAAATGACCAAAATCGCACATTTTATAATATAAGCCCAAGCCACACCCTGTCCCAGTCTCCCGAAGTCACTCACTGTAAGCCACTGAGCTTTGTAGTACTTTAATTAGATGGAGTTCAATTAGACTTGTAAGCAACTGATTTATTAAAACACTTTGTTTTTAATAAATGATAGAAAAGCCAACCTAAACTACAAAGTCAGAGAAGGAATTTGCTGGCTTGTTGACACTCAAGATCCCAGTGATGTCTGCTTCCGTGCAGCTTGAGGTGCAGGTCACTGCCACAGTGTCACGGAGCTCTGTGACCTCTACAGCTCACTGACCTCTACTTTGCAGCTTCTGTGTCTCCGTAGATTTCGTCCTCGGGCTTCTGAGATGGTTGCAACACCTCCAAGCATCACGTTCTCTTTTCTCCGGACTCAGAACAGCAGAAACTCTTTAGAGAGTTTCTTTGGAGTCCTGAGCCTGGGGACTTGGCAGATGGCTTGGAATACAGGGATAGGGATCTGAGTTCAGATCCCCAGCACCCACATACAGCAAAATCAACCAAAACAAAACTAAAACCAAACTGGACACAGTAGCACCTACCAATAATCCTAGCACTGGAGGCAGAACTTTATGGCCAAGCCGTCTAGCTCATTGGTGAGCCCCAGTTTCAGTAAGACACCCTGTCTCAAAAAAATAAGGTGGAGAGTGACTAAAGAAGACGACGGACAGCAACTTTAGCGTATACAGGCACATGTGAATGAGCGCATATTTGCTTGTGGGCACATATGCACACACACACAGAGCTGGGCATGGTGGTGTGTCCCAATAATCTCAGCATGTGAAGGGTAGGGGTAGAAAAACTGTTACAAGTTTGAGGCCATCCTGATCTACATTCTGAGTTCCAGGCTAGCCAAGACTGCATTCCTAGAAGATCCTTCTCAAAATAAAGTCAGGGGCTGGAGAGGTTGCTCAGGGCCTTAAGAGCCCTGGCTGCTCTTCCAGAGGACCTGGGTTTGATACCCAGCCTCCACAAGTTACCACAACCATGTGTAACTCCAGTTTCAGGAGACCTAGAGCTCTCTTCTGGCCTCTGTGGGCACCAGTACAAGTGTCCTTACTTCTACACAAGGAAAATACTCACACACATAAGGTTTTTAAAAAAATCTTTAAAATTTTTCTGAACCAGACATGATGATGCGTGCTTTTAATCCCAGCACTTGGGAGGCAGAGGCAGGTGGATCTCTTGAGTTCAAGGCCAACCTGGTCTACAAAGCGAGTTCCAGGACAGCTAAGGCTACACAGAGAAACCCTGTCTTGAAAAACCAAAACCAAACCAACCAACCAAGCTCTTGGGCCTGGATCTCATTGGCTTCCATTAGGTATACTGTATGTGCCCAGCAGATCTGGGGGACTCAGATGGAATCTCAGATCAGTTTAGAAGCTCAGGACAGTCAGAGTTTACTCCATACCAGCCAAGGAAGAGAAAGGATAGTTTCCTGAAGGAATGAGGACAAGATGTCACCCTTGGCACCTCAGCTGTCCTTGTCCGGCCTCCTCAGCACCCCTCTCCCTGATCTTTATCTTTCAAATGTGGTGTTTGTATCACAACCCTCCAGCTGCCCTGGGGGGCGGGGTGTGTGGAGCTTGCCGCAGAGTCTGAGCTTGGTGGGAATGTATAAACATCTTGACTGTGACCCTGTCTGCTCCCTCCTCCCCTTTTGATGTGGTACACATGACACATAGATCTGCCTCTCTTCCGGATGTTTCTTCCCTGCACCCCTGACTTGCCTGTCTATCTCATCTTTCTCCTCTGCCTCCTCCCTCTTCCTCACGGTCCTTCCAGTACCAAGGTGGAGCTGGTGGTACCTCTCCTGGGAGTCCTCGCTACTGCACACCAGCTCATGGTTCAGCTGCCCATTGGCGTAGAGGTCTCCTCAGAAGCCACGGGGCCAACTTGGAACTTAGCTTCCCTCTGAGGTGACTTCCTTTACTCTTCTTCCTGCTCTTGACCCTCATCTACCCAGTGCCATCAGCTGGAAGTGTGGGAGGGGTCCTGGGGCACGCCTCCCACAGCAGGTACTGTTTAGAGTGGCTTTTATGTGCTTCAGGCAAATAAGGCTTGACAACCCAGGAGTATGAGGGGCTTCATGTGACTCTGTCCCCCCAAAATAAAACAAAGCAAAGCTAACAATTGATCTCTGTGAATTCAAGACCAGCTTGGTCAACAAAGTGAGTCCAGGACAACCAGGGTTATTATGAAGAGAAACCCTGTCTTGAAAAAAAAAAAAAAAAAGATATACAGCTGTAAATACCCACATCAACCTCAAACTTTCACATTTGTGCACATCACACACATACATATGAAAAAAAAAAAAGATTGTGAGTGTGTCCATGTGATATTCCCTACCACTGGTGTTCTGCCGGGTTCTTGAGACCCCAAAGACCACCTAGGAGCCAACTCCTACATGAGGGTTGTTTATTCAGGCTCAGAGCTTGGACTCTGAACACTCACTGACACAGCAGTTTGAGTTGAGAGCCCCCAGACCCAAAAGTACAGAGTTTATTTACAGACTCAGACCAAGAAGCAGGTTCTTTACCATATGATTGGATGACATTTGGTTAGCTAGTCATGTCCATTTCTGATTGGCTCATTGTTACTGACTAACCAGCTGTGGTCAGCTTGACCATCAGAAAGTTTGTTTAGACTTTTTGGGTGCTTTCTCAGAGTGAGCTGTCTGGTGATGATGGGGGAACACCCCTGGAATACAAGGTCGGGTACATTTTGTTGTTGTTCTGGAACTGGAGGTGAGCTCTGAGTCAAACTTAATACAAAATGGAATCTTTTTTCAAGATGGATTCAGTCAGGCTCCACATTGGCACCCCTGGTTCTTTCCATTCTTTGAATAAAATCTTTTATATTGCATTTTCTCCTGGGTACTTTTCTTTTTTTCTTTTTTTTTTTTTTTTTGGTTTTTCGAGACAGGGTTTCTCTGTTTAACAGCTCTGGCTGTCCTGGACTCGCTTTGTAGACCAGGCTGGCCTCGAACTCGCAAAGATCCGCCTGCCTCTGCCTCCCAAGTGCTGGGATTAAAGGCGTGCGCCACCACCGCCCGGCTGTTTTTCTTTTCTTTTTTTTTTTTTTTTATTTTTTTTTTCTCTTCTTTTTTTTTTCTCTTTTTTTTTTTTTTTTTCTCCTGGGTACTACCCAAAGCATTTCTAGTCATCTAATGAGAACTTACCATTGTAAATCCCCATGTGGTATCCTCATGGCCCAGAACTTTATGTCTCCATTTTACATGCAATTCTGGCTCTCTAAGGTTCCACACAGTGGCAGGTTCTTCAGGCCTTGTAAGGTTACCTGTGTCTGCCACACTCTCCAGAGCATGGGTCAGGCTGAGGCTCTGGGCTTCCACGATGCCTCCAATACTGTCCACATTGGCCTTTCTACTTGGCCTAGTAATTGCCTGTTTTTGTGTTTGTCTCCTGCACTTGAGGACAAACATATCCTGATTCAATTCAATAGCTGTGGGGTGAATCACCAAGCAAGTATGGAAGGACTGGGATTTCAACCCAGATCTGTCTCCAGTGCAGTCCCAGGACAAATTCCCTAACACTCTGTTTCCAGAATGTTCCAACCCTCCAGTCTTGAGGCTGAGGTTCTGTCGCACAAAGCCTACTTGACCATTGAGGGTAGTAGGTCTTCTGTAGGCCATGTCTCTCCTCTGGAATGCCTTACCCACAGCGTCAATGGCCCCCAGTCTACACTAGACTCGGAACTTATGCTAAAAATCACCCAGGAGCAAAGCCTTTTCTCATAATAGCAACTTCTGGCTGTTGGGTCCAAAAATCCAAAACAGGCAGGCACGAGAGGAGTCCATGCAAAACAAGATCTTTACTTGAATTAGGCTGCAAAAACTGACCGGTCAGGGACAACAGCACAGACTTGGGAGCTGGCTGCATCCCCGAATGTTCATCTTAGTATTTAAACAGAAAAAAAAAAAAAAATCACAAAACCCGTAAGAATCTGTGCCAATGCCAGGCGTAGTGGCACATGCCTTTAATTCCAGCACTGGGGAGGCAGAGGCAAGTGGATCTCTGTGAGTTCAAGGCCAACCTGGTCTACAAAGTGAGTCCAGAACAGCCAAGGATACACAGAGAAACCCTGTCTTGAAAAACCAAAAAAAAAAAAAACAAAAGAATCTATGCCAAGATACAGTTAAAATTTTTCACCAATCAGAATCATTTGTTCCTTTATAGTTAGGAACAATCATGTTTTGGGGAGCAAAAGAAGAACAAGGAGGAAGTTGGCTAGCCACCTGGAAAGCTCCCCTAGAGCCTGGGAACTTGAATTTAACTCCACCTTATGATCAAAATGGAGTCTAAAGACAAAATGGCAGTACTTAGGATGTCTCATTTGTTTGATCCCAACATGGGTTGCTTGACAGCCTGCCTTTCTGAAGACCTTGCATGCTCCCCAGGACCCTAGCCTTCTAGAAAGTCTCAAGAGACACAGCCAGGCTCTCCTCCATACAACTGTTCATAAACCAAACATTCAGTAACCATCATCACCATCCTTGAATCAACCTCTCTCTGCCCCCTCTCTCCTCTCTCAGTAATGAGGATTGAACCCAGGGCCTCATCCATGGTAAGCAAGTATTCTACCACTGAGCTATATCTTCAGCCTTATTTTCACTTTTTGGTTTTTAGTTTAATTAAATTAGTTGGTTATTTTATTTTATTTGAGACAGGGACTCAGCATGTAACCCTGGCTGACCTGGAATTCAGAAATGGGCCTGCCTCTGCCTCCCCCATGCTGGGAGTAAGGGCATGTTCTACCAAGTCTTGTTCATTTCTTTGTTTTGGGACAGGGTCTCACCATGTAGGCCTGGCTGGACTAGAACTCATAGAGATCCACCTGCCTCTGCCTCTTGAGTGCTGGAATTAAAGATGTGTGCCACCATGCCTGGCTCACTTCTTTATTTTGAGACAGGGTCCTATTTCTGTAGCTCAGGCTGACCCTACAGTTGTGACCCTCCTGCATCAGATTCTTGAGTGGCTGGGATTGCAGGCTGCACCACCAGGCCCAGGGCCCCTGCATCTCTTGGCCATCAAGCATCCTTCTGTGCTGGCTGGCTTTGTGTCACACTCAACAAACTAGAATCATCAGAGAGGAGAACCTCAATTGACAAAATACCTTCATGAATCAGGCTGTCCTGTCCTGATTGTCTTCAGTGGTGTACTATACAACATGGATGCGTAAACCAAATAAACCCTTTCCTCCCCAACTTGCTGTTGGTCATGGTGTTTCTTCACAGCAATAGAAACCCTGACTAAGTCACCTTCTATTAATGGAACTTTACGTTCAACATCAGTTGGCGGTTAGGGCAGAAGGAAGGGCCCGGGCCCTGCTGCCTGAGTTCAGTAGAGGTTGGTTCCTAATTGGGTTGATGAGGAAGTGGGTACTGAAGTGGCACTGGACTCTGTGACATTCTTAAAGGGTTGTAGGGTTTCTTATGCTTGGGGCACCTCCCTCAGAAAGTTCTCATCCCAGTGTAGTTGGGCACACCACCCTCTCTACAAGGCAGTGTGTCCTTTTGGTCTGACACACCCACCCACGGGTTCCACTTAATTTCCTTTACTCTGTCTTTTTTTCAGCTCATTCCTGTGTCCAGTTCTGGTTGCTAACTGTAAGATCGGCCCTGAAAGCTGGGTGTTGTAGCATACACTTGGAGTCTCAACTTTTAAGTTTGAAGCAGTTGAATCATCCTGAGTACAACACCAGCCTGGGTACTTAATGAGATTCTGTCAAGGAAGAAAGAAGGAGAGAGAGAGAGAGAGAGAGAGAGAGAGAGAGAGAGAGGACTGGAGTTGGGTGTGGTGGGAGATAGCTTCAATTCCAGCACTTGGGAGGCAGAAGCAGGTGGATCTCTGTGAGTTTGAGGCCAGCCTGATCTACAAAGCAAGTCCAGGACAGCCAGGGCTACTATACAGAGAAACCCTGTCTTAAAACAAACAAACAAAACCAAAGAAAGGCCGGGCGGTGGTGGCGCACGCCTTTAGTCCCAGCACTTGGGAGGCAGAGGCAGGCGGATCTCTGTGAGTTCGAGGCCAGCCTGGTCTACAAAGTGAGTCCAGGACAGCCAGGGCTGTTACACAGAGAAACCCTGTCTCGAAAAACCAAAAAAAAAAAAAAAAAAAAAAAAAAAAAAAAAAAAAAAAAAAAAAAACCAAAGAAAGAAAAGAAAAAGAAAAAAGAAAGAAAGGGAGGCTGGAGAGATGGCTCAGAGGTTAAGAACACTGGTTGGTCTTCCAAAGGTCCTGAGTTCAATTCCCAGCAACAGCATGGTGGCTCACAACCATCTATAATGAAATTTGGTGTCCTCTTCTGGCCTGCAGGCATACCTGCAGACAGAACACTGTATACATAATAAAATAAATCTTAAAAAAAAAAAGAAAAAGAAAAAGGAAAGAAAGAAAGGGGGAAAAAGGGAGCTGGAGAGATGGCTCAGTGTAGCTGGTCTTTGCTCCTTTCTGGGTTCTTTTTCCCACCCTTTATTTTCCTCCCGACCTCTTTTACCCCCTAACACTAGATAGGAGAGAAACAAGGATAGAGGGGAAAGGAGAGAGAGAGAGAGAAAATCCTTGAATGTAATTTCTCTTCTTTTGACCACAGCTCCTAGCAAACCACAACCAACCTCCTTAAAGGACCAACAACCACCCACCCTCTGAAAAGTTCCCAGAATTCCAAATGTCATACAGTCGAAGAAATTATCTGCAACTGGCAAAACCATGTTTCTGTTAGAGCATGAGCAAATCATGGTCAGCTACTGTGGACAGTTCAAAGCAGCCCCAAAGGAAAGCACATTCTTATAATATTTCTGTGTTTTTAAAAGAAACCAAGCCGGTTCTGGTGGCGCATGCTTTTAATCCCAGCACTTGGGAGATAGAAGCAGGCAGATCTCCGAGAGTTTAAGGCCAGCCTGGTCTACAAAGTGAGTCCAGGATAGCCAGGGCTGTAAGACAGAGAAACCCTGTCTCGAAAAACCAAAAAAAGAAAGAAAAAGAAAGAAACCAAAATTTCAGAATTCTCATTGGAAAATACAGATGTTTACATTATGATTCATAACAGTAGCAAAAGTGCAGTAATGAAGTAGCATGAAAATAACTGTGGTGGACGTCACTACAGCATGAGGAATTGTATTAAAGGGTAGTAGCATTAGGAAGCTGAGAACCACTGCTCTGGAGGGAACCAACAATATGGGCAGGGGTCGCTGAGGCAGGAGGGGCCGGGTCCAGTCTATCACTGGCTACAGAGTGTATCATTGTTTCATAACAAAACAAAAAGAGTGTGGTGCTGCTTGACATTAATCCCCGAACCCGGAAGGCAGACAGATAGATCTCTGTTGAATTCCAGGCCAGCCAGGGCTACATAGAGAGACCCTGCCTCAAAAAGCAAAAAACAACAACAAACAAACAAACAAAAAACCCAAAGCCAAACCAGAAAGAAGAAATGGGTTGCCAGGTGCTTCGCACAGATGACCTGGCTTAGCTGAGAGGGAACCTGGGTACTGAGTCAGGTGGAGTCTTTTCATTTTTCCAGCCATCAAAGACAGAGCTCACGCCGGGCGGTGGTGGCGCACGCCTTTAATCCCAGCACTTGGGAGGCAGAGGCAGGCCTGGTCTACAAAGTGAGTCCAGGACAGCCAAGGATACACAGAGAAACCCTGTCTCGAAAAACCAAAAAAAAAAAAAAAAAAAAAAAAAAAGACAGAGCTCACTAACCCAACTGGGTCCCCGTTAGCTGTGCTGCACTGCCTCCTGGTGGTGGCACAGCAGGCACACGCCTGCTGGCTCCTTTCTTTCTTCCGCGTGCCACATAGGACTTGAAATGCGGTCATACAAGCAGATAGCCGATAAGGGAGTTCCGTAAACACACTTGCTGCCAAGCCTGCGTTCCATCCTTGGTACCCAAACACTGGATGGAGAGAACTGACTCCTGCAAGCAAGCTGCTCTTTAGCCTCATGCCGCACACACATGCAACTAATAAACATAATATAAAAATAAACGCACTGGCCAGCCTGGTCTACAAAGTGAGTCCAGGACAGCCAGGGCTACACAGAGAAACCCTGTCTCGAAAAACCAAAAATAAATAAATAAATAAATAAATAAAAATAAACGCACTGGACTGGAGAGATAACTCAGGGGTTGGACTATAATTTGAAACTCAGAGCTGTCTGAGGCCAGTACATTGTAAAACAGCAACAAAATAAAATTGTGTGTGCCAGTATCTCAGTTGTAAACACTTTATAGGTTTTTTTTTGTTTGTTTGTTTTGTTTTTTGTTTTTTTTGAGACTGGATTTCTCTGTGTAGCCCTGGTTGTCCTTGAACTCACTCTGTAGACCAGGCTGATGTCAAACTCAGAGCTCTGCCTGCCTCTGCCTCCCTAGTGCTGGGATTAAAAGCATGAGCTACCATTTATTGGCCTCACATTATGGTTTTAACAAAGCATTTATATGTATGAAAATTTAACTATTTTTTTTTAAATTTTACTTCTTTTTGTTTTATGTGTAAGAGTGTTTTGCCTGCATGTTTGTCTGTGCACGACGTGAATGGAGTACCTATGGAGGCCAGAAGAGGGCGCTGAACCCCTGTAGCTGGAGTTGCAGGTGGTGGTGGAGACGACAGTCCTGGCAACTGAAGAGCAGCCGAGTTCCTGACCACTGAACCATTTCTTTAGCCCCTTTATGTATCTTAGTTACTTTCACTGCAGCAACAAATTTGGATTATTCACCTTTTTGACATGCGTCAGTTTTTTCACCTCCTTTGACTGTAATAGAATGCAGCCTAGATTTTCGAATTTGAAGTGAATATGGATGTAAAAAAGGGACTAGGCATGATGGTTCATGCCTCCAATCCCAGCACTTGGGAGGCAGAAGCAGGCAGATCTCTGTGAGTTCGAGGCCAGCCTGGCCTACAAACTGAGTTCCAGGACAGCCAGGACTACACAGAGAAACCCTGTCTCAAAAAACAAAAAGAAGAAAGAAGTCAGGAAAAAAGGAAGTAAATGTAATTTACTCATAATTATATTTTCTATAATTTATTAACTATCACTGTTAGACTTCTTGCTCATTGATGTGTGGGAAGATATAAGTATGTACATATTGTTGGATATAACAGTGCAGGCTCCTTTTTTTTTTTGGTCAACTTGACACAAGCTAGAATCATTTGGAAGCAGGGAACCTCAATTGAGAAAATGCTATGGGCAAGCCTTTGGTGCATTTTCTTAATTAATGATTGATGTGGGATGGGCCACTCCTGAGTGCCATAAGGAAGCAGGCTGAGCAAGCCATGGGGAGCAAGCCAGTAAGCAGCACCCCTCCAGGGCCTCTGCTTCAGTTCCTGCCTCCAGGTTCCTTCCTTGAGTTCCTGTCCTGGCTGCTCTTTACTGACCTGAGAGTTATAAGCTGGAATAAACCTTTTCCTCCTTAAGTTGTGTGTGGTTATGGTGTTTTATCACAGCAGTGGGAACCGTAACTAAGACAATCCTAACTAAGTAATAACTGTTGCTTTTGTTCTATATATTTTTTTTTTTTTTGGTTTTTCGAGACAGGGTTTCTCTGTTTAACAGCTCTGGCTGTCCTGGACTCGCTTTGTAGACCAGGCTGGCCTCGAACTCGCAAAGATCCGCCTGTCTCTGCCTCCCAAGTGCTGGGATTAAAGGCGTGCGCCACCACCTCCCGGCTTTTTGTTCTATATTTTTAAAGAGAGAGAGAGGCAGGCGTAGTGGCTCATGACTTTAATCTCAGCCCTTAGAGGCAGATCTCTGAGTTCAAGGCCAGCATGGTATACAGAGTGATTTCTAGGACAACCAGGGCTGCACAGAAAAACTCTGTCTCAAAAAACAGAGAGAGAGAGAGAGAGAGAAAGAGAGCGAGAGAGAGAGACTGTACTGCTCTCCCAGAGGACCCTGGGTTTGGTTCTCAACACCCATGTGATAAAGCTCATAACTGACTATAACTCCAAATCCAGGGCATTGGATGTCTCTGGCCTCACAGCCACATTCACTCATGTGTACGCTGTCTCCCCGTATGCATACAATTTAAAATTAATAAAAATAAATCTATGCTTCCCCCCCAAAAAAGCAAATAGGTAAGGAATATACAAACATTGGAATCACAGAACCCTATGAAGATCGAATAAAACCAAGCCTAGAATACAATGCAAAATGAAGATGTAGGAAGAAGGGAGTTGTCCTACTCTCCTCCTTCATAGATAAGAAACTTCCAGAATTTTCTAGGAGGTGGCCACACTTTGAGCATATTCAGCAATGGAGGGTATCCATCTGTGTTCGGGTGTGTTCTCTTCTTGGTGGGACTGAGCTCTGGGATAAAGCACCCAGGGCTCTTCACTCTTCCTTAGATGACTCTTGCATGTTGACATCTACCCTTCCTCTGGGCCTTTCCCTAAAGAGGCTCTGAGAGCCCTGCATGCTGGCAAGCCTAGGGCATCATGCTGAGGTAGGAGGATCCCTAAGAATTTGAAACCAGCTGGGGATGGGCAGTGTAGGTTTCATAGTAAGATCCTGTTTCAGAGAAAGGGAGAGAAAGAAGCATTTGTGTGGGCTCTGTGTGTGTGTGTGTGTGTGTGTGTGTGTGTGTGTGTGTGTGTGTGTTCACCATGCACAGTGGCACAGTGGAGGGACAGGAAAGAGTTATGGGTGTGACCTCAAGGTCTGATAGGTTGCTTCCTGTTGGCTATTCTTTTTCCTGTGGTGTAAGCAGGCTGAAAGAACTGCTGTCTCATGGCAGAAATGTTGGTATTTGGAGAAAGTTCCTCCGGTTTTCCAGTCTTCGGTCAGCCTTCAAGACACCCCCTCCCCGGAAGGAAAGGCAGTTTTGACAGCCACTGAGTTTGAGGGTATCCAGGAGTCAAGTTGTGGTGGTTAAGGAAGCAAGGCATGATGGTTGGTTTTAAGTGTCAACTTGGCACAATCTAAAATCACCTGGGAATCTCAGTGAGAAATTATGTAGATCAGGTTGAAAGCAGGGATGACTAGAGGGATTGTCTTAATTACATAACTGTGAGAGGATCCAGTCCACTGTGGGCAGCTGTATTCCCTAAGCTCCAATCCTGGACTGTGTAAAAGTAGACAAAGTAAACAGAGTGCTAACATGCATACACTCATTCTCCCTCTGCTCTTGGCTGTGGATGTAATTAGCTACTTCAAGTTCTTGCCTTGACTTTCCTACAACAATGGATTGTAACCTAGAGTTGTGAGAGGAAATAACTTCTTTCTCCTCCTGGTTGTTTTTTTATCAAGATGTTTTACCAGCCGGGCGGTGGTGGCGCACGCCTTTAATCCCAGCACTTGTGAGGGAGAGGCAGGTGGATCTTTGTGAGTTCGAGGCCAGCCTGGTCTACAAAGTGAGTCCAGGACAGCCAGGGCTACACAGAGAAACCCTGTCTCGAAAAAACCAAAAAAAAAAAAAAAAAGATGTTTTACCACAGCATCAGAAATGAAACTAGGACATAAGGAAAGGACAAAGAACATGGGCAGACCTCACAGTTGATTACATCTGCGTCACATTCTGGGTTTCCCATATTTTGTCCATTCTCTGCATTAAACTTCACCTCAACCCCAGTATCAAATCCCTCTAGTCGGGCTGGAGAGATGGTTCAGTGGTTAAGAGCACTGGCTATTCTTCCAAAGGACCCAGGTTCAAATCACAGCATCCACATGGCAGTTCACAGCTGTCTGTACTTGCCGGGCATGGTGGTGCACACCTTTAATCCCAGCACTCGGGAGGCAGAGGCAGGTGGATCTCTGTGAGTTCAAGGCCAGCCTGGTCTACAAAGTGAGTCCAGGACAGTCAAGGATACACAGAGAAACTCTGTCTCAAAAAACCTTAAAAAAAAAAAAAGAAAAGAAAAGAAACAAAGCTGAACTGAAATTTTTTTCGGGGTCTCCTCCCTCCCTTTGCATGGGGAGTCTGTGAAGTGACCCCAGCATGCTGGCCAATAAAATCCTCTTGCATTTTGCAACGTTCTTGAGTGTCCTGGTGATTCCTTGGTCACCCCAGATTTGTGTTCAAGAATCTGTTCCTTGATCCTTACAGTGCTACTACCACTTGGATAATTAATTAATTTTAAGCTACTTTGTAAGTAGCTCTAGCTGGTGTAGAACTCACTCTATCCCATTCTGGCCTCACAGTGATCTTCTTGTTCCTGCCTCCCAGGTACTAGAATTGTAGATGTGTGACACTCTCCCCAGCTTTATCTTCTAGTATTTACTGACATAGTCTCCACATAGGGCAGCTACCAGCTTACACAAGCTTTTGTATGAATTGTGAGAGGATATCACAGTGATAGTGTAAGAACAGCAAACCTCCTTCTGCTAAACAAATACCCTAAGAAACACACAAATCTACATTGTCAAAGTTGTAAAAAGGGTCGCTAGGGTGTGAAAACCTTGTACAATGTGTAATGTGAAGAACACACCCAGGAACTCTACCTCTCCATTCTATCTCACATGCTTTCCTCTTTAAAGTAGCCAATGGCGAGCTGGGCATGGTGGAGCATGCCTTTAATCTCAGCCCTCAGCAGGCAGAGGCAGGCAAATCCCTGTGAGTTCAAGGCCAGCATGGTCTACAGAGCAAGTCCAGGACAGCCAGTACTATACAGAGAAACCCTGTCTTGAAAAACCAAAACAACAACAACAACAACAACAAAAGGAGCCAATGGCTTTCCTTCATCACAGTGCCAAGTCAAAGTTGCCAAAACAGCCTCAGGAATCCCTGCTACCCTATCATGATAACAGCATGTCTTCTTGGGCAGAGAGGGACCACTGACTTCAAGGCAAGCAGAGTGCTGCTGACCAGGAAATGGAGCCCTGTCGGGGGAGGGGAACTGAGGCCATCAGGGGAGGAGAAGGATGGAAAGGTAGGACAGGTAGGATGACACCAGGCTCCAGCACCTGGTTCTGGAGGGTCCCTGGGGCAAACCCAACCTTCAAGCCTAAGAAGCAGAGATCATGAACTCCAGCAGTCCTGTCGATGTGTGACTTTAGAGAAGTCCAAGGAATCAGGAGAGTTGAATTTGTCACCATATTCTCAAGATATAAGAACTGAGGTATGGGCGTTTGCAACTATCTTACAGATATTTAGAAAAAAGTCTGATTGTCATCCTGTGCTTACTCCTTACAGGAAAGGGAACTCTGGACGACTAGGCTAACCTCGAAACATGGATCCGTCCATCTGCCTTTACTTTCTCTCTCTCTTTCTTTCTTTCTTTCTTTTTTTTTTTTCCGAGACAGGGTTTCTCTGTGTAACAGCTCTGGATGTCCTGGACTTGCTTTGTAGACCAGGCTGGCCTCGAACTCACAGTGATCCACCTGCCTCTGCCTCCCTAGTGCTGGGGATTAAAGGCGTGTGCCACCATGCCTGGCAATAATCTATGAATACATCGGGTATGTCAACAGTATCTGAATTGGCTATTTTATGAACCTGGAACACTGTCTCAGATTATTACTTTGTGTTTTACCAATTTGTCTGTGTTACAAATGACACAGTCTTGGAGCATCCCAGTATATGGGTGCCCAGTTTGCCTTCTGAGGAGGCACCATGGTCAGACCTCACCTATAAAATATGTGCAGATACTCAGTCCTCTCAGGACAGAGGGGATGGAGAAGGGATAAGAAAATCATCTGTCACCAGGTGTGAGGAGAGGCAGGGATGCAGAGGAAGGGATGCAGAGGCAGGTAGATCTCTGTGAGTTGGAGGACAGCCTGGTCTACAAAGCAAGTTCTAGGACAGCCAGGATTGATACACAGAGAAACCTTACCTCAAAAAAAGAAAAAACAAAACAAACAAAAACCTCATTCATGCAGCAACTAGTGTGTTCCCCCAGTATTACAGAATTCCCATTCCCTCGTTAGTCCTGAATCCCACAGGAGTAGCACAGGTAGGGCCTGTGGGAATGGGGTCTGGTCTAAACCCTGCACCTCTGCTCATGCCAGCCCCTTCGTTGCTGAAGAACACAGGCTCTTCGTCCATCTGTTTGTCCCAACATGACTGTGCACAGTGTACACAACAGAGATTTCTCTCTTTCCTATCCATGAATACTGGATCTAGTGACTGTTGACTATTCACGCAGACTCAAGCAGCAGGGAAAGCCATGGACTCCTGTGGGTCTCCCCTTCCTCGGGGGTTATTGGTCACTGGCCCATGAGGGCAAGGGGACCATTAGCTGAGAGCAGGGTTCAGATGGCTATATGACAGAAAATATTTCCAGGAGTCATCTTCAAAGGGAAAGCTCATTTTATTATTTCAGGGGTAAGGAATATAAGGGTTCTTAGGGTTACGGGTGAGAAAGGCTTATTGGTTATAAGGTACCTAACTATAATATGGGCTGGAAGAAAGGGCAGGACTTATGTGCTGAATCATGCAGGATTTGCAGGAAGCTCTATGCAAGGTCTTCCTCCAAGTATGGTTAGGCACCTGTGTTTAGAGACACTCTCCAGGTGAGGTCAGGGAGAGAAGAGGAAGCCCCTCTGAGAAATGGAGTCCTCTATTTTGCACTGAGTTCAGGAGCTATCCAGACATGGTGGACCCAACTACAATAGCATCGACTGCAATAGCAGGGTCTTCCAACAGACTTCCTTTGTAAACTTTGTTTACTCAAGGCAGGAAAGTGGCCAGGCTCCCACCTGAGGAGCTCTAGGTCCTGCCTGCCCCTAGGCTTCAATAATGGTCATTTTCTATTAGCTATAACTGTCCCATCCTACAAGAAAAATCCCTGAGCTCCCCCAAGGTCAGGACTTGAACTCCCAGCAATCCTCACCCTGGAGCTCTCTGCCCTTAAACGCTTTGCCCCTAAGAAATCCTATATAAGTCCAACCTACTGTTCAGTTCCCTGCCTTCTTCTCGCCAGAACAGAGGCAATCACCCCTGGAATCGTTCCTTCAAACCCTGGATACATCCCTCCTAATAAATCTCTTTTATGAGATTTGCTGCCTGTTGTGATTCTTTTATCAGAAGAGGGGGAGAAGGGATGAAGTGGAACCAGGCAGAAGCTCTGAGCGCCTGAGCTCAGCTGGAGACACCCTCCCCTGGGAGCTGCCATGCTAAAGAAGTACTTGGAGCTGTTACATTGTAGCATTCCAGTTGTATCCAGATCAGCCAGGGATATGCTCCCTCAGGGCTGCACTGCCTCTGGAGAGGAGGAGGCTTACTCTCAGAGCTTAGCGGGTTCCTGGGCTTCCCTTGTCGGCTATTCAAACAGACTCAAGTTGCGTTCCCTGTAATGTACTCTCTTTGTAAATTTTGTATACTTTGTAAACTTTATGTACTTTGTAAATTTTGTAAACCCTCAGGGCAGGAAAGTGACTAGGCCCCTGTCTGAGGAGCTCCAGCAGCCAGGCCCCTCCCCCAGACCTCTCTAACTGTCATAATAGTGTTTCCAGCCTCTGTAGCTGTCACAAAGATCATCTCCAATTCCTCAATAGGACTCCTCCCAGATTATGTTAATTTTAGGTAAAAAAAAAATCTGAACAAAAATCCACCAATCCCTGAGCAGGAAAACCCACCAATCCCTGAGTTCCCAAGATCAGAACTTGAAATCCCACCAATCCTCATCCTGGAAATCTCTGCCCTACCCCCTAAGAAATCCTATATAAAGGTTGTGTCTGGGGGTTGGAAAGATGGCTAAGCGGTTAAGAGCACTGACTGTTCTTCCAAAGGACCAGAGTTCAAATCCCAACACCCACGTGACAGTTCACAGCTATGTGTAATTGCTGGGCATTGTGGTCCAAGCCTTTAATCCCAGTACTTGGGAGGGAGAGGCAGGTGGATTTCTGTGAGTTCAGGGCCACCCTGGTCTACAAAGTGAGTCCAGGGCTCACTTTGAGAAACCCTGTCTCAAAAAACCTAAAAACAGTGTCTGCTCAGATCCCTGCTGTTTTCTCCCAGGAGCAGAGGCAGTAAATCCTGGATTCATTCTCTCTACACCCTGGACCCTCCCAATAAATCTCTTTTATGAGATTTGCTGTTTGGTGTGATTCTATCATCAGAAGCCAAGAAGCAATGAAGAGAAGGGAAGAAGTGAAGAAGTGGAATGGGCTGAGGCTCCTGAGCTCCTGAGATAAGCTGGGGAGCTGCAACACCTCTGCTGAGGGGACCTCCTCTCAGAGCTATGCAGTTCCTGGGCTCTCATGTCTCAGGATGCCCTTCCATTGGGACATTGTCCCACCTCACAGCTGTGTGGTTCCTGGGCTCCCAAGTCTCAGGATACCTGAGCAGGAACAGCAACAATGGCCACAGGGTTGAGGGCCTCTGATGGCCGCCAATGGCTCTGTGACAGTGATATCGGGGTCTTCGGTTGGCTCACTCTCCAGCCCTTTACTGCTTTGGTTATAGCCATTTCCTCCATCATTCCACCAGCCCGGGCTATCCGCTGGGAGGGGTGGGGAGTGGGCTAGACTGAACGTTCTGTCTTGTCACTCAGTAGCCATTTCACAATTTCTCAGTTTTAGGTCAACAAGCATTTACCCAGGGGCTCAATTTCATAAGACAACCTACTGGACAAAGTAAAAGAACATGACATGCGAACCACACTTCTGCCCCATGACAGCAGCACTGCTCTTCCAGGAAGGCACACCTGGCTGTTCTTTCACTCTCCCTTGTCCCCTCTGTGCCATAGAAGTTCCCCTCGTTCTAACTTCTTCAACTTCCCTCCCAAACCTGGCTCTCTTGCTTTTCCCCACAGTGGGCTAGAACAAGTGGCCCCAACCCCAAGCCAAAATCAGCTGGGCATAGCACACGCAAGTTGGCTTTTGTCCCTCTCCATCTGCTTTTTCATCTTGTTCTCTCATTTCCCAACAGTATCTCCAACCCCCTCCCCCTGCCTTTCTCTTCATTCTCCAGCCCCCAGGCTTCTGACTCATTTCTCTCTGAATCAGCTAGCCACAGACAGCTCATAAGTTCGGAGGACAATATAGCCAGCTCACAGGGCCACTTGCCTTTGTGACCACATCCAACTCTCCTTTGGAAACCATTCCTCCCTTTGTGACTATGCCCTCCATCTGTCCTCAAGCCTCTCAGCCAATTTTCTGATTGTCCCTTCCCAGGCTGTCTCTTCAGTGTTAGATTTTGGTGTCCCCAGTGCCCCCTCTCCTTGTCCTTTCTGGACTTGAATGACCTATGGATAGTTCAGAACTCCAGACTGAGCTTAGAATCTACTTCTATCTTAATTCCTTAATTGGTTACTTAATACTAGCTTTGTACTAGCACAGGGAAGGCTGAGACAGGCAGAGCAAGAGTTTGAGGTTGGAGCTGGGGAACTCGTTCAGTTGGTAAAGTATTTGACACATGGAGGACCTGCGTTTGGATTCCCCAGCATTCATGTAGGCCATGTATCCATAGAGGCCAGCACAGTGGGGCACACCTGTAATCCTACTGCTGGGGAGACAGAGACTGAAGGACTCTGGGGGCTTGCTGGCCAGCTAACTGAGCCCAATAGCTAAGATTCAGGTTCAGCGAGGAACCCTGTCTCAACATAAGTAAAGAACAGTTGAAGAAGACATCTGTCATTCACCTCTGGCCTTTCCACACACATGAACACATGCACTTTTGCAATTGAACACAACCGCTCCCCACCCCCACATGCACATATACATGTGAGGCTACATAGCAACACATTGTCTTACAAATTTAAAGGCTTTATTTTCTGGATGTCTTTGGGGCCATGCCAGTTCTTCTGCTTGCAGATCTGTGTTGACTAGTGGAACTGGTGCATGTGAGTGCCAATCACAGGTAAAGTATGAAGTTACTCAATTCCTGGGGACTGATCTCCTTCAGGGCTCAGCTCACCTATACATTCCTCACAAAGCAGCCCAAGGCTAGTCCTTTTCAGACACAAGGCTGCTCATGGCAGGAATTTCTCGTTAAGATCAGGGCCAAGATTGGGGCTGTCGTCTGGCCAGGGCGTGAACACCCAGACTGAACAGCGAAGCTTTGGGAGGCGGGGCTCGCGGAGGTTGGTGACGTCACCTAGGAGGAGGGTCTGCGTATGTGGGCGTAGCCCCGAGTGGGCAGGGCCGGACTAAGTCCGCGGCTCCGCCTTCGGAGGGAGGCTGAGTAGAGGCCGACCGGAAGTTCCTCCGCCTCCGCCCGCCTCCGTGCTCACAGCGGAGTCTCCGTGTGCCCCGCCAGCGAGGTCGTGCCCCGGAAGTAAAGGGGCCATGTTGATGGGTGACACCGAGAGAGGTACTGGGCGAGTGGAGAGTCCTGAGGAGAGGTAGCGCGTGGCCCGCGGGTGAGTGAGGGAGCGAATGAGGGCGGCCGGGGATAGCCCGCTTACGCTCGGTCCAGTCGGGGCTACCGGCTCCTACTGGGGCCTCCAAGCCTCGCCCCGCCCCGCGTCAGACCCGGTTTCCTCTAGCCACGGAGCCCACCTGGCCCCGGGGTCAGCGTCCCTGCCCTCCGGGAGTTTACTCCGGCCGGGGCCCATAGCCGGTCACTCAGCGACCTTGTTCCAACCCCTGCGTGACGCTCTCCTTCAGCCCTCAGTAGTTTTCTGCGTCTTTTGCATCACGGAAGACCCACAGGGCCAAGGAGAGCTGCTCTGCACTTGAGAAAAAAGGGACAGAACGGTGACTTGCCCAGGTTCGTGCTGGAAATTAGCGAGGTCAGAGGCTATTGCTTCTGTCTTGGGGCCCAAAGTCCTGCTCACTGTTTTTTTTTTTTTTTTTTCAGCCAAATACTCCCCTCTCCCCTCAAACACATTTAGGCTCACACAACTGTTGTTTCTTCCACGTAGGAATATCGTGGGAGGGTTCCTCCTTCCAGCATATTTTTGAGCCTGGTGAGCACTGGGCTCTGTGCTGGAAAAGTTCTCAGAACACTCGGAAGTGCTGCACACATGTAAGACAACCCCTCCCCATACCAGCAAGTTAGGGTTTGGATTGCTGTGGCCGGTGGGCAAAATTACTTCCTTCTGGGAAGGATGCCCTCACATTCCTGGCGCACACCCTTAATCTCAGCTCTCAGGAGGCAGATGCAGGCTGATCTTTGAGTTTGAGGCCAGCCTGGTCTACAGAGTGAGTTCTGGGACACCTAGGACTCCTAGAGAGACCCTGTCTCAGAAAACCAACCCAAACAGAACAAAAATCCAAAGAAAGGAGTAGAGGAATGGCTCTGTGGTTAAGAGCACTGACTGCTCTTCCAGAGGACCCCGGTTCAATTCCCAGCACCTATGTGGTGGCTCACAATTGTATAACTCCAGTCTCTGGGATATGACACTGTTAGACTCCGAAGGTGGACTAGTGGTGTGTAGACAAATGTGCAGGCGAATACCCATACACATAAAATATTTAAAAATTAAAGCCTCTCAAAGTAATGCTGCGCACGCATGTGGTGGTGCCAGGATGTAGCTATGGCTAAATCCTGGTCTTTAAATACTCCTAGGCCATACCTTCTGGTAGAGTTCTATTACAGTTGCATTTCAGGAGCAGTTCTGAAAAAAACCTTACATAATAGGCATTCTCACGATGGCATCGTTATCTCTGCTTTATGATGAATGAGGAAGCTGATGCTCAGTGTGGGTTTATGTACTTTATATTAAGTGCCACAGCAATGGACTGGCATAGCCGCACTGAAGCTCAGACAGTCTACTTTTTGAACCCTGGAGAGCTGTAAACAGAACTTCCCCAGGAGGGGCTGTTAAGAGATAGTACTCTGACCCCATCTCTACCTTGCCGTCCTTGGAAGTCTCTGAATCTGGCATTAAGAGCCCCTGACCCACATAGTGTCTAACAGGCCCTACCAGCATTAGTTCTCATTCTAGGCTTCTGTGTCTTCTCTTCTGTTTAGAGCTTGACGCTTAGTCCTTGTCAGTCCCCCATGGCCCCGTGGAGCCGAGAGGCGGTGCTGAGTCTCTACCGGGCTTTGCTGCGCCAAGGCCGAGAGCTTCGCTACACTGATCGAGACTTCTATTTTGCTTCCATTCGTCGAGAATTCAGGAAAAATCAGACGCTCAAGGAACTGGAGGCTCGGGAGAAGCAGCTAGAGAAGGGCCTGGTCTTCCTCCGTAGCAAACTGGGAGGCCTCATTTAGGAGCCTGTCTTCCCCTCCTACCCTCACCCCAAGAAGAGGACAAAAGTGCCTTCAGTAGACACTCCTGGCTCCTTCACCCCACCTCACAGATGCATTAGGAAGCCTCAGGTAGGTAGAAGGTAGACCCTTGATCCTGGATGTTTCTTTTTTTCTGTGCAAGAAGCTAGAAAAGGACAGACCTTTCCTTTATCATCGAATTATGTCCTTTACTCCCCAAAATTCGCTAGATAAAATATAATGTACACACAGAAACTCTGTCTCAAAAACCACACACATGTCAATAGAAGTAAGTCCTGGTCCTGAGAAATATGAGCCTTAGATTACAAGTCCACCACAACAGAATGGCATCATTAATTCCATAGACTATTCTATTTATGAGACCTTTTTTTTTTTTGGTTTTTCGAGACAGGGTTTCTGTATGTATCCCTGGCTGTCCTGGACTCACTTTGTAGACCAGGCTGGCCTCGAACTCACAGAGATCCGCCTGCCTCTGCCTCCTGAGTGCTGGGATTAAAGGCGTGCGCCACCACCACCCGGCTTATTTATGAGACTATTAAAGAATGGTTAATGATTAGAGTTCAGTTCCAAGCCAGGATGTCTTCGCAGTTATATTGTATTACACCATGTTTCCTGAAACATAAGTTTATCATTACTGTATAATTGGTGAATTGGTGTAGCAATCATATTTAATGCCTGCTAACTAGTAGCTGTTGGCATACAGGGCAAGTCTCTAAACCTTCCCAGGCCTTCATTTTATCATCTGTGAAATAAAATTTAATTTTTTAGGTTCAGTGAGAATTGACTTAGAGAGTGTACACACACTGCACTGAAAATGGTACTTGGTAGGTGGAATGCTAGCCATTTATGTTCATAAAGTTACATTTTTTTTTTTTTACTGTGGGTGCATGTGCCTCTGTGTGGTTGTCAGAAGACTTGTGGGAGTTGGTTTTGTCTATTTTGTGGGTGCTGGAGATTGAACTCTGGACTTCAGGCTTGTTGGCTAGTGTCTTTATCCACTGAACTATCATCTCACTGGCCTGAACTCTATTTACTCTTGTAGAGATTGCCATCAAGAAGCTCCACTTCAGCAAAATGGCCATGTTTAATTCAGGAACCTTTCAGAGGTCCCTTCATATGCCTAGGTTCTGGGGATAGAGAGGAAAGATAGGGTCCCTTAAGAACTTTAGACTAGGGCTGGAGACATGATTCAGTGGTTATGAGCACTTGTTTTTGCAAAAGATCCAGATTCAATTCCCAGCACCCACAAGATGGTTTATAACTGTCCATAACTCCAGTTTCAAGGGATCCAGTCACCTCTCTGACCTCCATAGGCACTAGGCACACATGTGATAGATACATAGACATTATATGCAAACAAAATCTGCATACACCAAATACATCTTAAAAAACATAAAACAAAGCCGGGCGTGGTGGCGCATGCCTTTAATCCCAGCACTTGGGAGGCAGAGGCAGGCGGATCTCTGTGAGTTCGAGGCCAGCCTGGTCTGCAAAGCAAGTCCAGGACAGCCAGGGTTGTAACACAGAAAAACTCTGTCTAAAAAAACAAAAAAAAAAAAAAAAAAAAACATAAAAAACATAAAACAAGCCGGGCGGTGGTGGCACACACCTTTAACCCCAGCACTCAGGAGGCAGAGGCAGGCGGATCTTTGTGAGTTCGAGTCCAGCCTGGTCTACAAAGTGAGTCCAGGACAGTCAGGACTACAACAGAGAAACCTTGTTTCAAAAAACCAAAAACAAAAAACCCCATAAAACAAAAACAACCTTAGACTAGGAAGGAATTCAGTGGGAAGTAATTCTCATATGAGCAGTGCTATTCCAGGGTGCTGTCTAAAAAGCTATGGAAATAGGAATGAAGATGGCTCTCTCCTGTTTTGGGTGGTAGGAGAGAATTGTGGTGGTTACAGAAAAGAAGACAATTGAGGTCTGCTTCAAATGAGAAGCAGAAACTTTGTGCAGTGGGAAAAGAATAAACAAATGCCTGGAGGTGGACACTTCACTTTGTAGCCTAGAAGTGCTGAATGGTATAAGGAGTGTGACTGGAGTTGAAGTTGGGCCATGGACAAAAGAACATTGAATTTCAGTTTCTTGTTATGGAGCCCAATATCTGACTGAGGGATCATCACAGCCTTTTTTTTTTTTTTTTTTCCTGAGACAGTGTTTCTCGCTGTAGCTCTGGTTGTCCTAGAACTCTGTAGACCAGGCTGGCCTGGAACTCAGAGATCCACCTGCCTCTGCCTCCTAAGTGCTTGGATTCAAGGCATGCACCACCACCTTCTGTCTCATCACAGCTTTTTTTTTTTTTTTTTCTGAGACAGGGTTTCTCTGTGTAACAGCTCTGGCTGTCCTGGACTCACTGTAGACCAGGCTGGCCTCGAACTCACAGAGATCCGCCTGCCTCTGCCTTCCGAGTGCTGGGATTAAAGGCATGTGCCACCACACCTGGCCCTCCCATTACAGCTTTTTAAGAAGGGGGAATGACAGTTGCATTTGTGTCTTGAAGTGTGCTAGATAGTGTGGTGAATAAGTGCGTGAAAAAAAAGTAGAAACACTAGAGGCAGTGAATTTGATCAGATGATAGAGGTACTAAGGTGGTCATACGTAAATAACAGCATAGACAACAATAAGGCTTGGTGGCCAGTTGTTGAGAGAGAAGGGAAAAGAGGTGAAAGGTGGCCACATAAAGCCTGGCCCAGGTGGTATGTGCTGGTAATTCCAGCGCTCAGAAAACTGAGGTAGGAAGAGCCTTAGTTTGAAGCTAGCCTGGGCAATGTAGATGCTGTTTCAAAACAAGGAAAGAAAGAAAGGCAAAGAGTGTAGCTGTTGTATAAGGGTTGCCAGTTGGGTAGAGGGTAATGCTTATTGAGACTGAAAGCAGGAACCTGTCATGTCTTCAGTTCTCAGCCACACTTACATTGATTGGCAGACCTGCTTTTGGCAGTGCAGGATCAGAGTCAGGTGAAGCCCATGGAATCCTGCATGCTCAGGGAAAGCCCTGAGTCTGAAGAAGTGGAGAATAATTGAAATACATTCTGATGTTTTTATTGTGAATTGTGTTAAATCTTGCCATCAAGGGAAAAATGAAGCTAGGTATAGTTGTACAAACCTCTAATCCTAGTACTTAGGAAGCTGAGGCCAGAGTACCACAAGTTCAAAGTTAGCCTGGGACAGGTAGTAAATTTCAAGTCAGTCCAGACTGTATAACAGACTACGTCTGGGAAAGCCTGGGACAAGATAGTAAATTTGTCAGCCTAGTCTAAACAACTGCCCATGTCTGTAAGAAACATGGCAAAATAAAACCCTCAACTGCCACAGGGTTAGTTCATTCACTGCAGCAGATGTGTCAGACACTACACTCTTACAGCAGGGGTGTGCCAGAATGCTCTAATTAAGCTATAGTACAGTGGTTAGAGAGGAGCTGTGTGGTGTTGCAGGATTGCTGTGGATTGTTTCTTTCAGCAGTGTAAGCTCTGGATTCAAACCCAGGCAGCACACTTTGCTGATATGTAAGTTACTCTGGGGTAATTATTGAATATGTACCTCAGTTTCTTCATTTTAAGTTGGAGATAACAGCCAAGGTATGGTGGTATGTGATTGTAATCATAGCATTTGAGAGGAGGCAGGATAATCAGGAATTCGAGGCCAGTATTGGCTACATAGTGAGTTTGAGACCAGCTTGGGGGACATGGTTCTGGGGAGGGACTCATGGTTTATCACCTGTGCGGCACACTCGAGTGAAGGCCCAGAGACTCAGAGTGAGTCACCCGTGTTTATGCTTAGGGTCAGTAATTGGGCAGCTGTGGAGTTATAGGGCTGCACACAGTGTACACTCTAATAATAATGGACTGAGAAGGAAACTCAGCAAGGCCTTCCTGTTTCTCCAGGTCTTTTTGACCCCTTAGTTTTGTTATTTTTTTTCTATCTAGGTATGGGTCAGTCCCCTTTCTGGAATAGAAGTTTTATGACTTATAGTGAATTAGTTATGGTGGTACAGATTACAGACTGTTTTCTAGAAAGGTAGGGGAGAAGTAGAGTTAAAACAAAGTGTTTTCTTCTTTTTTTTGGTGATGCTGGGAATGGAACCCAGAGACTTGAGCATGAGAAGCAAGTGCTCTACCACTGAACTATTCACAGCCCCTAGTGTGATATATTTGGTTTTACTTTATGGTTGCCTTTGAGGGAAATGGATTCTGAGTTCTAGTTAGTTTGTATGTTTGTTTGTTTAGGGACAGGGTCTCACTACGTAGCACTAATTGGTCTGGAACTCACTATGTAGACCAGGCTGGCCTCAGATTCACAGAGATCTACCTGCATCTGCCTTCCTGTCCTCCAGTTCAGGGATTAAAGGCTTGTGCTGTCATAAACATGCTAGTTTCTATGTTTTGCCTCTGAGGAGAGTTGGGAGGAAGGCGGAGAGTGGGAGAGGGAAGCTACTTCTGAGACCTTTATTTATGGTATTGCTTGCTGAACTACCTCATTCACTGTAAGTTAGTCACTGTCACGTGTTCAGGCTACACATGGTTATGGAGTACCTGGACTTGCTCAGTTAAGTTCCACTTCTGTTTTATCTAGCTAGGCAGCTGCAAGGCTTTACTGTCCTCAGTAAGCAGAGAGATGATTTTTTTTTTTCTCATTTGGGTCTTAGGGAATAGTTTAAAGAAAGTTTGTGCAGGGCGTAGTTGCACACACATTTAATTCCAGCACTTGGGAGGCAGAGTCAGGTGGATCTCTTTGAGTTCAAGGCCAGCCTGGTCTACAAGTGAGTCCAGGACAGCCAAGGACACACAGAGAGACCCTGTCTCCAGAAACCTAAAAACAAAAAGAAAAGGAAAGAAAGAAAGCTTGCTTGAAGTGTTGTTCACAGAGCACAGTTCTCCCAGCCCTCCCTCCCTCTCCCTTCCTCCCTCTCTCTCTCTCTCCCTCCTTCCCTTCCTTCTCTCTTTTTGTGGAGCATTTTAGGTGGTTAAAGAACATAGGTCAGTAGTATTATGCAACAAGTTTCCTGAACTTTTAAAAATCTGGCTAATCTGAAATTGTACCTATTAAACACAGTGTTCCTCCTTGCTTTCCCTGAGGAGCCAAGCCTTACTCTCCTTGCCAGGGGATCTCATGTCTCCTGGAGATTGAGGGCAGCAGAATCAGGGTAGATGCTGGAGGGACAGTAACCTGAATAAGGAAGGTTTAGAATGAAGACCTTGTCTCCCTGTGAGCTTGTGGGTGTTCTCTTCCAGGTCATCAGGCCTGTGGGGCCACTTAGTGCTTGGATAGGGATGAGAGTATGATTAGATTGTCGAAGGGGGGTGGGGGAATGGCTTCATAAGCCTGCTCTGCTTCCCAGTTTAGATTGCAACCACAGGGAAGCTTGAGGGTTTTTGAGGCTGTTGGAGCGTTCATCTCAGAACATGAAGTGTAGCTGGACAGTTTGTTTGCAGCCCTTCTCTTGACTTACGGAATTCTTGACTTACGATGGCCGTCACTTAGAGGGTGGAGTTTACAGTGGATGAAGTGCTTGCATGCTGTATTGGGACCAATGCTTTTCCTCACTACAACCCTGTGATTTGGGCCATGAAGCAATTGTTGCTGGGGGTACAGAGACCCATTTGAGGTCGCCCAGCAAATTAGCTCAGGCCCAAGGCAAGTACTCAGGTCTCAGAATTTTTGACTCTAAAACCCATGTTTTTTTTTTTTTTTTGGTTTTTCAAGACAGGGTTTCTCTGTGTAACAACCCTGGCTGTCCTGGACTTGCTTTGTAGACCAGGCTGGCCTCGAACTCACAGAGATCTGCCTGCCTCTGCCTCCCAAGTGCTGGGATTAAAGGCGTGAGGCACCACGCCCGGCTAAAACCCATGTTTTACTGTTACTCTGTACCCACCTTGATCTTCCCAGGGCCAAGGACTGACAGGCTCAGTGAGGCCTCTGCTGGCTTCAGCTTAGAAAGAGAAGGGAGCCTCCTTCCTGCTGTGCTGGAAAGGATGGTTTCGAGGATTCTGCATCTATTGCCTCTCCTGTAAATCGATTGGGAAAGAAAGGTTTTCCTTAAAATAGAGGTCATTGTGGAAATGTGAGTGCTGTCTCTTGCCTGATCAGAATAGTCTGCCTCCACTGTGTCTCATGTACCCCACCTCTGTTGTAGTGGCAGCTGGAAGGATGGTGAAACTTGTCTAACCTGACCCCACATGTATGTACCGTGTTCAGCTCTTCTTTGGCTTCTCTGTGCATTTGAAGTAGGAATATATTTAAATTGGCCAGATAATCTCTCATTATATCCCAGATAATCTCCCATTATATCTCTGAACCAGAAACTTTAATTAAAAATAAAAGGAAGAGAAAAGGAATGTGCCACGGTGTGAGCATAGTGAGGGAAAGAGTATTTTTGGACTTGATAGTGAGTCTTTTTTTTCCCTCAAGACACGGTTCCTCTGTGTAGTCCTGCCTGTCCTAGAACTCACTTTGTAGACCAGCTGGCCGCAAACTCAGATCCACCTGGCTTCTCCTCCCTGAGTGCTGGGATTAAAGGTGTGCCACCACCGCCTGGGTCTTTTTTTTTTTTTTAATGTGGCTTCTGTTGTGTTGGGATTACAAGCGCCACCATTGCCTGTCTGCTTCTAAATTCTCACATTCTCAAAGAACTGGCTAAAGAAGAAAAACCCAGCTGGGCCTGGTGGCGCACACCTTTCATCCCAGCACTTGGGAGGCAGAGGCAGGTAGATCTGAGAGTTCAAGGACAACTTGGTCTACAAAGCCTGTTCCAGGACAGCCAGGGCTACACAGAGAAACCATATCTCAAAAAACCAAAAAAAGGAAAGAAAGAAAAAAGGAAAGGAAGAATTCTGTTTTCCTATCAACACCATATTGTAAAAGATAGGCTTGTATTGTACAGTGGGATACTTTACTACAGTATATAAATAGGGTTGGTAATGAACTTAATATTTGCTATAGTCTCACGTCTGTTGAAGGTTTCTGTACAGTATACACTGGCATTTCTTTTCCTGTGTATCCAGGTGAGTGATGGGACATGGTACTTCCCTCTAGTCCCTAGAGTATGCAGTCCTAGATTTTGGATGCAGTAACCTGGATTGTGATGGAGAGGGATATAAAGGGAGTGGTTCTTATGGTCCCAGGTGGTGATGTCTGTGTTGTCTTCATTCTCAGGTGAGCAATGGCAGGCGCTGGTGAGCGCAAAGGCAAGAAGGATGACAATGGCATTGGCACAGCCATTGATTTTGTGCTCTCCAACGCCCGGCTGGTGCTGGGTGTGGGTGGAGCAGCCATGTTGGGCATCGCCACACTGGCGGTTAAGCGGGTAAGTGCTTGCTGCCTGGTCCCAGGATGGGGGGAGGGTGGTGAGTTGCCTCTGCAAAGTGGAGCTTCCCTGAGGGAGACTCTGATGCTGTAACAAGAGCATAACCTGCTCATGTGGCAGTCTGCTTCTAGGCTTCTGCCACTGGAGACGTAAAGAAATGTATCCTAGCAAGGAAAACACAGCAACGAACCCAACTGTCCTTTTCTTCTTTGATGATCTGATTTAAAATAGCAACCACATGTATACTTCTGTTTTCTTTCCTTTTTTTTTTAGAACTTTTTTTTTTTTTTTTTTTTTAAAGATTTATTTATTATGTATACAGTGTTCTGTCTGCAGGTATATCTGCAGGCCAGAAGAGGGCACCAGATTTCATTATGGATGGTTGTGAGCCACCATGTGGTTGCTGGGAATTGAACTCATGACCTCTGGAAGAGCAGTCAGTGCTCTTAACCGCTGAGCCATCTCTCCAGCCCCTTTTTTTAGAACTTTTAAAAAAAGATTTATGCATATTTATATCTATTGTTTTGTATAATACTTACTGTTATAAGAGAAGGAACCATCTGTTGGACTGAAAGGGGAAACTTCTGGGGGGAAGAGGGTGGAAGGGCGGGATAGGAAGGGGGAATAGGGAGGGGTTTGTTACTGAGATGTAACTTGAAGAAAAAAAAATAAAGTATTTAAAAAAAAAAAAAAAAGATTTATGTATACGAGTACTCTACCTGTATGCCAGAAGAGGGCATCATTATAGATGGTTGTGAGCCAGCATGTGGTTGCTGGGAATTGAACTCTGGACCTCTGGAAGAGCAGGCAATACTCTTAACCGCTGAGCCATCTCTCTAGCCCCCCTTTTCTTACTCTTATTTTTAAAAGATCGATCTCTATCTGCATTCTCTAGGTAGACTGGACACACCTAGAAGCTAGCACTTAGAATAGTGCTTAGCCTGTAGGCTCTGAAGTACAGATAGCATTTTTAGTCTGTGAGTTCCATATCACAGTTTCAGCCTACCAGACTTAGAATACTTTCTTGTTTTGGTTTTTCTTTTGAGACAGGGTTTCTCTGTGTAATAGCCCTGGCTGTCCTGGACTTGCTTTGTAGACCAGGCTGGCCTTGAACTCACGGAGATCCACCTGCCTCTGCCTCCCAAGTGCTGGGGATTAAAGTCGTGCGCCACCACCACTTGGCAAAAATGAGTTATGTTAGAAAGGCAAGAAGATTTTTGTTCAGGCATATGCCCAGTGCCACACTATGGAAAAGGGAAGCAAACATAAGACTCGACCTAATCTCCATGGGCTGTTTATGCAGAAGACAGGTCAGGCTGGTGGATTCTCTTACACAGATCTCAACAAGAGCAAAGGCATCACCTGGGGAGAGGATACCTTGATGGAGGATTTGAAGAATCCCAAAAAGCACATCCCTGGAACAGAAATGATCTTCACTGTGATTAAGAAGAAGGGAGAAAGGGCAAACCTAATGGTTTATCTTAAAAAGGCTACTACCACTGCCTTATTTATTACAAAATAAACATCTGATGCTTTTTTTTTCATGTATATCATAATTTAACTCACACACCAGAATTCAGGTCATGAATGGCTAATAAGTGATTTTGTTGGACAGTCCTGATTTAAGTAAAATTGACTTGTAGTAAAGTGGAAAAAAAATTGACTGGGTATATAATTCAGTGATAGCGTTTATCCAGCATGCACAAGGCCCTGGGTTCCATCCCCTGTACCACCATCAACAAAAACAAAAAATTGGGGCTGGAGAGATGGTTCAGTGGTTAAGAGCACTGGCTGCTCTTCCAGAGGTCCCGAGTTCAATTCCCAGCAACCACAGGGTAGCTCACAACCATCTGTAATGGATCTGATTTTCTCTTGGTGTTTGTGAAAACAGAGCACTAATATACATAAAATAAATAAAAAATTTTTCAAAAGACAAAAAATTTCTTGAATTTAATGGGACAAAGAGTCTGGGGGAGGAGGGTGGTACGAATCCTGGGTCTTCTCTGGTACTGCAGATGTACGATCGGGCAATCAGTGCCCCTACCAGCCCCACCCGCCTGAGCCATTCAGGGAAGAGGAGCTGGGAAGAGCCAAACTGGATGGGCTCCCCACGACTGTTGAACAAGGACGTGAAGACAGGTCTGAGCCGGTCCCTGCAGACCCTTCCCACAGAATCCTCTGCCTTTGACCCAGGTGAGAAACTCCTTGAGCCCCGTGGGACTGCTTCTGAATGGAGAGCTGCTGTGGCGCAGACATTTCTAAGCACGAATGTCAGGCAGTTCACCCTTTGTGCCAAGTCCTTTTCCTTCCTGGAACTGGAACTTCTGCAGACTGAGCAAGTGTGGGCAGAGCTCACATGCCTCTCTCTCTTGCCTTGGCAGATGCATTCTGCCCACCCCTGCCCAAACCATTGGCCAGGAGGGGCCAGGTAGACTTGAAGAAGTCACGACTCCGCATGTCCCTGCAGGAGAAACTTCTTTCTTACTACCGGAACCGGGCAGCCATCCCTGCTGGAGAGCAGGCTCGGGCCAAGCAAGCTGCGGTGGACATATGTGCTGAACTCCGGAGCTTCCTGCGGGCCAAGCTGCCTGATATGCCACTTCGGGACATGTACTTGAGTGGCAGTCTCTATGATGATCTGCAGGTAACATTTTTTATGAAGGGTTGGGCTGGACATACACAGATGCTCCTCTGTGGTTATTGTAGAAAATCATTGTTCCTGGGGTTCAACCAGAAAACCTCTTGCTTGTAAATCCTGCCCCACAGCAGTATCTGTTTCTCTGCTCCATACTTTCTCACCGTTTTAAGCTATAGGAGATAGGGATGTGGTTTAGTTGGTATAGCCTAGTTGTATTAGGCCCTAGGTTCAATCCCTGGAAGTGCATAGAATACATGGTGGCACAGGCCTGATGACTCAGGAGGCAGAAGATTAAGGTCATCCTTAGCTGTGTAGTTTGAGGCCAGCCTGGATTATATGATACCCTACCTCCAAAATAAACAAAAAACCAAAACCCTGATCCAGGGTAGCTATAAGAAACCTGCCCTTCATTGTATTCTTGTTCTATTTCCTTTGTGTGCTAATTGGATCATTGGTTTCTATTACTGTTGGCAAATGCAAGATATTAGCAACCTATGTTGTAGGTAGCATATGTCTTAAGCACAGAAAGCCCTTTAAAACCTTTTAATTCTGGGGTCCATGAGATGACTCAGCAGGTAAAGGTGCTTGCCACCAAATCTGATGACCCAGCTTCAATCCATGGGTCCCACAAGGTGTAAGGAGAGAATGGACTCCTGTAAGTTACCTCTGACCTCCACGTTGCCATGACTTACCACTAGTGTTTACACACACACATACACACACAAACTGTAATAAGAAATTAAAAACAAAACCGACCCTTTTAAATTCTACTCTGGCAGGTGGTGACAGCTGACCACATTCAACTCATTGTTCCCCTTGTGCTGGAGCAAAACCTGTGGTCATGCATACCTGGCGAGGACACCATCATGAATGTCCCTGGATTCTTCTTGGTCCGTCGTGAGAACCCAGAGTACTTTCCTCGAGGTAGCAGTTATTGGGACCGCTGTGTTGTAGGTGGCTACCTCTCCCCAAAGACAGTAGCAGACACATTTGAGAAGGTAGTGGCAGGCTCTATCAACTGGCCAGCCATAGGGTCCCTCTTGGACTATATCATCCGACCAGCACCACCCCCAGAGGCCCTGACACTAGAAGTGCAGTATGAGAAGGACAAGCATCTTGTCATTGACTTCCTGCCGTCAGTGACCCTTGGTGACACTGTCTTGGTGGCCAGACCACACCGGTTAGCTCAATATGACAACCTGTGGCGGCTGAGCCTGCGTCCTGCTGAGACAGCACGCTTACGGGCTTTGGACCAGGCTGACTCGGGATGCCGATCTCTGTGCCTCAAGATCCTCAAGGCCATTTGCAAGTCCACTCCAGCTCTGGGCCACCTCACTGCCAGCCAGCTAACCAATGTCATCCTCCACTTGGGCCAGGAAGAAGCTGACTGGTCTCCAGACATGCTGGCCGATCGCTTTCTGCAGGCCCTGAGGGGACTCATCAGCTATTTGGAGGCTGGAATCTTGCCCAGTGCCCTGAACCCCAAGGTGAACCTATTTGCAGAGCTCACCCCTCAAGAAATAGACGAATTGGGATATACTCTCTACTGCTCGTTGTCTGAGCCAGAGGTGCTGCTGCAGACATAGGGCAGGTGAAGGCTGGAGTGGGCGACAGTTGATCAGACCCAAAGTCTCCATTAGAAACACTTGGCTATGTGGTTGGTGCCTCACAGGGTCCCTAGGTGCCTGTTGTTTTCCTGGTCATTGTCCTAATCACTTCATGCCAATTGGAATGACATCCCTTTGATTTTCCCACCCATCCCTATTTTTGTTAACAAACACTGTGCTTCCTACTTGCCCCCTTGCTGTAGGCTGAATTTTTGGAACGAACAGAGAAAGAAGGTGGAATGCTAGCCTCAGCTGTTGGGTGTTTTTTTTTTTTTTTTGGCCCAAGTTTCTTGCTTTTCTGTCTGCTTTGTACTGTTCTGCCCTTTGGCCTTTTATTCAATGTCTTCTCTGTCTTTCTCTTTCTTGGGCACTCCTGTTTGCTCTTGCCCCGGAGCACATTTGCCTAATTAAGATGTTGCCTGTAGTTGATGTCCCGGAAGAGCTGATTGTATGTTTCCAAGCTGAGCTCTGCAGAGTAACGAGACAGTATTTAGGTTTCTAGGGTGAGGCTGGCAAAGAGCCTATGCCCTGGCAAATCAGCTTTTGACTCTGGTTCCTGGAAAATAAGCTTCTCTCCTCTCCTCTACCCCAAGCAAGTCCTGGTAAGAGTTTTTATCTGGGGATGGTGTACTGACCCACAGGAGAGGCCGGATTCAGCATTTTATTGGATGGAGGTTGTGCTGCTTTGGGGCTCTTAGTAAGAGCAACGGGTTAGGGTTCTGAAGCTGATTTGAAGGGCCTGCGTGTTCCCACTGTCTGTTTCTGTATGTGGTTACCAAAGTCACACTGACAAGGAAGGCTTGGGGGCTTCACAGTCAGCACCTCTAATGAGCACCTCTGGTTTCTTTATTACCAGTAGAAGAAGGCCTTGCCATAGCAGTAGAGGCCGAGGGAAGGCAGTAGGAGACGGAGTGTAAGCTGAAACCCAGTGACCAATGTCTCCTTTCTTGACAGGCTCTACCTTTCCTAAATGTTGTCTTAGAGCAAGGACATATCCAGGGCCAATACCTCCCATGTTACCCTTCTCCTTAACGTCTGAGAGTGTTTGCTGAACTCTGTAGGTACCTCCACAGGCCAGAGGGCACGTGAATATGCCAGCCCTTGTCTCTCGCCTGACTCCTGGGGAGATAGGTGCTACCTAGGAAGAGAGTACATAGATAAGACACAGAAAGGAGTTGGGGCTTCCCACATTGCTGCTAAGATCCCTATTTATGGCCATGTAATCGTATCCTATGGGTGGGGGAAGGAAGGTGTTTAGTACGTCATGTCAGCGTGTCTTTTTTTTCTTCCATTCATGACAAGAGGCTGACAGTAACTGGTTCTGGTTTGCCCATCTAGTATTTTGTTCTCCCATCAAGTCTTTCTATTTTATCTATTCTTACTACCTCTCCATCACTGTGATTCTGGTGACGCACTCTGCAGCTGTGTTGGTCCTTCCTAATGAGGGTGACATGAAATGACTATAAATAGCACTGACCCTGCAGCAACTCACTTGAAATTAGGGTAGAGATAGATGTCTGTCCTTTTTTCCCCATAGGTTAGGAGGTTGAGCCAGAGCCTTTCTCCCTCTTCTCCAATATATGTGTAAAGACTCCTTCAGGAGTTTCTCTTTGATTTGTATAAGATAGTATGAAAAACTTGAAAGACTCCTTCAGGAGTCTCTCTTTGATTTGTATAAGATAGTATGAGAAACTTGAAAGACTCCTTCAGGAGTTTCTCTTTGATTTGCATAAGATAGTATGAGAAACTTGAAAAAGATAAAGCCAAGAACCTTAACTGAAACATGCTCCTCTGGCTGTTGATAAGATGAAATAGGAGTTGAAAACATGTTCCCTCAGTTGGACTGAGTAGGTATAGAAGGGCCAACTCGGAAGGTTTGAGGTTCTAGTGGTGCCTGTTGGAGGAGGGAGGGTTGAGAGTGCTGCAAAGCCAGATTTAGATAGGATTTGGATTTCTTAACACAAGTATTATATAACTCCCAAGCTCTCATCTCTGAACTGATTTCATTTAAGATGCTGGAAAGAGTGCAAACAAACCCCCAAAACTTGAAGATGCTCAAGATATCAAAAGTTCCAAATAATCACAGCCATATGTCATTGTGAACTTAAGCAAGGAACTCATCTCCTGTCTTTACGAACAGCTTTGACATTGGACTGTGCTTTCCAAAACAAAATCATGACTTGGCCATCCCATAAGCAAGAGCCTCTTAGAAGTTCTTGGAGCAAGGAAAAATGGGGCAGCTGGGCTCTCTTTGCTGTCATTTTCTGTCATAAAGTTATGGGAGGCTGCCAAATGCTCTGGGATGTTTAGATGGAAGAAATATTCTGCTCCTCCCTCCCTCTAACACTTTGTTGAAAGACCCAGTGGCTGGGCCACCATGCTGCCTTTCTCTTTGCCTGGAGGAAATACCAGTGTTAGGTACCTACTTCTGTCTGGGAGGTATTTTGACATTGTCTAGATTAGCAGAGTACAATTTAACTTGATACCTAAAACTGTACTCATTACTCTGATAAGCAAATAAGTCCCAAGTTTATTTTGGTTCTTCTCTATTGCCCTTTCCTCAAAACAGAATTCAGGATAGCAGTATTTTTCTTCATATTAACAGTTGAGACTTTTAAAAAATAAAGAGGGAAAAATTGTTGGAGTGGCCCATCCTCTCCTGGGCCGGCCCTGGCTGACTTTATTCCACTGTCATTCAGTGAAAGGCTCAGATGGAAAAGATGAGTCAGCTTCAGGAACTGGGCCCTGAGGGGTCCTGAGAGTGGAGTGCTCCAGGTGTTCAGAGTCTTCTCTCAAGGTACACTTCCTTGGGGTTATGAGGATAGAACTGAGGGCATCTGCTACGACTCCAGCTTTTTTAGCTTAAAACTCAAGGCCAAGGTAAATGATGAGGCACTTGGGACTAGAGTTGACTCTTGCACCAGGCCGGGAGAGTGTAAGCCTCTCAGACTAAGTGTCCAAAATACCAGCATGTAGGTTGTATATTTAACTGCAGATAGGGGTGAAGTGGATGCTTTATTTTGATCACCTTGTAGTCTTTAAACTCTTTGTCTCTGAGGCCAGGGTCCACAATTTGCCTTCCAGTCACTTGACTGCTCTTCCTTGGTGGTCAGGGTGTTAAGCTGGAGGAATGGAATCAGTCACCAATTTTTGTGTCCTGTGTTGGTTGGGTCCATTATAGGAGCAGCTTAGTTCTGAGGCCCAGAGAACCTTTATTCCTTTTCTCCTTGAAGGAGGAAATTGAATTGGGAAAACAGCATCTTCTGCAGTACAGGAAGAAGAAAATAAAAACCCTCCTTTCCAACAACTCTGGCTTGTGTATGTGGTATCAGGCATTTTCTTACATGAGTGCTAGGTGTATCTCTGTAGTAGAAGGGGGGAAAGAAGCCACCAGACATTTCTGTGACCTCTGTAGTGTCAAATCACCGTCAGTGTTTCTTAATCTGCATGTCAGGAGCCTTTGTTAGACCTGAGAAAAAAACATTTCCACGACTGTCTGATTAGGCTAGCTTTATTTAGACTAGTCAGCCAAGCAAGCCCCTCGCTGGCTTTTGAGGTCTGTTTTATGGGGAAGAGTTAGGGTTTGTAGGAAACAGCTGTGGAGATAACTGGCTGTTAGCACCTAGACAGAAGAGTGTGGGGCTCAGGGCTCAAGGCTGCCTGTGGGGTAGATGAGTGTGATAGTAAACAGCTGTCAGAATAATGGCTGTCAGAAAGGAGGCCATAAAAAAGTACGAGCATACCTCATGTGGAAGGGGAGTCATCAAGGTATCTAGGAAGACACATTTTTGTATGGCAAAAATGCAATTATTTACAGGTTCAGGAGTTTAGCAAGGCAAAGGGGTGGGTATACATCATGGGGTTACAAGTTCAGCATAGGTTGAAAAAACAGTTTGCAGGATAGATTAGGTTTACAAAACAAAAACTTGTAAAGTATGGAAACTACAATGTATAAAGTGTAGGTCCTGGTTCGGTTTAAAGAGCAAAGTTATTTTTTGTTGCCTTTTCATGGAAAGACTAGGGAACTGATGTATGTGCACATGCACTTGTCATTTCTTTGGTGATAAAAAAACATCCCATTACATAGGCCTTGTGCATTCGGGTTGTTTATAGTTGGTTTAGTCTCAGTAAATAATAGTAAAGGATCCTCTGAGGAAGCAGGATGAATCAGAGAGATGGGGACCTGGGAATTAGGTGTGAGTTTTAATAACAATAGCAATCAATAACTTGTTTTTTCAGTTTCAAGTAGCTCGCTCAGGTTGGCCTCAACCATGTAGTCAAGGATGACCCTGAACTATGGAACTCCCAAGTCCTGAGTGCTAGGATTGTGTGTGTTTAGGACAAGGAGAGACAGCCTTTTGCAGAAAAGGAAACAGGGTCAGAGTGGATGTTATTTAGCCAAATGCCTCAGCTAATAAATGGCTGAGCCAGCCCTCTGGAGTGGAATTTGTGTGAGTCACTTCAACAGAAGTGGAAACTCAAAAAGATTTCTGGGCTGGAGTAGGGAAGAGGGCCTCTTTGCACTCTCAAAAAAGCACCCTTTATGGAGTGTTGGCCCTGACCAGGACTTGGGCCTTCCAATCATCACTTAAGCGGCTGCTCACTCATTAGGATGGCTTCTTGGGAAGGTTATGCCTGGAAGTTAGACTTGGGAGTTAATAAAAAACTACCCTAGGGCTTGAGAGCCAGCTGGATAAAACCTGGTTTTAAGATTAACTGACCCTGTGATGGCAGGATGGGTTAGACCTAAGGTTGGGCATATTTTCCCAGTACAGGGTTTAGAGGAAAGATGCAGAGCAGGAGGAACCGGAATATTTACCAGTGAAGCTCCAACATAAGCACCCTGGACTGTCCCTCCCTCAAAGTTTGGCCCCTGGACTGATCAGGAAGCCGAAGGTTCGGACCAGGTGACTGGAGGGCCTTACAGGCCAGAAGCCTGCCTATTCGGTCCTGAGAACAAATACAGGGAAGGAGGGCTTTCAGCCCAAGAGTGGCGCCTGGAGAGCTGTTTGCTCCGTGCTAGACCAAAGCTGCCCAGTAGTGAAGACGGGGAAAGCAACTGCATCAGGGTCACCTCTGACGACAGACAGTGCAGCGCGGGGAACCTCTGCTGGCTCCGCCCTTCACGCACATTCCCAGTGCTCCTAGAGAGCCCGGGGTTCCGAGCCAATAGAAACTTGAGGTTTAGATGACTTGCCACGCCTGGGCCAATCAGCTCGACACGCGCTCCATCGCCATCTCGCGTGATAACCAGGCTCTGACCGTAATAGCTTTAGCCCAGTGTTTCTCCCCTTCCTGTGAGACACCGGAAGTTCAGTTTGAGAGATCCCTCCGCACTCCGGGGCGACAGGAAGGAACTTGACTTCGGTTCGTAAACCTTCTGTAAAGTAGTGCACTTTTCTCCTTTCACATGGGCATTCAGAATAATCTGTAACGCCACAGGTACTCCCCGAGCACAGGGGAGGAGGGTTGGGACGGGCCAGGGCGACAATGGGATTCGGTTGAGTGGGTGCACGGCACAGTCACGTGATCATGGCGGGAGGATGCGTGGAGTGCTGCGTCCCTCCCCGATACTATAAATGGCTGGTTCAGGGAGCGTCGCCGCCATTTCTGCTTGTTTTCTGGCAAATGAGGATTCACACGCTGCTGCACCTTCCCTCTTCCCCTCCCGCAGGGCCTGCGGCCACCATGGCGTATTAGAGGCAGCAGTGCCTGCGGCAGCGTTGGCCTTTGCAGCGGCGGCAGCAGCACCAGGCTCTGCAGCGGCAACCCCCACCGGCTTAAGCCATGGCGTGAGTACTGGGCTGGCTGCGCAGGGCGTCTGCTTTGCTGTGGTTGGGTTGCCGCCGGGCCGCGTTGGCCAGCATACGCGGCTTTACGAGCGGCCGGACGCCTCGGCCTTGTTTACGTGGCCCCGAGACGCCGGCGCTCGCGGGCAGGGTTGGGCGAGCGGGGAAATAGCTCCTTCAGCGTTGCTGCTGCCGCCCCTTTGTCGTTTCTTAACTCAGTCACCGCGAGTTCGCCTGGTCCCGGTGTCGTCCTGCGAACGTGGCGAAGCCAAGATGGCGGTGGGGCGGGGGTGTGAGTCACAGGGGCGGGGCGCGACGGCCATGGCCGTATTAGGACGCGAGGACAAGCTGCTTCCTCTGGGTGGCCGGTGAAGCAAAGCTGAACCTCCATCTTGTGCAACCCGAGCCGGCGGGCTTGGGGACCTTACACAATGGCCTTGTGCCCACGAGCCTCCCATTCAGAGGCTCCTAGGATTTGGCTGTATAGCATTTTAGACAGAAAGATGATGGGACTTGCTTTTGGATCCCTATTCAGGCTCTTCACGGAATCCAGCAGCAGCGTTGCTGTAACGGACAAAGAAGACACCTTCGATTTAAGCACATTCCTCGATTCCAGCAAAGGCTCACAACATGACCGAGATGAGCTTCCTGAACGGCGAAGTGTTGGCGGGGGACTTGATGTCCCCCTTCGACCAGTCGGGTTTGGGGGCTGAAGAAAGCCTAGGTCTCTTAGATGACTACCTGGAGGTGGCCAAGCACTTCAAACCTCATGGGTTCTCCAGCGATAAGGCTAAGGCGGGCTCCTCCGAATGGCTGGCTGTGGATGGGTTGGTCAGTGCCTCAGACACCGGCAAGGGTGAGTGGGCTACTAGCTCCAAAGTACTCTTTTCATGTGGGTCTGGTGTTGTAAAGGTTTTCTGCCTTCGGTCTGTGACCATAACCATTCATTCCTGGTTCTTTTTTTTTTTTTTTTTTTTTTTTTGCAGAGGATGCCTTTTCCGGGACAGATTGGATGTTGGAGAAAATGGATCTGAAGGAGTTTGACTTCGATGCTCTGTTTCGTATGGATGACCTGGAAACCATGCCAGATGAGCTTTTGGCCACGTTGGATGACACATGTGATCTTTTTGCCCCTCTAGTCCAAGAGACTAATAAGGAGCCCCCTCAGACAGTGAACCCAATTGGCCATCTCCCAGAAAATGTAACAAAAATTGACCAGGTTGCCCCCTTTGCATTCTTGCAACCTCTTCCCTGTTCCCCAGGGGTTCTGTCTTCCATTCCAGATCATTCCTTTAGTTTAGACCTAGGCAGTGAAGTTGATATCTCTGAAGGAGATAGAAAGCCTGACTCAGCTGCTTATATTACTCTAATCCCTCAGTGTGTAAAGGAGGAAGACTCCCCTTCAGATAATGACAGCGGCATCTGTATGAGCCCAGAGTCCTACCTGGGCTCTCCCCAGCATAGCCCCTCCACCTCCAGGGTATCACTGAACAGTCTGCCTTCTCCAGGTGTACCCCGTGGGTCTCCTCGACCCAAACCTTATGACCCACCAGGAGTTACTTTGACAGCTAAAGTAAAGACTGAGAAGTTGGATAAGAAGCTGAAAAAAATGGAGCAAAACAAGACAGCAGCCACTAGATACCGCCAGAAGAAGCGGGCTGAGCAGGAAGCCCTCACTGGTGAGTGTAAAGAGCTAGAAAAAAAGAATGAGGCTCTGAAGGAGAAGGCAGATTCTCTTGCCAAAGAGATCCAGTATCTAAAAGATCTTATAGAAGAGGTCCGGAAGGCAAGGGTGAAGAAGAGAGTTCCTTAGTAGGGTAGGTGGGTGCTTTGTGCTTGTACATAGTCTTGTGAAGCTGTGTTTGCTGTAATAAATTATTTTGTAGTGAAAATACCTGTGCAGGTTTGTCATGTCATTCTTTTTGTAATAAAATTTTCTTTTTGAATGGAAGGTTGTGGGCTGGATACAATAGAGCTGACTGGGTACATCACAGGTCTGAACTGTTAGGAGGCCCAGGGTTAAGATTAGCCAGGAGATCTGTGGGCTTCTGAGAGGAGTGGTCTAAATTCCACCTGTTCATAATTGGCTTTGTGCCATATCTGGTATGTACCTAGATAAGGTCATACAGTCCTGAGTGCAGCGGATTAGGGTTCTCTAAGCTTAGGGGAAGGGATAGAGCTGGTATTGGTCATGTGCACAACTACTGGGTGCGTGGTGGTTTAAACAATGGGCAGGCACTGCCTTTACAGTGCACAGATGAGAAATTTCAGACAGCTAGGGAGCTCCAGGGTCTTGGTCCACCTTTATTTTGGCTCCAAAATCTGGAAACCGGTGGGGTGGTTCAGTCTTCCCAGTGCCAGCACTCACATGAGTGCTAGCTGTTGGAAACGAATGTCCAACATTCCAGCCTCTAAAGATTCCACCCATAAATAGTGTGGCCAAGAATGAAGCTGCAGAAACACCTTGACTTTTGTTTCCACTTTGGGCTGTGACCTTGGAGTCTTGTATCTTTCAGCAGCCATGTTAGGCTTCCTCTTAAAAGGTCCACCCTGATCACCCACATCTGAACAGCTAAATAAACGGTTTTCTGAAGAGCTACGTGCATTTGTACTGACATTTTATACTGAGTGCTCTTCACACATGTTACAAACATCCTCCTTACTCCAAGGACATCTTTTATTTCATTTGAGATAGCTCTATATCTTGGAACTCAACTACCAGTCTGGTTTCAAAAAAGAGATCCCGAATATTGGGATTAAAGATGGGGAACACCATGCCAAGCAAATTCAGGGTTTATGGTGTGGCACAGAGTAGTCTGGTTGGGGGTGGGAACTTGTCTAAACCTGAAGCAGAGAACATGCTGTGTCTGGATCAGAAAGATAAGATGCTTGACGCCTTTCTGTGCACAAGCTGATTAAAATGTCAGCTCTCGCTGATAATGGTGCATGCATCTATTTTGGCTCTGGAAAGGCTAGGGCAGGATCACAAGTTTGAGACCAGTTTGAGCTACTAGAGACCCTCTCTAAAAAAACCATACACAAAAACAGCAGGCTACACTAACTAGGCTTGGCTTCAGTGAGGGGAGTCTGAGGCACAACTCCTCTCCAGCACTTTTTTAAAAAATGTTTATTACTTCAAGTCCATCACAGTCCCCTCCCTCCACCCGCCCCAGCACTGCTGGTTTTAAGACTCACTCTGATCCCTCACTTGAGTTCTGTTATTGCAGATCCCCCCACCCCCAAAATGAGCTATAAAAACCTACCATCACCCTCAGCATTGACACATTTGACCAAGGGGCAGCTTAATCCAGACTAGGGACATGGTAGTGGAAGGAAGGTACTGTGACAAGGGAGTGGGACAGCAAGCAGGCAGGAGCCCTTGGAGACAAAGATCAACCCTTGGCAGATGTTCCTTCTGCCTGAGAACTTCTATGGCTGCTTCTCTTCTATGCAGAGTTAATATGCCACTTAAGTCCTTCCAGACAGTCCTGGCAATGCCCTAGACTAAACAGGGTCTCATATAACCCAGTTTGGCCTTGAACTGGATATGCAGGCAAGTATGACCTTGACCACGGGGTTAGAGACATGCCTCACCACACCTCATCTGTTATGTGCAGCCTAGGGTGGGCATTGTTAAGTGGGGCCCAGGGACACAGCTAACATCTAGTGACTCTGACCACAGTGACTTACAGCCCTTGGCAGGTGTTGGCAAAAGGCCTGGTTCACCTGCTCAGACTAGAGCTATTAGTTCTGGGTGCCTGTTACCTGGCACCTGCCTTTAGCTTTCCTACCACTGGTGACTGTCCACCACACACTAGGAACTGTCAGGGATGCAGACAGTGAACACTAGATGAACAGCTTAATTTTTGTGTTACTTTCCTTCTCCCACATAGACAGACAACAAAGATGAGATGTAAAGTGGTTGGAAGGCTGGGTAGAGGACCTGCTCTTGGAGCATGCTGGGGGCATGGAACAAGTTGGGTCCTGTGTGTGGGCAGGAGGGTGGTGACACAGTAGCAGCTCCACTTCTGCCCCAACTTTTTCCGCAGGTAGAAGTTGGTGAGGTGGTGGATGTAGGTGCTGAGCACCTACCCAGGTACACTATGAGATGGGCAGGGGATCTTGGCCATAGTGGATGGCAGATAAATGCTCAAGCTAGTACCACAATGAGATAGACAGGCCAGCTCAGGTTGGGGAAATCTCAATGTAGATTGCTCAATCTTCTGACTAGGCCTTTTTGTTTACACCTCCCACCCCCCAGACAGGATCTTTCTGTGTAGACCAGGCTGGCCTTGAACTCAGAGATCCACCTGCCTCTGTCTCCCAAGTGCTGGGATTAAAGGTGTGTGCCACCATGCCTGGCCTTTAATAACGGGGAAATTCTGTGTAGTGGAGAGGGAAGAGTACTCCAAGCCACCTATCCAGAACCTGACCAGCTCCAGTTGGGCCCTGAGCTAAGCTCTCCCTACCCTCCAAGCCAGACCACTCTAGGTAAGGCTGCTGTCCTGGTGATGGCCCTGTGAGTCCCCAAGACCACCACCAGTAGCAATTAGTTCTGCTCCACATCTAGCTCCCTGAAAGGCAGTAGACAGTGTGGATGGTCCAGCCCACAACAGGAGCCACAGGAAGCACGGAGGGAGAGGGGGACAGCTCTCCAAGTACAGGCCACCAGTTTTTAAACTGGCCCCAATTGTTCCTGGTAGTAGTATTTGGGATGCCTTAGTTGGGGTAAACCTCCCTTTGCTAGGCCCCTTTGGCCTGAATGCAACAACTGGTATCCTCTTTTTGGGCCACTGGTTGGTAAGGGTTGGGATAATGGTCAGCACTCCATTCTGTGAACATATAGTCTTTCCTTCTCCTCAGCAGCAAGTGGAGACCTTAATATCAGAAAAGGTACAGGATCTCTCTACCTGTGTCCTCTAGGTGACCATGTCAACAAAGGTATGTGGTTCCTAGAAAGGGGACCTAGAGCCCTTTAGACACCTCCACCCCACACTGGCCAGAATAAGCACTGAGCTGTTTGCTAACTAGCTTATTTAAGATGGAGGAACCCAAGTCCCCAAGGTCACCTGAATTTGCTCCTATGAAGAGGTTATCAAATGCCAGCGAAGAAAAAGGGGTAGAAGAGTTTTGAAGACTAGCACCCATGTCCCTTTGAACAGCCCGTGCCATGGAGGGCCCAGAGTTCTCATTCACTAGTGTATAGCCACAGCACCCTCCCTCCCGTTCCTGCTTGCTCTGATCTTCTGGATGGATAGTCAAGCCCAGCATCAGGCAGAGCCACCTGGAGGCAGGATCCACTCTAATTCCACTCTGCTGTAGGTAGTTCTGTGTCCCCATTTGAGATACAACACTATTTAAAGGAGCAGGGGCAGTGAAGCATGTTCTCTGAGGACAAAGCCCAACCCACTGTCTTGTTAGGGGCCCATCAGGGAACTGACCAATGGCTGAGACAAGCCTCAGGAGACCCATCAATGGCCTTCCTCTACTAGAAGCTCTGGGATCTCCATGGGTTTAAGAGCCAATGGCCTGAGAATGGAGGAGATGCAGGCTCAGGGAAGAAGATGGCTGTGTGAAAGCCACCAGTTTTCTCCTTATGAATCCATCATCTATTTCCACTCAAGGGCCTCCTGGTCTCTAAGACAGGCCATCTCCTCTCCACTGGAGAAGCTGTTTGTGCCATTCTTCCCCTAGTGTGTTCATTCCACATGAGCTTTCCTTTGCCACCCGTGTCTGGCACTGTCTGCTGGAAAGACCCAATTTGCCCTCTGAGGGGATACAACCATAGCTTTCACTGCTTGATGCCCTTGGCTGGGGTTCAGATGCAAATGTCAACCTGTTTGCTGAGGATGACTCCTGAAACCATGGCCTATGTCCATGGTTTATGTGACATAAAGCTTTTTGCTCTCTACTGATGCCACAGCAGACCCCAAGCTCCTGGGGGGTGAGGCAGCTTTAGGCTCCCAGACCTTACTGGACAACTCTAGCAGCTGCAGTAGCCATGCCCAGAGAGGAGGCCTTACTGGTGGAAGGCATTTATGTCCAGACCAGGGAGACATCTGACCTGGAGCACCTAGATACACACTGAGATGGGAGACATGTTGTAAGTCACATCAACACGCGCGCATGCGCGTACACAGTACACACAGACAGACAGACAGACAGACAGACAGACAGACAGACACACACACACACACACACACACACACACACACGAACCCACATTTGCTCGAATCCACATTTACTTGAACCCATCAGTGGACTTCTAGTTCTTGGAGGTGTGGTCTGGTCCTGCTGCACAGCAAATAGCCCCAGGACCCGATCCTGGTCAGAATCTTTTCTGGCAGAGTACTGATGGCTTCGCCCAAACCAGCACAAGCCTGCTTCAATTTGAGGGCAAATCTGGCACAGGGCTTGCAGTTCTGTTCCAGTGTCCCTGGGCTAGCAGCTCTAGGGCTTCCTGAGCCATGCTAGATTTGCACTGCCACCTGCTGCTCACCCATGGCACAGCACTGCAGGGACAGCAGAGGTGTAACAGTCAAAAGAGGTTAGTGCCTTTTTCCCCACTAGGAAGCTTAGCTGCCAAAATATTCCCTCTGGAATTTCTGGAAGTCTTCTTCAGTGAACACAGTGCCCTCAGCCTTCTTCTTCTTCTTCTTCCTCTTGGTCACCAGCTGGTCACAGGCTTTGCGACCTTGGTTCTGCTGCAGAATCTGGAAAGGTTCTGGAGTGAGGGCACAGAACTTCCATTTTTGGAAGCACAGATGGAAACCCTGAGATCATAGGGACTTATGGCTCAGGGCAGGACTGGACAAACCCATACTATATTAGGGCTGAGAATCACATGGACTGTGAGGAACAGCCTTGGTTATTGGGTCCCCCCTTACAGCTCGCACCCCAGACAAACCTGCTGGGTCACAGACTCCGGCACAGTGCTTCTCACACTGGTCATAAACTTCAGGTTTGCTTTGAGGTGGTCTCGACACTGTCGTTTCTGGTACTCAGCTGTGGGTGGCAGATAGGGCATGTCATTTCAGACACATCATATTACAGAACCCTTCTAGATCCCATCCCCTGCCAAAGGCCTCACTGTCCCTTCCCTAGATATTTTAACAGCCTGGTCTCTTTTCATTTCCCATAGGTCCTACCTACTGAAAATCCCACAGATCCTTCTGGATGGCTTTCAGTTAGTCATGTGACTCAGTCACTTAAAAACTATGTCCTAAGCCAGGCATGCTGATATACACCTGTGATCCCAGCACTGGGGAGGCTGAGACTGGAAGAGTGTTCCTAGCGACACAGCAAGTATCTGATCAGACTGGGTTACATAGCAAGACTGTTAAAGTGAGTTCTAAGATAGTCAGGGCTACACTGAGAAACAAAACCAAAACCTTGAATTTGAAATCAGAATGATACGCTGAACAGGCAGAGGGGAAATGAGGCTTGGCTCTTGACTGTACAGTGCTGACTGTAGCTGCTGAGATTAAGATTATAGGGAGAGGTGGGTGACCAACCAAGAGACTTCTGCACATTCAGGAAGAGATGAGGTAGCTTAAACCAAGGTGACAGCCACTGAGCTATCTGCAGACTGGCTGCTATTTTTTATTTTTATGAAATAGAGACTCGTTCTGTAGACCAGGCTAGACTCTAACTCAAGAGATCTGCCTGCCTCTGCCTCCTGAGTGCTGGGATTAAAGGCGTGTGCCATCACCATGCCTACTGACCAGCCATTCTTATCTACCCATTATGTACCAGGCTGTGGCCTGGTCATCAGGGCCACAGAAAATCCAGGGTCAGGATGAGAGGTTTGTCCAGGGTCTTGATGAGTCCCCCTACCACAGGCCAGGAGTGAAAGGAATCCCAATAACTGGACAGTGAGGCACCTTGACATGCCTCCTAGCTCCACCTTTGATCATAGTGCTTCCTCTTGGACTTCATACCTCTTTCAACAAGTACTTAAGTTGGGTGTGGTGATGCATGCCTATAATCCCAGTATTTAGGAAGCTGAAGCAGGAAGACTGCTTTGAGCTCAAGGCTAGCCTGTGTTACACAGTGAGTTCCAGGCCAGCCTGAGCCACAGGGTGAGATCTTGTCAAAATACCCCCCCCCAAAAAGAACCCAAATATCAAAAAACCCCAAAACAAAACAAAACCAAACCCCCAAACAAACTGAGAGAAACAAACAACGAAACCCAAGTACCTAAACACCTTTTGTACCTAAATACCTTTTATATATGGAGTGGAAGACAAGAAAACAGCATCTCACAGGCTGGAGAGATGGATCCGTGGTTAGGAGAACTGACTATTTTTCCAGATGACCTGGGTTCAATTCCCAGCACCCACATGGCAGCTCACAGCTGTCTGTAACTCTAAGATCTGACACTCTCACATGCAGGCAAAACACCAATGTATGTAAAATAAAGGTAAATTAAAAAAAAAAGGGGGGGCTGGAGAGATGGCTCAGCGGTTAAGAGCACTGCCTAGTGCTCTTCCAAAGGTCCTGAGTTCAGTTCCCAGCAACCACACGGTGGCTTACAACCATCCACAATGTGATCTGGTGCCCTCTTCTGGAATGCAGGTGTACATGCAGATAGAGCACTCATATGCATAAAATAAATCTTTAAAAAAAAAAAAAAAAGCAGCTCACTATCCATGCCCCATTTCCCCAAGTCTGTATGTCTTACTATCTGTACATCTTAACTGTGCCACATCCCCTAAGGTTCTCTAGTAGAATCAAGGCTTCTGCTCTGTAGACAGTTCACATGGAAGCACATCAATTCACTTCTTTGCTATCCCTACTGTGATGGAGGAAGGAACCCTGTTCCTTGAGTGGCCCACACTAAGAGCGAGGCCATGGGGACACTGCCTAGCTACTGTCTGTCCCACCTGGGCAGGTGCCTGTTTCTTTATTTGTAATGTGGGGTGATAGAACCACTCACCTCCCAGATGAGTTTCAAATGAGTTAACATTTTCTCTGAGTTTAGAAGAGCATCTGGCACACAGAGAAGTAAACTATTGGCTGAATGCTTCATTTCACCTTTGTTGTTGTTTTTCGAGACAGGGTTTCTCTGAATAACAAGTACTGACTGTCCTGGAACTCTCTTTGTAGACCAGGCTAACCTCGAACTCACAGTGATCCGCCCGTCTCTGCCTACCAAGTGGTGGGATTAAAAGTGTATGCCACCGTGCTTCATTTCTTAGAAAAAAAATTATGTGCATATGTGTGTGCCTAAGTGTATGTATGTGCACCCCAAGTAAGCAGGTCCTTGTGGAGCCAGAAGGGCATTTAATCCTCTGGACCTGGAGTTACAGGAGGTTGTGAACCATCAAGAGGGTTGCTGGGAGCTCAATCCAGGTCCTCTGCAAGAGCAGTAAGTGCTCTTAATCATTGTTCCAGCCCTCTAGCCCTGATGGATACGCCATCTTGACTCTTGCTCATGGCATATTACCTGTTAGCCTCTTTCTTCCAAATTCTCAAGCCTTTCTGGCAGCTCTTACAGTTCCTCAGGTGCTCAGCCTTAATGCTGCTTCCTCACAGACGGCTGATTTGACTTGTTTGTTTGATTCTCCCTCAGAGCATGTAGAGCCTTTTACCTCACATCCTTAGCAAAAACTGAAATGCTAGTTTCGAGACTGATGCTTCAATCCCCACTAGAGGTATAGTTCACAAGCACTTGGAGTCCTGTGTTTCATTTGCTTCCACGACCAGGTCTCGCCTTGAACTCACCATGTAGACCATGACACCGAACGTGTGGTCCCCCTGTCTCCACCTCGCAAGTGCTGGGATTACAGGTGTGTGTCACAACTCCTGGCTCTTTCCTCTTTCTCTACTCCTGTAAACAGCTACATAGCAGATAGCAGCAAAGACAGGCAGCTGAGAGCCCAGAGTTGGGAGTTAGACTGCTGGGCTCGAAACCTGTCCCCCACCACATTTTAACAGTTTTCTGGACTTTTCCTCGTGGAGTCTCTCAGCTAACGCTTGGAGCTCCGCCTCGAAGGCGCTGCCCCGGTACCGCTGCGAAGCACTCGCAGTCTTTTTTTCCCAACTCACCTAGTGCGGACTTAGGCACCTTTCCCTTCGCTGAATTCCGTAGCTTCAGGGCCTGGGAGGACTTCGCCCTCACCCTCGCCCTCCCGGACCGCTTCACCGGAGCCCCGCTTGCCTTGGCCTGGCCAGGGGCGGCACGAGGAGCTGTAGGGAAAGATAACGAAGGACCGAGTCGGAGGGCGCGCACCGTTCCCACCCGCCCAGTCCGGGCCTCCTGCACAGCGCGACGTAGCCGGATCAGCCCTCCTCACCATCGGACGCCGCCAGAAGCTCCAGGCCGCGCCGCAGCAACGCCGCCGACATGCTGCCGAGCCCCGCCCCCACGCCGCGCGTTACTTCCGCCCTGGCGGTGTGCGATCCTCTGCGGAAACCGGAGCAGGAACCCAGGGTTCCGCAGCGGGCGGAAGTGCCTCCTTAGGACCCAGGCTTAACGGGTTTCCTCCAGTCCGGCCAGGAGCGGGAACCGGAGGCGTGTCCAAGGTGCCGAAGCTACATTTGTTGTCCAATTCCACCGAACAGGTGTCTTGTGAACCAGGCTGTGTGGACCCGGCTTCTAGCCTCACTGTCAATTCTGTCCAGGAGCGAAGTGTTGAGTAGTCTCAGTTCCTACAAAAGTAGTTCTTTTTTTAATTTCGTTTGAGACAAGGACACATACAGCCTAGAGTAGCCTTGAACTCACTGTGTAGCCGAGGATGACTTTGAACTCCTGATCCTTCTGTCTCTGTCGTTCAAGGGCTGGAATTACAGACCTAATCCACTTTGCCAGGCTTAGAGAGTTTTTCATGAACTTCAAAGCAATACACAGATGCTGTGCACTGTGAGAATCCAGCTGGCTTCCACTAAGCCAGTTACTAAAAACATTTGCCAGTGAGGTGAGGTGGCACATTCTTGTATTCCTAATACTTGGAAGACTGAACTGGGAGTATTGCCACGAGTTCCAGGGCAACCTGGGCTGCATAGCAAGACCCTGTTTCAAAAACAAACAAACAAACAAACAAACAAACACCCCAACCAACCACCACCAACAAAGTAGATAAATAGATATTTACAAACATGCAAAATAAATGCTTGGTTTTGAAAAATACAATTATTTACCGCAAAATGCTGTTTATGTTGTTAAGCAATCAGTTGGCTGTTAAGTGAATCAGTGAATACTGCTGAGTATAGTGGTATGACACCTATAATACCAGCACTTCGGAGCCTGAGGTAAGAGAATGGCAAGTTTCAGGTCAGCTTAGATTACATAGCAACATAATAAATTGTAGACCAGCCTGTGCTACTTACAGTAAGAAGAGCTAGGGTGTATGAATAGCTTGGTGGTACAATGCTTGGATTTAATCCCTAGTATTGAAAAAAAAGTCAGTTTTTGATGAGGTACACATCAATAAATGTTATACACAGATGCCTTTGGGTTGGGTACCTGAGCTTTTGTTTTTGATTTTAAAAAATGTGTATGAGCGGGGCGTGGTGGCACACGCCTTCAATCCCGGCACTCGGGAAGCAGAGGCAGGTGGATGTCTGTGAGTTCAAGGACAGCCTGTTCTACAAAGAGTCCAGGACAGCCAGGGCTCTTTTACACAGAGAAACCCTGTTTGGAAAAACAAAACAAAACAACAACAAAAAGTATATGGATATTTTGCCTGCATGTATGTCTGTGCACCACAGTCATATCTGCTGCCTGTGGAGGACAGAAGCAAGCACCAGATCCTCTGGAATGGAATTACAGACCGCTGCGAGCCATAGTGTGGGTGCTGGGAACAGAACCTAGGTCCACTGGAAGAGCACCCAGTGTTCTTAACTTCTGAGCCTTCTCTCCAGCCCTGAGATTTTTTTTTTCGAGACAGGGTTTCTCTGTGTAACAGTCCTGGCTGTCCTGGATTAGCTTTGTAGACCAGGCTGGCCTTGAACTCACAGAGGTCTGCCTGCCTCTGTCTCCTAAGTGCTGGGATTAAAGGCATGCGCCACCAGGACAAGCAAGCCCTGAGATTTTAAGTGTCAGAAGGACTTTTTAAACCAAAAACTTTGACGATTTCTAGTTTAGAAGTGCCTGTTCTAGCCGGGCAGTGGTGGCGCACGCCTTTAATCCCAGCACTTGGGAGGCAGAGGCAGGCGGATCTTTGCGAGTTCGAGGCCAGCCTGGTCTACAAATTGAGTCCAGGACAGCCAGGGCTACACAGAGAAACCCTGTCTCGAAAAACCAAAAAAAAAAAAAAAAAAAAAAAAGAAGTGCCTGTTCTTTGGCAACCTCTAAACCCAGAAGATGCTCTTTTGCAACAGGGAGAAACTCTGCCTGGTTTATTTCTCTCTTGGAGGCTTCTTGCGAGCACCTGGTGGGTGGGAACCCTGCGGCACCAGCCAGTCCATGAATGGGGAGTGAAAAGGGACATCTGAACTCCCTGGGCACTGCCAGTTTTGCGTTCCTGATGATGTAGAATGTGGGACACAAAGAAACAGCTGATCTCCCTGGACAGCCCTCATCGTCCAAACTCTACTAACTGGCCCAGAAGGCAGAAACTCATAACAACAAACGCTAACAAGAGTCAAGTTCCTGTTGTGTTTCACATGTGTTAACTCCTTAATTCACTGCAGTATGCATTGTCTCAATTTACTGATAGCTTGGGAGAGAAGAAATCAATTCATCCTGTGTGGTTGCTCACATTGCAATCATGTGACCATTAGGTGGCACTGCAGGACAGCTTTCTTGGGCCTCCTGGTCCACCGCCTAGGTCTTTGTGTGGATAGATGTGTGAGGTCCAGTACTCCTGGGCTGGCTCCCTGCTATCCTGGTGGTGTAGCCTTCCCAACCAGAGCCAGATGATCCTTTGTCTTGTCTGGATGGGGAAGCTGAGGCAGAGCCAACAAACTGGGCTGGTAGGAGTGCTCACTGGGCACGTGAGAGGACCTGAGTGTGACTCTGCAGCACCTGTCTAAAGGGCCAGGTTTGAGTGAGTATGTACACCCACAAGTAGAGACAGAAGGATCACAGGGGCCTCGGGGTGCCTGCCCAGCTCCAGGTTCAGTGAGAAACCCTGAGACTAAGCTGGGGATCGACAGAGCAGGACATCCAACGTCCTCAGAGAGAGAGAGAGAGAGAGAGAGAGAGAGAGAGAGAGAGAATATCAACTGGGCATGCTGGCTCATGCCTACAATCCTAGCATTTGGTAAACTGAGGCAGGGAGAATCTTTTCAAATTGAGACCAGGTTGGGCTATAGAGTGAGACATGCCTGGACTCCAATAAAATACATGATTTATTAAAGCGTATTAATGGAACTATGGGTGGGGTTCATTGTACATTTGCACACACACACACACACACACACACACACACACACACACACACATACACACACACACACCTTATGCTTCCGAGGACCCGTGTGCTGCCCCTTTCCTCAGCCATCTTTCTGTCTGTTTTCACCTCCGCCTTCTGACTCTGCGCCTTTCCGGTCTTTGCTCACTGACTCTGACTCTGTCTCTTTATGTCTGTGACTTTCGCTCTTGAGGTCTTCTTTGCTTGCTGCCCCACCCCTTGTCTCTGACTCTGTGTCTCAGGCTCTCTATAGTCTCTGAGTTCGTTCGTGTCTGTGTTTCTGCCTCTGTTTTTGGTTCTCCCTCTTCCATCTCCCTTCCTGGCTCTGACTTCTTCTCTGCCAGTCCCTTAGCTCCTGGCCTCTCTCCATCTTCAAATTGAAAACCAAATGGAATTTCCAGCTGCCTTTTCCACTGGCTGCAAGTTTCCAAATCCTTGACACCTCGGTGCCCTGCCTTCTGACACTCTCTCAGTTCCTGACCTGGCTTGTCAGTGCTATGAGGCCACTGACTAGACAGACACCCACATGTGCAGCTATGCACTGCTGGGAGCTTGGCTCCTGCCTGCTTCTGAGACCCTTCACCCTCTGTTTGAAACTTCCCCCCTTCTTAGAAGATATTACACACCCCATGCTGTCATGGTCATTACTCCACCTCAGAGATCTGAGAACCTTGAGGTAGGAACTGAGGGATGTCATGGTCCCATAGGGACTTAGGGTTCCCAGGGTGTGGGGCCACCATAGGGACTCAGGCCACACACTGTGCTCACAAATAAGCCACCTTTTCTCTCTGGCCTCCTCTGAGAACTGACTTTTGAGCAACATCCTCACCTCCTCCAGGACCTAGGTTACTGGGGGGCCCGAGCTCCTGCCTTCCCACTTTGCTCCTGCCATCTGGGCTCTGGTTACGAGAATTCTCAAGCACTTGGCTGTGTGGCCTAGGAAATTCCTAAACTGTGTGCCTCAGTTTTCCTCATTCATGAATTAAAAATAACAGTAGTCACTATAGGGTTACTATCAGGATTGTGCACACAGCACTGAAAATACCACTTGGCACAGAGCAAGCAGGTGAATGGCTGTTATATGGGTCAGAGGTGTGTCCTGGGGCACCTGGGTACATGTCTGTCTGTGAGTGGCTGCTGTGTCTCCATGCTCTTGTCATAGTACATGGGGAGGTCCCAGGCTACTGACAGGGTTGTTTGTGAGCCCAGAGCTCACAGAGTGGTGTTCAGATAGCCCAGCTGTATGCCTGGAAGGTTCTAGCACTTCTCTGAGATTCTTGGGAGGGGTTATGGGGGGGGGCGTCTAGGGCACCACCCTTACAGGTACAGAGTGAAATTGCCTGACCATGCTCAAGGCTGGGCTTGGCATGTAGTTGTCAGTTAAATAACAAACCTTAGGCCAGGTGTGGTGGCACACACCTTTAATCCCAGCACTTGGGAGGCAGAGGCAGGCGGATCACTGTGAGTTAGAGGCCAGCCTGGTCTACAAAGTGAGTCCAGAACAGCCAGAGCTGTTACACAGAGAAACCCTGTCTCGAAAAAACCAAAAACCAAAACAAAACAAAAAACCCAAACCTTAGCATCCTAGAGCTGGGTGCCTGGGACAGGTGGGCACTCATGCAGGACAGAGCTCCTTGAGAGTCAGGGGGAAGGAGAAATGTTGTAGACAAAGAGCTCTCTTCAGCCACGATGGGTGGGGGAATTAGATATACACGTTGGATTTTCTGGAGACAGAGCCCACCGATGCCTCCCCGATTTTTGTTCAGTAACAATCTCCTCAAACCCAGTTTATGGAGCCCAACCTTTGTTCTCACAGGGCAGCCCTGTTCATATTCTGTTAGGAATGCTGTTACTGGGTTCAGCAATTAAGAGCACCTTCTGCTCTTCTAGAGGACCTGAGTTTGGTTCCCAGCATATCCACGTCAGGAGCTTAGAACTGTCTATAACTCCATCTATAGGGAATGATGTCCGTCTGATTCCTTTTCAGCCTTTTCCAGCCCTTACAGGCATTTCACTCACATGCACATACACAGAGATACCAAAAAGGGAGGAGGAGGAGGAGGTGGAAGAAGAAGAAGAAGAAGAAGAAGAAGAAGAAGAAGAAGAAGAAGAAGAAGAAGAAGAAGAAAAGAAGAAGAAGGAGGAGGAGGAGGAGGAGAAGAAGAAGAAGAACTCTGTTACACACTCAGTGAGGGGCTGTATGTGACTTCAGAGTTTGAGGTGGCTCAGGTGGCACTCACCACCCTCAGTAGGACTCTAGGTCAGCAACTCCATTCTAGGTCCGAGATAGGCAGGGGTAATATGTGTGGTGACTACTGCTGCTCCCTCCTTCTCCCTTCCATCCATCTTCCTCTCTCCTCCTTCTTCCCTTGTTTTGTTATTTGAGACAGTGTCTCACTGTATAGTTCAGATTAGCCTCCAACTCAAGGCAATCCTCCTGCCTCAAACCCCACTCCTCTCTAGAATTATAGGTGTCCACCACCATACCCAGCTTCATGGCTGCTTCCTCTTCTTCCTCCTCCTCTATTTCTTCTTCTTTATCTTCTTCTTTTTATTTTTATTTTTTTCCAGACTGGGTTTCTCTGTATCCTGGCTGTCCTGGACTCACTTTGTAGACCAGGCTAGCCTTGAACTCACAGAGATCCACCTGCCTCTGCCTCCAGAGTGCTGGGGTTAAAGGTGTGTGCCACCATGCCCAGCCATTACAGACAGCTGTGAACTGCCATGTGGGTGCTGGGATTTGAACTTGGGTTCTTTGGAAGAACAGCTAGTGCTCTTAACTGCTGAGCCATCTCTCCAGCCCCCTTCTTTTTTTTTTTTTTTTTCAAGGCAGGGTTTCTCTGTGTAGCCCTGGCTACCCTGGAACTTACTCTGTAGACCAGGCTGGCCTCAAACTCAGAGATCCACCTGCCTCTGCCTCCTGAACATTGGGATTAGAGCCATCAGCTACCACTGCCTGGCTCACCATGGCTTCTTTGTAACATTTTTGGATTTGGGGAGGCAGGAAAGTTTCTTTGGTTCCCTGGGGTTGGACAGTGACCCAGGTAGGGTCAAAGGTGGGTCTCCAAAGGTCCAGCTCAACCACCAAGTTGCCTTGTGACTTCAGTAGGTGTTTTTCTGTCCTGGGTCTTAGTGGCCCTGTGGAAATGTGGGCAGGTTCTTGTTCCTGCTAGACCCCCATGACTCAGATGCTTTAGGCAGAGTGAGTGGAGTCTGAACTCTGAGCATATGATCTCACTATGGGTTCTGGATCAGTCTGCTTCTATGTGCCTCAGTGTTCCCATCTGGACAGTGGAGATGTCCTGGAACCCCCCAAGGTAAGGTACAGGTGATCTGTGGAGTGTCACTAAAAGCTTGGAGAGGGGTAAGTTGGGAATGGGTTATCGTGAGTCTCAGTGGTCTCTGGGTGGGGGATTCTAGGTCCTATAGGGTGTGTGTGTGTGTGTAGAGTGCCCAGGCTCTTCAGCCTTTCCTTCTAATTACATCTCTATTAAAATGCAAATAACCTACAATGTCAGGAATGGAGGCCTTGTTGTCATGGCAACTAGAAAGAGGAGACTGATCTCTATCTTGCATCTTCAGATCCTTTTAGACCAAACTGGGGCCTGCCTGGAAGTACAACTCTTCCCTGCTCATCACCCAAGGCTTAGGGTCTCCTACTCTAAGGTAGACTTTCAGGGACATGGAAATGGGCAACCCTGCATAAACCACCTCCCTTTCTTTGCCTCAGTTTCCCTATTTGTGACTTAGAGATAACTAGACCTGTCTTGCAGAGTTGTCTTGAATGCAGTGACTCCATACTGAGCCAGCATAAAAATGGTCTTCCTTCAGAGGCCCTTCCAGGAACCCAGGAAGCTGTGATCTAGCCAGGAGCCCCCAAAATGATGTGGGAATGTCTGTCAATGCCTTTGTCAGGCAGAAACCTGGCTCACACTCATCCTATAGCTGTTCAACTTGACACTGTTCTTCCCTTGCAAAGGGGAACATAGATATTAAAAAAGGCCGGAGTCTTCCACTGTAAATCTAAAAAACCAAGGAAGGGTAAAGAGAAGGAAGTTTGAGAAGTGAAGAGAGCTAGTAAAAGTAGCAGAAGCAGGTGAGCAGTTGTCCATGTCCTCCCCAGCTCCCCACTCTGCTACTGGGAAGCTTAGATAGGAAGTGTTATTCATCTGTCACGATTGTAACTTACTACTTGATTGTATAACACCAACTCTATTATTCAGCCTGAAATACATCCCCTTCAACTTCCTAGTGCCTCCAGCTCATTCTTGGTCCTTAAATGATTTCTGGCCTTTTATTTTAACTTTTAAAGAAATCCTTTTTAGAAATAGCTGAGCTTATTAATTATAAACTAGCAATTATACCAGAGAGAGCACAAGAGAGAATGAGAGAGAGAGAGAACTGCTTTGTGCAGACCTTGTACATCAATCAGTTCCACCCCTTCTTGCTTGTTCTGTCTGCTCATGAGGATGGCAGCACCTCAGGACTCCTGACTATCTTACTCTCCACCGAATGGTGCTTGGTCAATGTTTGGCCCCTACTGTGTGCTCACCACCATTGGTGAATGAATTTAGTGTATGAAAATTGTGTTGAATGCCTACTGTGTTCCCCAAAATGTTTATAATGCTGGGAAGCCAGCTTGCGGTGGGTTGAGGATACCAGGTGACAGTGGGGACAAAGATGGCAACACCCAGGGAGGAACTGGGGTGTGGACTAAGGGTCAGATGGATGGGAGGAACAGACTGGGAGATGAGAATGTTCCTTTGGTGTGTGGATGTGGTCTGACATGGAGATGGCCTTAACACAGCTGTTCTTCAGCGAGAATGTTGCCAACCTTTAGTGCTGCCCTTGAGAGGTGTATGGTTTGAAACTGGGCAGGTGTCTTAGTCCAAGGAGGGAGCCTTGAGGTGGCCACTCTGCTGGAGCCTAAGACTGGATGCCAGCCAGAGGGCTCTAAGCACCTCCATCTACCCTCTCCTGGAAAATGGGCTCTAAGAGGGCTATGGAGTCCATGAACCCTGGGGTTGCATGGTTAACAAACTATTTCAGACCTCTCATTGACCTCCAATGTCCACTTCCCCGCAGCCTCCTGAACATGTCTTCCTGTGTCCCTTCAGTGGAACTGATTCTGTACACCCCCCCCCATGCCTGCTTCATCTCCTCCATCCCACCTAAGTCAGAAATGGTTCTGATCTCCATACTCCCCACCTCCCACTCCTCAACCTGTCTGTCCAACATCCTGGGTTAACTTCGACTCCCCCCACCACTTTTTTTGTTTTGTTTTTGGGGGGCAGGGTCTCTTTGTGTAGCCCTGGCTGTCCTGGAACTCACTATGTAGACCAGGCTGCCCATGAACTCAGAGATCTGCCTGCCTCTGCCTCCTGAGTACTAGGAATAAAGGTGTGTGCCACCACTGCCCAGTTCTACTCCTCCCCCCTTTTTTAACCCTAGCTCAGATGCCAGCCCCTCTCTGGCACACCCTTCCCCCTGACCTCTGACCTCAGAGGCTGCCTGACACAAAAGTTTCTGGAAGATTCACACAGGAAGTAGGAGCCTGAAGGTAGCTTCCAGCTGGTGCCCTGTGGGGGCACCCCCATGAGCCTGAGGCTTCACAGCGTGGGCACACTGACCCTGAGGCATGCAGAATGTGACTTGGCTTTGGTTCCAAGAATGTTCTCTGATCTACCTCACCCCTCCCCTATTCTCTGATAAGTGGGTCTCTTCTAGTGTCATGGATCTGATTGCTGGCTCTACTCATCTTCCCTAGATACTGGCCCTGGAAGTGGATGCAAGGATTAAGTGAGCAGATACTCATGCCTTCTGAAGCGAGCTCTCCTGTCTTCTGTGATGTGGGAGTCAGCTTTCTGTTACTATAACAAATACTCAAGGTGATCAACTTGAAAAGAGGAAAGGTTTCATCCATCTCATAGATTTAAAGGCTTTGATCCATGACCAGGGGCCCTGTGGAGCATGTTGGTGGAGCAAAACCATTTACCACGTGGCTGGGTAAAAGAGACAGACACACGGGGTCATAATCCAGCAAGTGGCACAGTCTCCTTCAAATGGATGAGTCCTTGCTAGATCCCATCTCCTAAAGACCTGTCACCTCTCAAAAGTGACATGCCAGGACCAAATCTTTAGGGGAACATTCTCAACCCAAACTCTGACTGTGCCCATGTGTTCAGTGTCTTCCTATGGTATTCCCACCCTCATATGGATTCTGGGGTACTGTGTCTGGTCATCTGACAATGTGGAGATGGAGCACTGCACCTGTTCCATGTAGGGGAGAGGCTAAGGCACAGGAGTCACACTGGGTGTGAGTTCAAGCTTAGCCACATGTGTGTGACTCTGAGGGGTTCCTTGCTTCCTGAGCCAGGTCCCCTTTTCCTCCCCCTTCTCTTTCTTCATATTTTTTCTTTTTCCTTTTAAAAATTTTATTTATTTACTATTATTTTATGTGCATTGGTGTTTTGCCTGTGTGAGGGTGTCAGATCCCTTGGATCTGGAGTTGAAGACAGTTATGAGCTACTATGTAGTGTTCCAGAGGGGCAGCCAATGCTCTTAACTGCTGAGCCAACATTTCATTTCCAGACAGTATTTTTCTATGTAGCCTTGGCTGTCCTAGAACTTGCTCTGTAGACTAGACTGGCTTCGAACTTAAAGATCTACTTGCTTCTGTCTCCTTTGTTAGAACTGAGCTGTCAGTGTCCCTTTGTGGGGTTCTAGGGGCTACTGTTCCTGGTTGAGGGACCCTTAGGCAGGTGACTTGCCTAAAGTCATCGGGCTTTTGACTCCTTATCTGCAAGGTTGACAGGGAGAAGTGGTACCCACCTTCTAAGGTGCTATGTGGATGAAATGAACTCATATGTAAAAACTACATGGAAGAGCCTAGAACATTCTAAAAGCCCAGGCTTTACTTAGTAATATCATTATCATTGCCCTCCTCCTCCTCCTCCTCCTCATCTTTGCTATGTGAAATTTACAAATATGCAGACCCTTCTAAAAGGTTCATGGCCCTGTTGGTGCTCGTCCTTAGACTAGACGTGTCCTGGACTTCTTGCCAGAGATGCAATGGGTGTGACAGGTCCCCATTGAAGTGGACCTTGTACTCAGGGGCTTCCAGCTAAGTAAACTTTGGAGATCTAGGTCTGCCTCTTTTCTATCCTGTGAGCTTGGACAAGTCCTCTCCTCTGAGGCTCAGTTTCCTCATTTGTAAAAGCAAATATTAAGGGCTGTGGCTATAGTTCAGCTGGCAGAGTGCTTGCCTAGCTAGCATTCAGGAAGTTCAGGGTCAGACCCCTGTGCCACATAAACTGGATATGGTGGTACACACAAATAATCTCTGCACTGGGGAGGTGGAGGCATGAGGACTAAAATTTTAAGGTCAGTCTTGGGAACAGAGTTCAAGGTCAGTTAGGGCTACATGAGACCCTGTTTCAAAAAAAACCAAAGCAAAATGAAATGAGTAAATACAAAACAGGTGACAATAGATTGATGATAACCCTCATGACAGTGATGATGGTGCCAGCGCCTGGCAAAACAGGTCATAGTCAGTCCTAGCTGTGTGCAGACACTGCGCCTTTCAAAACACTGGGGGGAGGGGAGGTTACTTTCCTTGCTGCCCCTCACCCTCTCTAAATTGTCTTGCTGGCTGTCTTCAGCTGCTATTCATCTCAGAGTGTGACAGAAGGTTCTTTGTAGGGCAGGCAGGGGACACACAGTGGAAGAGACCAGTAGCCTCCCCTCCTTTACCTCAAACAGAGGAAGAACTCCTCCCTCCCTCTCAGGAACTATCGAGCGACTCTGCAGACTTCAGCTTGCAGCTCCTTGGAGACCCAGATGAATTAAAGATGTAATTAAATTAGGAATCGTTCATTATTTGGAGGCAAGGATGCTCTGTCAGGTGGGGTGCTGGAAGAAAAAAGGGGGGCCATCTTCCTGCTGGGTCCAAAGATTCTCTCTTGGGTGTGTGGGGGTGTCAGACCTGGCCCAAGGCCCCGGGAGAGAATATCTCTCCTCCTCTTCTTTCTCTTCCTCCTCTTTCTCATTCTCCAAAAGATCTCCACGCACTCTTGTGTAGCCTTAGGGTACCTACTAGACCCTACTCTCTCTACAGACAATCTTGTACAAGGATCTCCCTTGCTTTCTCTTAGTATTCTCATCTGCAAAATGGGGGAAAAGAGCCTACTAAATTTTTCTTGTTTGTTTGTTCGTTTGGGTTTTTTTGTTTGTTTTTTTGAGACAGGGTTTCTCTATATATCCTTGGCTGTCCTAGACTCACTTTGTAGACCAGGCTGGTCTTGAACTCACAGAAATCTGCCTGCCTCTGCCTCCCAAGTGCTGGGATTAAAGGCATGCACCACCATGCCCAGCTAGCTAACTAACTAACTATATATATATTAAATTTTTATTGAAAAAATTATATTATGTGAATTTCACATCATGCACCTTGTTCCCTCTTATCTCCTACCTCCCCTCAGACTCACCCTCCACCCTTGCAATCTGTCCCAGCATAAAAAATAAAATCTCAGCCGGGCGGTGGTGGCGCACGCCTTTAATCCCAGCACTTGGGAGGCAGAGGCAGGCGGATCTTTGTGAGTTCGAGGCCAGCCTGGTCTACAAAAGCGAGTCCAGGACAGCCAGAGCTGTTATACAGAGAAACCCTGTCTCGAAAAACCAAAAAATAAATAAATAAATAAATAAAATCTCATTGTGGAAGCTGCAGTGTTTCTCAGTGTGTCCCACAATATTCCCTTTTGTCCACACATTTTGATTGCAAATATTCATTAAAGTGACTCCTTGGTCTTGTACAAGGCCTCTGGTTTCTGCTACTTTGTCAATACTGGAACCTCACTGGAACTTCTCTCAGATATGCTGTAACTGTTCTGTGCCATGGAGATCCTGTAGTTTTGGGTTGTGGAACTGGCTTCTTCTTGCACTCCAGCAGTTCATACATGGGGTAGATGTTGAGGTGGGCCAACTCAAAGTTCTGGTTCTGGACCTGCAACCCCCACTTGCAGGGCAAGTTCTACTATGAAAAGGTGTAGGGCCTGCTCTCCTGAGTGCTGCAGCATGTGAGGGGCAGGGATGGCTCTCCTGCTCTTGTGACCCTCAACTGGGCCAGATACCTGCGGCCAATGGTGGGAAGGGTAAAAGGGAGGGGAGAGGATCTCTCCCTAGCTAATACCACCACATAACAGATAGAAGGCAGGGCTGGCTCTCCAACACTCTCTCCCTCAGGGCTGGCTCACCCACAACCCCCATATCCAGGACCAGCTGTAGTGTGCTACTCAAGAAAGGTGCAGGACCTGCTCTCCCAAATGCTGCAGCATCTGAGGGGCAGGGACAGCTCTCCTGTTCTAGTGATCCCATCTGGGCCAGATCTCACCCCAGGGCTGGGTCTCCACAACCCCCACATCCAGGGTCAGGCATAGTTCTTCTAGTTTCTGTCTTGTTTCCTGTCCTGGGAGCCCATCTGGTGCTTGCCTGGTACTGGTCTGGTAGTCATCACAGGCTACCTCATGGCGCCAAAGTGGTGTTGGTATCCAGCTTGCTTTTTTCCAGAAATGTTAGGCTACTATTCACTCAGATGTTCATAGGTCAGAACACTGAATGTAGATACAGCCTCTCTCTCCTCTCTGCCACCTACTGATGCACATGTGACATAGCAGCCACATCTGTAATACCTCTAGGGTCAGGGTAACTATATATTTTTAAAGGTGGTTTAAAGCACCTTAGTGCAGCCTGGCATGGTGGTGCATGCCTTTAATCCCAGCACTAGGGAGCCAGAGGTAGGTGAATCTCTGTGAGTTCAAGAACAGCCTGATCTACAGAGTGAGTCCAGGATAGCCAGGGCTACACAGAGAAACCCTGTCTCAAAAAAAACCAAAAAAGATAATAATAATAATAAAGCACCTTAGTGCTTTTAGTTTCTGGGCTAGGGATACAGTACACTCAGTTGGTAGAATTCTTTCTTACTGTGCACTAAGCCATGTATTGGATCTCCACACTGTGTAAGTCAGACACTGTGATAGCTCATACCTGCAAGATAAAGGCAAGACGATCTGAAAATCAACACTATCTTTGGCTACACAGAGTTCCAGGCTAGCTTAGGCTACATGAGACACTGCCTCGGGAAAAAAAAGCCCCAAGCTTCTAGTTTAAAAACATGGAGGGAGCCGGGCTGTGGGGGTGCACGCCTTTAATCCCAGCACTTGGGAGGCAGAGGCAGGTGGATCTTTGCGAGTTCGAGGCCAGCCTGGTCTACAAAGCAAGTCCAGGACAGCCAGAGCTGTTAAACAGAGAAACCCGGTCTCGAAAAACCAAAAAAAAAAAAAAACATGGAGGGCTGGGCTGGAGAGATGGCTCAGAGGTTAAGAGCTCTTGCTGCTCTTCCAGAGGTCCTGAGTTCAATTCCCAGCAACCACATGGTGGCTCACAACCATCTATAATTGGATCTAGTGCTCTCTTCTGGCCTGCAGGCATACATACTTCAATTCAGAACATTGTATACATAATAATAAATAAATAAGTTTAAAAAAATGGAGGGCTGGAGAGATGGTTCAGCAGTTAAGAGCAGTTACTACTCTTCCAAAGGACTCAGGTTCAAATCCCAGCACTCACAATGCAGTTCACAGCTGTCTGTAATTTCCAGTTGTGGTGATGCATGCCTTTAATCCCAGCACTCAGGGAGGCAGAGGCAGGCGGATCTCTGTGAGTTCAAGGCCAGCCTTGTCTACAAAGTGAGTCCAGGACAGTCAAGGAAACACAGAGAAACCCTGTCTCGAAAAACTAAACAAACAAACAAAACAAAAAAACATGGAGTCCCCCAGATCCACTTTCAATAGCTTTTTTACTCGAGAAATTGCAGAGCACACTTAGTTACTCCTGGAAAGAAAAGCAATGGAACAGGCCAGGTCATCATCATGCCAACTGGGAGGCTCTGAGGTGACTATGGTGTTTTCACTTTCTTTTTTTTTAATAATTTATTTTTATTTCTTCAAGTTACATCTCAATCACAATCCCCTCCCTACTCCCCCCTCCAGTCCCACCCTTCCACCCTCTCCCCCTCAACCCCCCATCCTCTTCCCTTCTTTTTTTTTTTTTTTTTTTAGTTTAAGGTATTTCTTTTTCCCCCCAACAGTTCTCCCTTTCAGTCCAAAAAATGGTTCTTTTTCTTATAACTATAAATACAATACAAAACAACAGAAAAAATAGGCCACAATTATAAGAGTTATATGGCTTAGCATACATTCCCAATGTCCAGTCCACATGTATTTGGCACCTGACTTTAACAATCTACTATCTAACCAGCTCCATGAGTTTAAAGTTCTATATCTAACTCAGCTTTCATACTAACTTGCCTCACAATTTTAAAAATATCTTCTTAGATCCAGAACACCCTCTTGATACCTAAACAACTCAAAATTTAACTATGAGACTCTAGCTATCTATTCTTCAACCACCTCAGAGACCTGAGAGGGATAAATATATCTGATTATATAGGAAGTGCAGGGCCTGCAGCTTCCAAAACCAAGAAATGACATACCAGTGGCTGCCTGGACAGTTCCCATTTTCTCTCCATACATTACAGCATCAATCTTCAGCCATTTGGCCCCGTTTCTCTGACAGACATTGATTGTAGAGTAGGAATTATGAAGGACTTACCTACCCTGTCTTGGCAGAGCTAGGCTGTCGACTTATCTGCTTCCAAGTTTTGTCCTTTTTGGACAGAAGTCTGTCTAGAGTTGAAGCAAGGGGTTTTTCTTGCCAAGAGAAAGGCTTACCACTGATTCAATCATCTCCCACTGGAGATTCCTCGATGCTCATCTTCTACTTGGAGTAGAATAGGGGGTGCTGTCAGGAGCTGACATGTCTCAATATCAAAAAATCTTAAGTTAAGAAAACATCTTTGAATGCCATATTCTGCAGATCTCTTGAGGTTTTTGAAGATGCCCTATCTATCTCTTATATTTAGATAAGCAAATATTGCTTGTCTCTTAGCAACTTGATTTTGTTTTCACTTTCTATAAGCAGGGCCTTGAAGGAGAAAGGGACAGGAGAAGGCACCTGTGCTCCGGGGAACAACATATACAGAGACCTGGAGGCAGAAGCCAGGGTAGGGACTGGGAAGTAACTGAGCCACTGGGGGGCAAGTGTGGGTCACAGATCGAGGCTCCAAAGCGCAGCTTGTGATGAAGCAGGAGGGGCTAACAACTTCTCTACTTCTCAGAAGAAAACAAAAATTTCAAACCTGTCAGCTATGCGATGGAGCTGTCAAGGGTACATGAAACAGCAACGCACTTGGGAAACAGAAGTCTCGGTTCTGTTTGTTCTGTGACAGTGTGAAAACTCACAACCTTTTCATCAAGATGGTAACAAGAACACAGGTAGCAGAAGTGCTTCTGTTCAACTCTGAGGCAGAGGATGTTACCTCAAGCCTACCCAACCCTGGCCTCCAGCCTCCTCCCATTAGTGCCTGTCAACAGCTTTGTGTAGCTGGGCAGACAGATTCTCATCTGGCTCAGCTTGCCCCATCTGTCAGCTCTTTCCTTGAAAGCCTATGGCTTCCTCACACTCCCTGTCCTTTGTCTTGTTCTTCCCCGTGGCCACAGTCTCTTCCCTGAGTCCTACTATACTGTCAGGACTGCAGAAATGACCGCCTTCCTGGGCTGGGAGAGCAACGGGCAGGGTCAGCACCACGGACAGCGACAGAGAGAGCAGGCTGTACTAGTCACAGAGGAGAACTTGAGAACTCACCAGGTACAGGAAATTGGGACACAGTCTGGTGATGCTAGGGGTGCTACCTGGAAGCCCAATGGGGGCATTTGCAATGAAATTTTCTGTTCTCAAGATCCCTAATTATCGATCCCCAACTCCAGCTGATAGCTTGTACCTGCTTGTGCAGCCTGTTCTTGGGGACTCAGTCATTTTCCCAGGCCCTTGCCCCTTGTCCTGCAGGGAGATTCTGGTCTGGCAGCCTTGGAGACTTTGGCCTGGCACATCTACTTCATCCGGAGTGACCTTGGGCAAGCATTGCATCCTCTTACCCAAGCTTCTGGGTTTCACAAAGGGGCAGTTTGCACCATGTTTATTTCTGAGTTTGAAGCCAAATCCCATGGTCAGCTCCCAGCAGCTGAAACCCCAGAGGGGAGAGCTGTGGTTGAGGGCCAATGTGGCTCAGGCCTCAGGAGGCAGGGACTGTGTGTGTGTGTGTGTGTGTGTGTGTGTGTGTGTGTGTGTGTTGGAGGGAGGGGATGAGGGCAGGGGGAGAAAACAAGGAACTGCTGGACCAGAACAGAAGAACCCCTCAGACTGTATATTTAGCTCTTGGAAGTATATAAACAGAAAACTGGAGCCGGTTCAGTGCTCCCCCCATGTGTGAGTCATCCCTGCTCTGCAGCTAAAGTTAGGCTCCAATCACAGCGCCCTCCGGCTCCCTCCTCTTCTTCCTCCTGCTGCCTCCCATCGCCTTATCGTTCCCTCTCTCCTCTCTCATCCTTCTACCATAACCTCTCCTCTCTGTTCTGTTGAACTTGCTTCTTCCCCTCACCCAGTCAAGCCCCTAGCCCTCCTCACCCCTTCCTCGGATTTTCTCCATCACCCTCCTCTCTGCCTCCCTTTCCCTCTGCCTCTCACTGTGGACAACTCTCCCTTTGTGACTGCAGCTGAGGAAGGGTACATTTGCACTTGTGTGAGTGTGAACTTAATAATAACACATGTGTCTGTGTGTACTTTAGAGGCGTGTGAATGTGTCTGTGTGAATCTGTGTTTCACCAAGAGTACACTTGATAGGAGCGTGTCTGTGTGCTGTGTGTATGTGTGAGGGCCTGTGTGTGTGTGTGTGTGTGCGTGTGCACACGCGTGCGTGCGCATGCTCACAGACAGGAGTGTGAAGACTCTTGAGATATGTATATCTTCTCCTTTGGGATGGGTGGCTCTGTGTTCTAGAAATGAGTGTTGTGGGTGAATAAGCTCCCAGTTGTCTCTGGAGGGTCAGGCCAAAGGAAGACCCATGGGCTTTTATAACTTGTAGGTTCCAGGTTATATGGCCCTAGGCAGGCTGGAGAGAGCAGAGTGGGCATAGACATGGCTTCTGGACCTTGTTCTCACACCTCACACTTCCTGCTGTGTGATCTTGGTTCAATTGTTTTTCCCCCTGCTTTGCATCTGTCTGGAATGTGATCGTCCTTTTAACCTCTCCAGCCTAGGCGTGTATGGGTAGCTGTGTGGCGGTGAGGGCACAGTGGCCACCTGGAACACATGAGGCCTCTCATCTGGTATTGGCTTCAGCACAGGCTGGTCCATGTTGGTTCCCTGCTGCTTACGTATAATTTACAATGACTTTCAAAAAGAGCCAGCAAATGGGCTTCCTTCTAGTAGGGCTCACCTTCCTAACTGGAGGATGAGGATGGTCATTTAAGCTTGCAAAGCACATCCTGCAAACTGCTCTACAGGAAGCTACCCAGATCACCCCAAGGGTGTGCATGGTCTTCTCCAGTTACTTCCTGCTTTCTACACCTTCATGGCATTCTGTCTGTGCCTCTATGATTCCTGGAAAGGTCAGAGGGAAGGTGTGTGTGTGTGTGTGTGTGTGTGTGTGTGTGTGTGTGTGTTTGTATGTAGATGATAGACATGCTCTTCCCAGCCACTCTGTTCACAGGAGTCAGAGCTTTTGTTAAAAACATCAGAATCGGGCTGGAGAGATGGCTCAGCGGTTAAGAGCACTGGCTGCTCTTCCAGAGGTCATGAGTTCAATTCCCAGCAACCACATGGTGGCTCACAACCATCCATAATGAAATCTGGTCCCCTCTTCTGGCCTGAAGATATACCTGCAGACAGAACTCTGTATACATAATAAATAAATATTAAAAAAAGCAAATGTTTAAAAAAACAAACAAACAAACAAACAAACAAACAAACAAAAAAAACATCAGAATCTCATTGGTGCCTCAACTACAGCATTTAAAATGATAACCCCAGGGCTGGGAATGTGGCTTAGTGATAGAGTACATGCTTAGCTTGCATGAGGCCTCTAACTGAACACTTAGCAATTAAAACATAAAATGAGGACAACCCTGTTTTCATTCCCTGTCTATTTTCCGTGCTTTATTTTCCCTATAGGTTGGTCACCATCTGACTCGCTAAATATTTATTGTTTGAAGTTTCTAACTCCCTCATTTTTTTCTAACACCTATAATAAAAAGTTGTTTAGTTCCATATTGTGACCCATCACTCCCTCCTTGCTGTGATTATTGCTCATTCATTCATGCATTCATTTATTCTGTAGATCTCCCAGCAGTGACTCTAGGCTGAGCTCTGATCTGAACAGACAAGCTCTCCTTGTAGGGTCTGAGCCTGCCAAGGTATGGCAGAGGCAGGCCAGCAAAGCAGACTGGGAGTTTGGAGCCAGGAAGACTCTGGTGATCAGTGCTTGGCTGAGGCTGCATCAGAGCAGGGCCTGAGGGAAGCAAGGTCCTTGCTTTGATGCACTGAGGGACACCTCAAGTGTGCCCTTTACTATTAACCATGAGACCAGAGCTGGAGAGGTGGCTCAGCAGTTAAGAGCCCTGGCTGCTCTTGCAGAGGACTTGTGTTCAATTCCCAGCACCCAAATGGAAAGCTCCTACCTTTCTGTAACTCCAGTCCTGGGGGGACTCCCACTGGCCTCTGTGGGCACTGCATGCACATGGTGCACAGACTACATTCAAGGGAACACTCATACACATAAAATAGAAAAGTTGAAAACCCTAAAAACAAAGCATCCTCAATGAGAGAGAGACTTTCAGGAACTCCAGGAGGCTGGGTGATGCCTACCCCCTTTCTGAGCAAAGCCCAAAAGAACTGTGTGTGTGTGGGGATGGGGATGGGGGACCTGCAGGTCAGGGTTTGTGTTCTGTTGATCATGACAATGGCCAGCCCTGGGTGGGTTCCCACCCACACTGCACTCCATTGTCTCTCCTTGATGGTGGCATTGAGGCAGCGCCCCAGAGGCCTGATTGCTGGAGCTAGCCTTTGTCCATCCAGGATGAAAGGGCAAGTTGCCAGCTCTATTATTCTTCCTTTAAGCAGCAGGAGCCATGGAGGAAACAGAGAGGAGCGGCACTTTTGTGTGTGAGACTTACACATCCAGTCCCAGGACAGGGAGAGAGAGGGAGGCAGTCAAAGGTGGAGCCAGGGAGACAAAGAGACAGAGAAGCAGGGTGCGTGCATGTGTGTGTGTGTCACTCTGCGCCCATCCTTCCACGGTGATCTTTCGTCTTATCAGATCATGGTGATCCTGAGGCTTCAGCAGTTCTGGCCCTCTCCTCTCTCTTCTCCTGTGGCATCTCTGACTCTTCACGCCTTTGCTCCTGCTGTTACTTTTTTGGGGATATGACCCTCCTCTACTCAATGGGCCCATCCAGGCCACTGAGCTGTCATTCTGTCTGTTGTTAGCCCTCTCCCCCCATATCTAGGGCTCTGAGCTCTCTTCTGCAGATGTGTATTCGGGTCGTTTAGACATGGCTGTCTCCCTGCGTCTTTGTGTACCTGGGACCTGGCATGTGGAGGGAATCCAAGAAAGAGTACCAGAGTGACCAGTTGGCTTGTCACATAACTTCTCTCCATTTCATCTGCTTTTTACCTCTTAAGCTTTTATGAATAGCATTTTAAATGTGTGTGTCTGTGTGTAACTTGTGGGAGCTGGTTTTTTCTTTCCACGATGTGGGTTCCAGGAATTGAACTCAGGCATCAGCTGAGCCATCTTACCAGCCTTCAATTTCTTCTTCTTCTTCTTCTTCTTCTTCTTCTTCTTCTTCTTCTTCTT
>CAJQZJ010000418.1:5569156-5588761 GCA_907164525.1 Lophiomys imhausi | reverse complement strand
GCCATGACCCGCGCCCCCGGGCCCGCCGCCCTGCGCGCGCCGCCCCCCTCGCCCCGGGGGCGCAGCTGATCCCGGAATCCAAGGCGTGGGGGCCGGCGGGACGCGGGGTCCCTCTCCACGCCGGCTTCGGGGACACGCGTCACCCCCGGATCTCTGCCCCGGACGACCCCGCTGCCCGGCAACGTCCATGCCAAGGTAGGCGAGGCGGTGGAGGGGGAGGAAGAGGCTCAGCAACCCCCCCCCCCCGCTCAGTTTCTTGGCGCGTCGGGCTCTTTCTTTATAGAGACGTTTTTATTTATTTATTTATTTATGTATTATTTCTGGGGGCTGATACCCCCTCACCGCCCGTGCGTCCCCATCAGGTGGGCGCCACATCTCCTGCTTGGGGGCGGGGGCTCTGCGTTGGGAGGAAGGACGGGGAACTTTGACCGGGTCCCTCTCCAAGGCCACGAAAGTTCTCTTGGTGCCAATACTGAAGCCCAAAGCCGGCTCAACCAGCGCCGCAGAAATTTATTCAACAAGTCAGGCTGCTGGCGAGGGCCCAGGCTGTCTGTCCGTCCGTCCTGCTGTCTCTCTGCTGCTGAGGCTCTGCGACCAGCTGGATCAGAACTGGTGCCAGTGTCCGGCGGAGCTGAGCCGGGAGCGTTAGCTAGGGAGGGAGAACCACGGCGGGATTGAGTGCAGGAACCCCAGGCAGGATTTAACTTTCCTCCAGGCCGGGTGGTGGAGGGCCCTTCCTTGGCCAGTTCCCTATACGCCCACCCAGGTCGCCGCTGCATGGAGCCAGGTCGGGTTGGAGCCGGCACTCCAAAGGGGCCAAGAAGAGTCTTCTGCTGCCAGGGAGATGGTTATATAATGAGTGTTTGTGGTGATTGGGATTTAATTGTCTGTTTGATGGTGCGTGTGGAGTGAAGGGGCAAGAGGGCTTGGCAGAGGGCAGATAGGTCTCTTTTCATGGGAGGTCATGATGCCTGGGGGAGGGGGCTCAGGATAGGCCCAGCTGAGACAGCTGCCAGCCCCTGTGCGGTGTGTTTTCTAGGCAGGATCTTAGACTGTTGATGAGATTAGAGTCCGAGAAGAGACCCCTGAATGTGTTCTGGCCTTTGGAGTCTGTGCTTTCAGCTGTATGCGTGTGTGTAGGTGTGAGTGCGTTTGTGTGTGTATTACAGGAAAACAAGGTTGGGGGGGGGAGAGACTGTCAGTGTCTGTGTGGTGTGACAGGATCTGATTCTCATGTGAACAGTGCCCTAGGTTGGAGGGCTCAGGCTGGCCCGAGCAGTCTGTCAGTCCTCTTCCTCATTGTCTGGGAGATTTGTCCCTGCGGATTCTGCCACTGACTGGAGACTCTGATGTCACACACACAAGGGTGTGGGTCCTGGAGCCAGGCTGGGGGAAAGGTTTGATGAGGATGAGGCGGTTCAGGCCTGTCTTCTCCTTGTCCTTACTCATGAACCTGGAATCATTTCTTGAAGCAGCAATACCCCACTCAGGTTCAAGGACTCACTCAAAACTCTCTTCCACCCCTCAGGACAAACTTTCTGTTTGGGCTCCAAGTCCTGGGTCCGGGCAATGGTGATTCCCAGGCAATGGTGATTCCCAGGCAAGGAGTGCTAGTGGAATAGAGTTCAGGATGGGCTACGGAGATACTGAGCTGGAACCAACCTCGGATCAGCAGCCTAGGGGTGCATGGAGAGACAGGAATAGAATATCCTGGGGACACTGCGCTGGCCTGGCACCAAGCTGGAGAGCCTTCAATACCCTCGAAGGCCTGGTCCTCATCACATCCACACTGGTTGCTCAGAGGTGTGCCAATCAGTGGGAGGCTTCTCAGACAGCCAGAACAGCTTGGGGCAGGGGCTGAAATTCTTCCTGAAGGTCTCTCTTCCTTGACTAAAGTTCTCTACCCTCCTTGCCTGAGTTCCTGTCTAGCTTTGCCTTGGCTCCTCCACTTCTGTCTCTTTATCAGTAGCTTCTGTAAGGCAGGACCAGAGAGGGTATCTTCCAGGCCCGCCAGAGGGCGCCAGGAAGTCTTCAATCAGGCAGGTTGACTCCCCTTGACCTTGGGCAGGTGGGTGGGGTTATGTTGTAGGAACCTTCTGCTCACTCCTCCACTCTAGCTGGCTCTACACTAGACCCTAGAGGGCCTGCCTGTCACTCACCCAGCCTGGGGAGCAGCTGCTGCAAGCACCACCCCGAAGCCTCCAAGTGTTTTTGAACTCAGAGATCTGCCCAGAGCACAGTCTGGCCACCTCTGCCTCCCTGTCCCCAGTGTCTTCATCATACCCCCATTCCCTGCTGCATTCCACTATTCATCCCATACCCCAAGAGCAGCTCCCAGGACAGACTTTCCCGACAGAGCCCTGCTCCCTCCCCCAGCTGCTCAGAGCTCCTTTTAAAGGTGGTGGTAAAGGCTGGTGTGGGTTCCTTGTCTGTGGTGTCTCTCACCCTTGTCTTGCTCTCTGACTCCCCAATGCTGCATTCAGGGTGCTTCAAAACTGCCTCCAAGGAGTGGATGCTGGGGTTAGGGGTGGAGGTCTAGAGGAGGAGAGATCAAGGCCAAGGCCCACTTCCCACCCTTGGCTTTGGTTCTTCCATCCCTCCTCCTTCCTACTCCCTCTCTCTTTTCCCCCACTTCTTTTCCCTCCCTCTCTCCTTTCTGGAGAACATTTTCTTCCCACATGTTCCCAGAGTGTGCCTTGCATAGTGCCCTCTGTTCACCCTGGTGTCCTCCAGAGTGTTAGGTCTGGGCTGGGGCTGCTGACTGCACAGATGTGTGGTGCATGCTCCTGTGTGAACATCTGTGCATCCCTAGTCTGCAGGCCTGTGGGTCCTGAAATCTGAACGATGTGGGCCAAGTCTTCCTCATCCTAAGCTGCCGGGTGGAAAAGAGAAGAAAATAAGCCAGGATTTCTGATTTATTAAGCACCTACTGAGTGCCAGGACTCATTCTGGTCCCTAGGACCCAGAGGTGAGAGAAGGAAACAGGCTAAATGGGCCTTCTAGAGGCTTCCTTGCCTTGAGGGAGGGTCTGGCTCCCTTGCTGAGGTCATTGTGGAGACAGAGCTGCCAGTGTCCACATCCTCTTGTCCTCTGGGAATGAGAATCAGGCTGTGGATGACTCATGGGGGTGCTGGACACATGGTCATTGGACACCTCTAAGTAGGTACTGACAACTTGGGGCTCAAGAACAGGAGAGAGGGAGGGGAAGGGTGTACTTGAGAGTAGAGGGGCCTTGGAGCCAGTGTCTCTTCAGGGTTGGGATCAGAAGAGACCTTTTGGTCCTGGGACCTCCCTGGGACAGTTGTCCCTTTCGGTCATCTGTGGCTAATGATATATCCTGAGATGGACACTGGGCTCTTGCCCCACTTCCCTGCTGTGTACCCTGATTTACTGAGCAGCAAGGGCTGGGTTAAGGTCTTAGGGTGCACACCCTCCCCCCAGGTTTTTAATCCCAGCCGGGAAAGGAGTAAGCAAGTCTGTGATTGGGGTCTCTGAGGGGCAGGCCACTCAGCATGACAAGCCCAGCTTGTTGTAATTGGGATAATGTTTCCACCTTAAAGGATTTTTTTTTTTTTTGCGAGACTTAGAAGTGTCTCTGCAGTACCTAGCATGGGGCCTCGCAGGGGGAGGCCGTTTTCCTTTCATTAAAGTACTTTCCAAATCTCTCTCCATTTGCTATCTGCTTTGAGAGGCTGAGAGGCATCACCCTCGTTTTTCACAGGAAGGGATGTAGGGAAGGGGTATGGGTTTGGCCTAGGCTCTGGGACTCCTGGTCCAGTGTTCCTTTTGTTGGGACCCACCTCACTCCCATCAGAGGCCACCCACATCCTGAGTTGTTAGTTGAAGTGAGGCTCAAAGCCCTAATTACTGCAAAGTGAGGAAAGCTATCAGCAGAGGTACCTGCTGGGAGAAGTTCAAATATGCCATGGAGATTCAGGCACAACCTTACTTGCTCATTCTTACCATAGCGTCAAGGGCCACTGAAAACAAACATGACAATGTCTGGTCAGGTGGGCAGGTGCTTCAGCGGGGCAGGAGGACCTGGCCGACATTTTAACTCATAATCTGCAGTTGGACTTCTAGCTCTTTCACTAAGTGGTTTTGTTTTGTGTTTGTTTTATTGTTTTTTCGAGACAGGGTTTCTCTGTGTAGCCCTGGCTGTCCTGGACTCATTTTGTAGATCAGGCTAGCCTTGAACTCACAGAGATCCTCCTGTGAGAGGCCTCACAGAGGCCTCCTGAGTGCTGAGATTAAAGGCATGAGCCACCATGCCTGGCAATTACAGACAGCTATGAACTGCCATGTGGGTGCTGGGAATGAACCCAGGTCCTTTGGAAGAGCATCCAGTGCTCTTAACCGCTGAGCCATCTCTCCAGCCCTCACTAAGTGCATTTTGACCTTGGGAGAAACCCGTTCCTCTCCCCATGCCTCAGTTTCCTCCCTGTATGAGAGAACAAACATGCTTGCTTCTCTGGATTGTAGTCAGGTGCCTGGCATACTGTAAGTGCCTACAAACAATGTTGGCTGTGAATCTTGCTGGATGTCCCGGGAGGGGTTTGCTGAGCCAATTCTCTGAGTGTGCTGCAAAGCTGGGAAGGCTAGCTGTTGATTTTAGTGTCGGAGCCAAGAGAAGTTTGGGATGTGGGCAGGCTCAGCTAGTCAGACCAGAGCAAGTTTGGTGTGAGTTCATGCAACTGGGGGCCAGAGGTAAGTCTTACCTATTTGAGCAACAGCACAGCAACTCAGAAGACGACCTAAGGGGCTCAGTGAACTACATGAAGCAGAGGTGCTGGAGTCTGTGTTGTGTTTGTGTTCTAGAGTGCCAGTCTGCCTTAGAGAGGCCTCACCTGCAGCATGAGGCAGGTGACCTGCTGCCTCAGTGTGACTGTAGCCCTGTTCCTGCAGTGGGCATTGGGTAGGCTCAAATAAGACCAAAAGGGGTTCTGGGAGACAGGCTATCTGGAAATTGTCATTTGAGGAATGGTTGAGGGAGCTGGTGACAAGAGGCCTGGGGCAGATGAGGCTCAGGGGTGGGCGGGCTGTCATCGTGCATCTGCAAGGCTGTCATGCGGAAGAGGGAGCAGACAGGATTCTAGGGCTCTGAGATGCTGCCTGCAAGATTCTGGGAGGCAGTGTTCCCAAAGCCGTAGCAGATTTCCCAGTGGCCCCCAAATCACGTTTGCCCTGCTATATGTGAGGGCTGGATATTTATGTGGGGTACTAAGCATATATGTGTCTATCCTCCTCCTCCTCCTCTTCCTCCTTCTTCTTCTTTCTTCTAAGACACAAGACAGGATTTCTCTGAACTCTCTCTGTAGACCAGGCTGGGCTCGAACTCAGAGATCCACCTGCCCCTGCCTCTCAAGTGCTGGCTGGGATTAAAGGCATGTGGCATCACACCTAGTGTGCCTGTGATTTCTGTGTGTGTATGTGAGCGTGTGTCTGTGAGTGTGTGGTATATTGGTCTGCATGATCATATGGCATGTGTGTATCTATGATCATATGTATTATGTTGTTCTGCATGAATACATAGTGAATGTATCTGTTTCTTATGTACATGTGTGATTATGTGATCTATCTACATTTTATGGGATATTTGTAAGCATCTGTGTGTGTTGCATGTTATCCATGTCTGTGTTTGTAAGTGAAGCTGTGTCTGCATGTTGTATGCATACTATTGTGTATTTGTTCTGTGTTTGACTGTATGTTATACATGTGAGTGTCTGTGTCAATGAATATTGTGTGTCCACATGGCAGTGTGCTTCAGTGTAACAGTGAGTTGAAGATGAGATTGTGGGTGTGTGTATGTGTGCTTGTGTTGTTTGTGTGTGTGGTAGTGGGTTGGGCCATTTTAAGGGTTCTGTTTGTTTCCCCTTCATTGAGGGTGCCCCCTTGGTGAAAATCTGGAGACCATAAAAGCCTATGAAACCATGTACTGTTTCCAGGGCCCCAAACTCCCAGGACTAGAAAGATGCTGTGTGGTGTATGGGAGAATCATCTGGGCTCTCACTGTGCATCAGCCCTGTGCCTGGTGGGGTTACCCCGGCTCACCCCAGCAGCAGGTCTGCCTCAGAGCAGTCTCCTCATTTCATTGGGAGGTAGCACCTCCAGGATGTCATGTGCCAAGGTGGGCTAGTGTCAGAGTCCGCACTTGAACACAGGTTGTAATTCTGAGCTCCACACCCCGGAACAGTCTCATTCCATTATCGTACTGTGGGCCTCTTTGGTCCTAATGAGAGCAAGACATTCTGATTTTGAGATTCCTGAACTCTCATCATATTCCCTGGATGAGTTTATTGCTTGTTTGAGCAGTAAGATTGTCTGCTTTGTGGTCGTTCACTGAAGAACAAATAGGTTACTTGACTCGATAAAACGTGCGTACACTCGAGTGCACACGCGCACACACACACACACACACACACACACACACACACACACACACACACAAAATCTGGCTGGCCAGGGCAGGCCCCCAGGTATCTACTAGGGTTGTGACCTCTGGAGAACTCTTGGTGCTGGCTGGAATACTCTGGAAGATAGGTTTCCTCCTGTTTTGTGAGACTGAGGGTCTCGTCTGGACCAGCAGCCCTGTCTCCAATGTCATCTGGGTGACACTGGGTACTGCCGAACTCCTCTGGGTCCTGATCGCTTCCTCTGCGAAGGAAAATATCCACAGACTTGAGGGACTGACACAGAGCCTTTGATCACTGGCTGATGGTGACAATGGTAACAGTGGTGATGGTGGTGATGTTGATAACGGTGGTGGTACTGTTGGTGGTGATAGTGATGGTGGGGGTGATAATGTTGCTGATGTTGATGGTGATGCTGCTGATGTGGTAATGTTGATGGTGATAAAGTGGTGATAGTAGTGATGATGATAATGGTGTTGGTGGTATTGGTGGTGATTGTGATGGCAACATTGGTGGTGGTGATAGCAATGACAGAGGGCGGGCTTGGGTAGCAGCCCCTACACATGGTACACATGGTACACATGATACACATGGTCACATGCACGCTCAGACTTCTTTCCCCACGGGCTCCACTGTGCCCTTCCATCCACAGCACATTGCTTCTTCAGAGGGGCCTTCTGTAAGAGGCAGGAGGAGGGCTGAGCTTTGCAGAGTGAAGTTGAGGCCCCAAGAGGCCAGTGGCACCAGGAATGGGAATGGTGTTCCAGATACAGTGGGCCTCTGTTACTGCTCTACTCGTGGCTACTACACCAGTACCTGGAAGGACAAAGGGGGAAAGAGTGTCAGGATCAGACCCATAGAACATCAAGAGGGAGGCGCTTTGGGGATGTGGAGGAGCTCTAACTCTGAGGCCCGATGGACTTGACTCTGAATCTATTGGTGTCTTCAGCTCTCGAGTGTGTCTTTTGGTCTTGGCGAGGCTTAATCTGCAGACAGGTCTGAGCTCAAGAGCTCAGTTGTCAATTCCACAAGGGCTTCTAGTCATAGGACACAGGCAGCTGGGGAAAGGAGTCAGGCCACAGGCAGAAAGGAGGTGATTTTTGAGCTAGATGTGGGAGCTTTAGGAATGGAGAATGGATCAGAGAGTAGAGGCCTGGCAGTCACTCGGGAACAGGTTAGAGAGTGGGTGGAGGCTGTGTGGGTGCTGAGGACCAACTGAAAGAATGGAGACTGGATGAACTCTGGAGCAGGCCAGAGGCTGGAGGTTGAGTGGGTGTTGTTACAGAGGTGGTGGCCTTAGTGGCAGTGATCTCCAGGAGAGGTACGAGGATGGAGGATGGTAACTTAGCGTGGCTAAATGGGGGCCACAGGACCAGGTGGAAACCAGGTGGAGTCAAGAGAGGAGATGTAGCCAGCCGCGTGCTGCCCCTAAGCCCAGTAGCTCTCCTGTCTGGGTGGCTATGAGGAAGGTTTCCATGATGGGGAGAGGCTGCCATGGGATGCAAGACCCAGAGCCTTCACTTGTGTCCACCCAGGGCAATTTCTCCAACCCTCTTTCTCTCTCTATTCCACCACTCACCCTTCCTGAATAAGTCTTAGCCGCAGAGGGTATGCCATTAGACATATAGCTCAGGGCACACCAATTCCCTGCCTAAAACCTTCCAGTGACTTTTGTTGCACTTGGAGTCTTCCTTCAGGGGCTTTACTTCCTTCCCTGCTCCATTAGCCACACTGGCCTCGTTCCCTTTCTCTGTTCCTTAAATGCATCCAGCCACTCCAGTCTCTTAGTCTTTGCACATGCCGTTCCTTTTGCCTGGAGCATCCTTTCCCCAGAGCATCGCTGGCAGTGCCTTTTGATTCTTAAATGGCTCTTCCTTCAGAGAAGAAGTGATTTGTTATGACTCCCACCTTATTCTCCTTGTTTATTTACTTTTCCATACTCTTTATTATTTATGCAATCCAACAAATATTTATTGAGCATCTAGTATGTTCCAGGCACTCACTGTTCAGGGGCTGAGGTTCCAGCAGTAAAACTAACAGGCCATAGGCTGTTCTCTTGGTTATAGCCTTGTTGCAGGCTGGGAAGACAGACCCCTAAATCACAGAGATACAGAAACAAAAATTGTACACTACATTCGGAGGGTGACTGGGGTAGTGAAAAGCCATAATGGGAAGTGAATTGAATGTGCATCCTTTTCTTATGCTGTTGTGAGGGCAGAATGAGGGCTGATGCAAGTTCACCAGCATAGCTGTGGATCCTGCACACAGTAGGTGCTCAGGAGAATCAGGTCAAGCAGAGAATGTTGAGGCCAAGGGAGTATGCTCCAGTGAGAGGAAATAGCATGAGTTGAGGCCTGGAAGAAGCAGCGCTCACCTAGGGACCCAGGAGGTCCCATTTGGCTGGAGCGATGGCTGGTGGAGGGAGTGGTGGGCTCCAAAGCTGGCTCAGTGTTGGGAAGAACTGCAACCACCCCAGGCAGGGCACTGTTCTACCTGTGTGGTTGATGCGTGGCCAGCCAAGGTGCTTATGTAAGGCTTATGTTGTTTTTCTGGAATTGGGACCAAAACTCAGAGCTCAGGAGAAAACACTGTGGCCCTGACCAGCCATGCAGAGCGGCGGGAAGCTCCTGTCCATTGCCAGTGGAAGCAGAGAAATGTCTGGATCCATCAGCTCCAGGGTGGCTCAGTCTGTAGCCCTGCAGTGGTCCGCAGTGTCCAGGAATGCAGGCCTTCCTACCCTGACTCACTGCTAAGCCTGGATAAACCTTCAGGGCTGTGCAGGCCCTAGGGCGAGGCTGTAGGGGGCTGGGCTCTAGGCTGTTGGTTCTTTCTAGCCTGCCAGGAGGCCAGTCAGGTCAGTGCCAGTTGCCACTTGTCCCAAGTGGATGTGGAAGGCTGGAACTAGAGCTCTGACTTCTCATCTACTGTTTCTATACAAGCCACTCCTTTTCCTGGGCCTCAGTTTCCCCAGAATAGCTCCTGTGAGGTGGCTGAGGGCATTTAAATAAGACTAGCTTGTAGAGCTGCCCTTCAGAGAAGTCGGGGCCAATGTGTGATCAACGGGCCAAGGACATTTCAATCAAAGCCCTTGGTAAAGCACTAAAGATTTCAGAGAGGCAAGACAGATCTTAGTTTCTCTACCTGTAAGGCAGAGAGATTAGACTTGTAGATCCCTGGATTCTCATCCTGATGCATGTCTCTCTCTCTCTTTCTCTCTCTCTGTGTGTTACTGGAGGTCTCAAATGTCACTTCCTCAGGGAAGTCTCTGCTCTTCCCTCCTTGTTCCTCAGTGTCTGATTCCACAGCACCCAACTTCTCCTTTGTAACATGTTGCCCTGGCAGCTGAGCCTGTGTTCATAGTAACCTTCATTTCCCTAAATTTTTATTTCACTTTTGATAATATGATAACTCACAACTCAAGTCTTTTATATGTTATTTTAAAAAGTCTTATTCTAGCCAGGGATGATGGTGCACACCTTTAATCCCAGCACTTGGGAGGCAGAGGCAGGTGGATCTCTGTGAATTCAAGCCCAGCCTGGTCTACAAAGTGAGTCCAGGGCAGCCAAGGCTATTACACAAAGAAATTCTGTCTTGAAAAAACAAAAACCAAACACACACATGAAAAATAGTCTATTATTTTAAAATTAGATGTGTGTGTCTATGTGTGGGTATATGGATGTGAGTGCTGGTGCCCAAGGAGTCTGGAAGAGGGCATCGGATCCCTGAAGTGGAAGTCACAGATAGTTGTGAAGTGCCTGACATGGGGGCTGGGAATTGAACTAGGGTCCTTGCAAGAGCACCATTCATCCTTAGTTGGTCAGCCATCCCTTTTTAACTTATTTTATTTTATTTTTTGGAGCCGGGTTCTAGCCCAGGTTGACCTCAAACAACCTGTTGTTTGTTGAGGGTGCCCTCACACTCTGATCCTTTCTGCGTCTAGGTGAGCTTGGTGTGTTAGGTGAACCACTGTTCCTGTTTCATGGGGTGCTAGAGATCAAACTTAGGGGCTTGTGATGCTAGGCACAGTCTACTGAGCTACATCCTCCACCCTAGACTTTCGATTCGATTTTTTTTTTTTATTTTCAGAACCGGGAATAGCACCCTAGGCCCATGCACATACTAAGCATATCCCTCTACTACTGACTCACATCCCCCAACCAGAACTGAAGCTCAGCACTATGAAAAGGAAAAGATATTATTTACATTATAAACTTTTATTTATTTATTTATTTTTATAGTTGTCATTTGCCAAAGCCCGCAGTGACTTGGCTTGCCCAGTGACCATCTGGCTGAGTGATTCTGACTTAGGTGCAATGACTCTTTCTTTCCCCTAATTCATGTGGCTCCAGTGAGGGTGAGGGGTGGCTTTTGGGGCCAGTAGCTGGGGTTTCTGAGCTGTGTCACCCACCGTGGGGGAGGTAGGCTGGGGAGTGGGTACCAAGCCAACCCCCCCCATCTGTCCTTCTCTGTTCCCTAGGGCTTCCTGCTCCACGCTAACATGGCTGACAGCACCTTACCACCCTCATCTGCAGCAGCCCCGGCTGCTGAGCCAGGAATCACTGAGCAACTGGGGCCCCGGAGTGCCCCTCCATCCCCTCCAGGCTTGGAGGAGCCATTGGATGGAACCAATCCTGATGTCCCACACCCAGACCTGGCACCTGTTGCCTTCTTCTGCCTGCGCCAGACCACGAGCCCACGCAACTGGTGTATCAAGATGGTATGTAACCCATATCCTTTGGAGGCCGGTGTCTCTGTGCCCAACCCAGGGCCAGCGTGGGAAAGAAGGATGGGTAGAGTTGCTTCCTAGCCACTGGCCTGCCAACATGGTCCTCTAGCCAGCAGAGCTGAGGTCTGCAGAGCCTCTTGGGCCTTTGTGAGTGATCACAGGGAGCCATCTGGGGAGGTGTCAAGGATGGAGGCTGATCCTGGGGTCTTGCTGCTGGAAGCTGCTGATGGCTGCACATTCTGATCTCCTGTTAAGAACCAGCTCCCTCAGCAATGATCTGCATGGGGCTCTGAACCCCTGAGCCCTAACTGCTTCTGAAAAGCCCTGTCTCTCATCACTGTCACACTGGGGATAAAGTTTCCGGTTCATAAACTTTGGGGCATGCATTCGAGATCCTTCACCCCCAGGTTTCAGAGAAATGTCCAACCTAGCCCACAGGCCTTCCATGTCCCAGCCCAGCCTCTTTCTCCACACTCTGTGTCCCCTGGGTTCATCCATACTCCTGGGCTTCCCACATACTGTTCCCTCATCCAAAATATTTTTTTCTTAAATCCTTTGCCATATCTCCTTCAAACCACAGTGTCACTGTCACTGCCTCAGGCAGCCCTCTGTGATTACCTAAGATTCTTCATGTGGTCTCACATCAAACTATGGTTTTTTTTTTTTTTTTTTTTTTTTTTTTGGCAAGAGCTCATATAGCCAAGGTTAGCTGTGTAGCTGAGGATGACCTTGACTTTCTTTTTTTTTGGTTTTTTCGAGACAGGGTTTCTCTGATTATCTCTGGCTGTCCTGGACTCGCTTTGTAGACCAGGCTGGCCTCGAACTCACAAAGATCTGCCTGCCTCTGCCTCCCAAGTGCTGGGATTAAAGGCGTGTGCCACCACCGCCCGGCTGAACTTGACTTTCTAATTCTTCCACCTCCACTTCCTGGTACTGGTGGGGCTATAGTGGTGGGTGTGTCTGGAGCAGGAGGGTGGATTGAGTTTGGCTGAGCCCTGAAGAGCCACCTTGTGTTCTAGGAGCTACATCCTCAAGCAGGGACTACAGGGGTGAGCTGTGGTGTGGGACTGGGTAACAGGGATGCTAGTGGCTGTGGACCAGTGAAGAAGATGCTTTGGGATTCCAATCATGGCTCTGTGGCCTGTAACAAAGAGCACCCGGGTCAAAGGCGTTGGATTTCAAGGCCACTCCGGGCAGGTGGGAGCTGGTGCATCAGGCAGCATATCATGTGGAGAATGAGGGATGCCTGGGAAGTTAGCAAGAATGCTGCTCACCCTAGCTGAGGGCCTGAGGTGATGATTGTTCCTAAGCTCTTAGAAACCAGAGGGGGTTTTATTGGAGGGAGTGGACCCAGATGAGGGCACGACTCTTCAGTTGTGGGAGATAGCTAAGGGGCTCTTGGTTACAGCATGCTCTGTAACCTCTTTTTTTCTCTGTCTCTGTCTTTTTCTCTGATCACCCCCACCCCTTTGGGATTTTTGAGATTGGGTCTCTACTTAACCCTGACTGTTCTGGAACTCATTATGTAGATCAGACTGGCCTTGAACACTCAGAGACTTGCTTGCCTCTGCTGCCTGAGGACTGGAATTAAAGTTGTGTGTCACCATGCCCAGCTCTGTTCTGTAATTTCATTCACTGACACTTGGATATTTCCTTTGAGGACCCAGACAGAAGACAAGCCTGTCTTAGGGATCTCAAGGATTGGGGAACAGACATCATCTACACAGACCGTTTCAATAAAATGTTGAGGAAAAATTAGGGGCATGCAGCATGTGAGCAGATGGTGCCCAGGCCAAAGAAGAAGTGACTGCAAGAAGTTTGATGGGCCCTCCCCTCCCTCCCTCCGTCCCTCCGTCCCTCCGTCCCTCCCTCCCTCCCTCCCTCCCTCCCTCCCTCTCTTCCTTCCTTCCTTCCTTCCTTCCTTTCTTTTTGACACAGGGACTCTGTGTAGCTCTGACTGACCTGGAACTCACTATATAGATCAGGGTAGCCTTGGACTCATAGAGATCTGCCTGTCTCTGCCTCTCAAGTGCTGGGATCAAAGGCGTGTGCCACCACCATGCCTGGCAGAGGTTTGAGCTTTCAAGGAAGAGAAGGCTAGAGGACCAGAGAGACAGAGGGACAAGCTCAGAGGCATATCTTGGCAGAGGACAGGAGAGCATTTTGGATGTTGTGTGACACTGAGTAAGTCCCTGGATCTCTCTGAGCTTCTGTTAGTAACTGGTCACCATGGCTCTTCTGTTGATAGCTGGTCACCATGGCTCTTCTGTTGGTAGCTGATCACCATGGCTCTTCTGTTGGTAGCTGGTCACCATGGCTTTTCTGTTGGTAGCTGTCACCATAGCAGAAGACCTTGGCTTGGGTGTCTGACTCTGATAGGCTCTGGCAGGGGTAACATGGCAATGCTGTCCCAAGTGCCATCAATAGTTCCCTACTTGGGAGGTGGCCAGTGTCCTGTGTGCTGAGTGTGTGTGACCTTGTGCCGGCTCCTTTTATTTGAGCCCCAGTTCCTCTATCTGGAGAGGAGAGGATGGTGAGAAGTCAGTCTCCTTCCAGCTCTGGGAGGCAGGGCCAGCCATGCTCACACAGTGGGGTAGTTTCTCATACTGGAACTCAGGCTGCTTCCTGACTAGACAGTGCAGCAACATGGCTGACCTGTTGGGTAAATAGACCCTTCAGTCGCTCTGCCCATTGACTTCACCCTCCTTGTCTCCTCTGTTCAGTAAGTCCAGTTTGAGTTGCACACAGTGGAGTTGGCTTAGGAGGGAGAGGAGGGGCCCTTTGGTGAAGCCAGGTGAAAAGGTCTTCCAGAAGACCCAAATTTGCTTCTAAGCACCCATGGACAGCTCACAACCACTTCCAGCTCTTCCTATTTAGACTTTTGCCTACTTTGCATAAAGTAGCATTTGGGAAGGGGGAACTCAGTTGCGAAAATATCTCCATCCAGATTGCCTGTATACAAGCCTGTGGGGCATTTTTTCCTTTTATTCTTTTCCTTTCCTCTCCTTCAACTCCTCTCCTCTCCTTTCCTTTCACCTTCCTTCCTTTCTCTGTTCCTCCCTCCATCCCTCCTTTTACCCTGTCTCTTTTTTTCTGCTTTTTTTTTTTTTTTTGAGACAGGATTTCTCTGTGTAGCTCTGGCTATCCTGAAACTCACTCTGTAGACCAAGCTGGCCTTGAACTCCGATCCACCTGCATCCCACTTCTCCCCCCATCCTTTTATCATCTACCTGCATCCCTTCCTTCAACTTCTTCTGTTCTCTCCCCTCCACCATCCACCTTCTATCTCCTCTTTCTTGCACTTTCTCCATCTTCCTTCCACTTCCTCTGTCCCCTTTCTTCCACCATCCATCTGCCCCCTCTCTCCATTTCCTTTTCTGCATCCCACTCCTCCCTCCCTCCTCCACCTTCAATTGTCCTTCCTTCTTTTGTCCTCCTCACCCTTCATCCATCCTCTCCTTCTTTCTTTGTCCTTCCCTCTGTCCTCCATCTTCCTTCCTTCTCACTCCAGTCTCCATTCTTCTTTTCTATATTTCTTCCTCCACATCAATCTCTATTTTTTCCATTTCCCACACTATTCTTTTCTCTATGCTCCTTCCTTTCTATATCTTTCATCCTCAGCCCTCTTCTCTTCATCTTCTATCTTCTCCATCTACCTTTCTCTTCACTATCTTGCCTTTTCTTTCAAAACTCATTCTCGATCCTCAACCTCCATCCTTCTTCTACCTTCTATTTCCCCTTCTTGCTTCCTCCTCCTCCATTTTCCTTCCTTATATCTCCATCTTCCACTTCCTTCCCCCTCCTTCATCTACTTCTTCCATCTTCCTTCCACTTCCTTCATCTACTTCCTGTACCTTCCTTCCACCCCCTTCATCTTTTATCTCTTCTATCTTCCTTCTACCTTCTCTATCTTCTATCTTCCCTATCTTCTGCCTCCTCCATCTTCCTTCCACTTCCTCCATCCTCTTTCCTTCCTCCACTATCCATCTTCCTCTTTCTCCATTTCCTTCCTTCCTTCTTTCCTTCCTACTTTCCTGTCTCCCTCCATCCTTTCCTCCCTTCCTTTCTCCTTTCTCTTTTTCCTCTTCCTTGGGAGTCTCCTCAAGTATGAATGTCTGCTGCTTAGTGACAGCAGTTGCTGTTTCTGTTTTGGGCTGGGGAGTCAGTTCTCATCCAAAACTTCAAATCACAGCTGGAGTAGTACCAAAGCAGAGTGAGGTCAGGGATTCCAGGCTCAGGGATAATTAGCCTAGAAGCTTCTGTGACTGAGTCTAAGAGTTTACAGGTAGGATATGAGGCTGGGCGATGGGAAATCAGGATACTGCAATCATCCAAACTCTGAAAAATTCATGTTCCAGATGTGTGAACTTGGCATCTGGGATGCTATGTGTCTGAGGTCCAGGGACCTGGGACTTTGGGCTGTAATCATGAAGCTGACTGAAGTCTCCTAGTAGGCAGGGTGGGTGAGAGCCAGAAGACTGCTGTATCAATAGGGGACTCTATAGCAGGGACTTGAGGGACCTCAGAGTAGGCTTCAAGTGCTCAGAGAGCCTGTACTGGAGAGGGATTTCTACCAGATGTTGAGGGCCTGATATGCTTTCCTAGTCGGAAATGTCTCCCTCCCAGTCAGTGGGAATAGTGTCAGGCAGTGCCTAATCTAGTCCTCCTCAGTGGGCAGAAATTAGGGTGGTGTTTAAACTGGTGCTTCTTAGTGGATATGTAGTACTTAACTTGGTTCTCCTTGGTGAGAGGGCATGGGTAGGGTAATGCTAAACCTTGCCCTCCTTAGTGTAGCACTTGGTTTAATGTTTTTCCTTAATGGAGGCCTGCTTGGAGTTTGGGCTGTTGGTATTTGAGGGTCTGGGCTGTCTTGCACACTATAGGATGTTGGCCATTTCTGATCTCAGGCATGAAATTTGGAGCATACTTTGGTTACTGTGACCATCAAATACGACCCTTTGCATGTCCAGTCTTTGCAGATGGTGGCTCAGCTCCCCACTAAAAATTGGGCCTGAAAAGTGAAGGCCTGCAATGTCAGGCCAGGCAATTGGGAGATGCCCTTCATTACCAGTCCCAGGCAGGGCAGGGTAATGGGGGTCAACCTGACATCCATCCTGAGCTTACATCCCTGGTTCCTGGGGCCCTGGTTCTCTAGAACGTGGTGCTCCTGACTCAGCTCCCGCACAGCTTAGAGCAAACAAGGCCTGAGTCACTGCCTGACTCACTGTGAGCCACCAGGCTGTGGGGACCCTCGTAGGCGGGGATCCCATTCACCCAAGCATCAGCTCACTCTCTGCCTGGCCTGGGCCTGGGGTACTTGCTAGCAACTGGGAGGCCTCTGGGCTTGTGATGCCAGGAGACAGACTGTGCCATTTGACTCATGGGGAGAGGAGTGTGTCTTGTGGAAGTCGCTACCTGAATCACACAGGCTGGGACTCGTTCTTCCACTCATTGCTGGGCAAGAATGGCTAGTGTTATACCCCCTCTAAGCTTCAGTTCCCCTGTGGGCAGAAGAGGGTGGTAGTGTCCCCTTCGAAGGGCATACTGAAGACTAGTGTTGTAGTTGGGGGGGATTCGACAATGGAGCTTCACAAATGGGCAGGGCTGATGTGGTTACCACTGTGTTGAGAGCTGAGGGGCGAATGGGCTCTCATGCATGCACGCACGACTCAGTAAACACTTTGCCTGCAGGAGATTCGATAAGATGCCAGGCGACAGGTCCTTCAGATGGAACATTAACACCCCTTCAGAGGACATTGTTTCCAGGGAAAATCCAATTCCATCTCTGTTACTAACATGAGTCAGTGTGAGTCTGGCTGCTCATGGCCAAGGCAGAGTCAAGGCAGGCATTAATGACCACAGCATCTGCCACCTGCCTCCCTCCCTGAACCGTGACTAATTTGGAAGCCCCCTTTCTGCTCCCATTGGGCTTTCAAAGACCTTCTTAGGGGCAATGATTGCATATGCTCATGTTCATTTCCCATCCTGGAGACTCATGTTTTTCAACTCTAATGGGTCCATGACAGAAGAATAGAGGGGGTTCCCTCCAGATCTCCAGTGTATGTCCATATGCCATGGGGCTGGTTGGAGGGCTCTACCTGCAGTGTTGTCTTTAGCCATCCTAGCCATCTTTGGAGACAGGTGTCTTCATAGCCCCATTTTACAGATGAGGAAAGTAAGGCTCATAGAGGATGAGTTACTTTTATCCAGCTGGGTTACACAGCCAACATGTGGCAAAGCTGGTGTGAACTCGCAACTTCTGCTACCCGCCACCCCCAGCTTTATCTAGAATTCTACTGCTACCTAAACCCAGTTCTCCACACTCTGCCTCGGGCCAGAAGTTTGCTTGGCAGTTCCAGGCAGTGGGGTAGGTGGGAGTTCTCCAGACTCTTGGTGGACATCCTCAGGAACCTTCTGGCTGTGGCCAGCTGAACATCCCTTTGAGGCTGTAGCTCCCTCCCCTTCCTGTATGCTCCTGGGCCAGTGACAGCCAGTACTGAGGGGTGGTAGGAGCAAGCATGGTGGGGAAGCCAACTGGCTGAGAAGGCCTCTTCTCTAGCTGGGATCAGACAGAAGCCACCAGCGGCTCTCTGACCTTGGACAAGTCCCCTTCCTCTAGGATCCTCAATTTCTCCCTCCTTGCAGAATGGCAGGACAGGCAGTGGTCTGGAAGGGGGCCAGGCAGTGACTTCTCTGCTGCCATCTTTGTGGGCTTCCAGCCAGCTGCCTGCTGAGGCTGATGAAGTGGCCAATAGCTGCTTCTGGTATTTGCCCTGGCTTAGCTGGCACATCTCTGGGTAGGAATGGGACGGATCTTGCTATGGCCACAGCCCTGGTGGCTTATGCTGGTCATGAGAGGCTCAGAGTATCGGTCTATTCATGGGATAAATGGGAATGATAAACCCAAGGGCATCCACTGAGTGCCAGGTGTCTCATAGGCCACAGTGTTGGCCATTTTGTGACTCTAGGAATGAGGACTGTGAGACTTACCAGAAAAGGTGCTTGGGGACGCTGGTGACAAGTGATAGATCCCAGAGTGTATTCTGAGGGTTTAGAGAGGAGGGATATGGTGGGGAATGTTGCAGCCTTTGGAACTGGTGTTGGGCACAAGTGACTCAGAGGTGACTCCAGGGTGTCTGTGTCTTGGTGTCTGAGTGAATGAAGACCCAAGCTTGGCTAGATGCCGAGTGACCTTTGGTGAAGCTCCTCACTTGCTCAGCCTCTGTTTCTGTCTGTGTAATAGGGCCATAAGTGAAACCTGGTTGGAAACTTTGGGGTAGAATGAGAGTTCCAGGGCCAGAACTGGGCAATCTGCTAAGTGCGGAGTATTGCTGTACACATCCTGAAGTGGCTGGTAGAGCTAGCAGGGCCTGCAGCAGCTGGGTAGCTGGGCACTGGTCTATGGTGTTGCGCTCAGGAGCCCAGAGGATGCAAGTGGGAAGTGTGGTGTCCCAGAGTGAGAGAGGGCATAGTGTGTGTGTGTGTGTGTGTGTGTGTGTGTGTGTGTGTGTGTACATATTTGATGTATACTGGGACACTGTAAATATGGAGAGGGAAGGGCAGGCTAATACTGCAAAAGACCCTCTCCCCATCTCTGCTGCCCCTGTCTCAGTCAACTAGTCTGGTCGTGTTTCTGGATTGGCTTCCTCTCAGTTCTGCTGTATCAGATAAGCCCTCAGGCTGCCAAATAAAGGCTTCTTGGATCTCTCAATGTGAATGTGGGGATGCTCTGGGCTACTGGGAAGTCCCTTCATCATCATACCTGAGCCTTTTTACTCAGGATGCAAAGGGGCTAGGACTGGGCTTCTGCTGGTCCTTATCCCTCATACCCCATCTGGCCTCATCCTCTCTCCCTTCCCCGGATGGAGATCCAGAGTTTCAAACTGTGCTGCTTCCCATAGCACCTTGCCTGGAAATATGCTTCCCCTCCCCAACTCTCCTTTCTCCTGTAGGGCTGGGGCTCCTGAGCATGGAGCTTGCATCCTTCACTGATGCCCAGAGGATGCTTCTCTTTCCCTTCCTCCCTCCTCTGTCTTCCCAACTCAGCTGTGAGGTCTTCTGGTCTCTGCAATGGGCTTAGCCATAGTGTAATGGTCTGGATTTGAGGTGTCTGTAATTCACTCTGATTGACTCTCTGCACTGCTCCATGACGTCTCTCCATGTTCTTTCCTAAAGTCTAGACACCCTCCTTCCCATGCTTCCCTGTGTGATCCCTGTTCTCTGTGTCTGTGCTATTCTCTCCACCTTTTTTAGGGCTGTGAAACCACCAACCCCACAAAACCCAGCTTCCCCAGACCCTGGAGAGCAGGGTCTGTGTCTCTGCTGTTTATTCCAGCCTGGGGCTTATGTTGGATCAGCATTCCCAGTCTCCGTGTTTGAGTGCTTGATGCTCTGGTGGCTTTGGCACCTCCTGAGGTTTGTCTGTGTGTGTGTGTGTGTGTGTGTGTGTGTGTGTGTGTGTGTGTGTGT
>CAJQZJ010000418.1:5551508-5562930 GCA_907164525.1 Lophiomys imhausi | reverse complement strand
ATATATATATATATATATATATATATATATATATATATATATATATAAAACTATTTTAGTATAACAGGTTTCCTTTCTATTCCTAAACTTTTAGAAAATTCACATTAAAAACTGTTCTGGGCTGGTGAGATGGTTTAACCTGTGAAGAAACTTGCTGCCAAGCCTGGTAGCACATGCCTAAGTCCTTTGGATCCACATTGGTGACAGAGAGGATGGACTGACTCCCCTTAGGTTGCTCTCTGACCTACACATGTATGCCATGCCATGCACATACAAATTAATCTATCCATCAATCCATTATTTCTTTTTTTTTTAAAGATTTATTTATTATGTATACAGTGTTCTGTCTGCAGGTATATCTGCAGGCCAGAAGAGGGCACCAGATTTCATTATGGATGGTTGTGAGGCACAATGTGGTTGCTGGGAATTGAACTCATGACCTGTGGAAGAGCAGCCAGTGCTCTTAACCGCTGAGCCATCTCTCCAGCCCTCAATCCATTATTTCTATGTTTAAGACAGAAAAGATGAAGAACCTGTGTTCTCAAAGGAGAGGGGTTGACCAGGCCCAGTGCTGCTGGCTGGGAGCGAGGGAGAGGTGGTTGTGAGCACACTGGGGTGTGTGTGTGTGTGTGTGTGTGTGTGTGTGTGTGTGTGTGTGTGTGTTTCGCTGTGAAAGCACACAGGTGGAGATGAACAGATGTGTGTTCTGGGGCAGATGTGGTGAAGGACAGGCCACAGGAGGAGGAACAGTGTCATCATCCTCTCTGTCTGTTGGGTCTCTGGAATCAGGGACCAAAGGCCCTTCATTCTGGTTTCTAAGCACCAGGCACAGAGGGCGGCCTCAGTGGAGGAGAGTCACAGAATAATGAGTGGTGGATGTTGAGTAAGGAGCAGTAGGTCTGAAAAAGGAGAGGGGAGGGCTTCAGGATGGGAAGCTGAGCTGCAAACTCTTCCCCACCCTCCTCGGGGCCTCCAAGCAATGTCAGTCTCACCTCCTCAAAGCCACAGATGTCCTGTGTGGCAGTTCCAGGGAAGGCTCCCAAGTTTGCAGGATGCGTTCTGCCACGAGGAGCACCAGGTGGTTGCGGTGAGACGCTTCAGTCTGACGAACAGTGCTATGGGTTGTTTTAGCAGACGCGTTCACATTGGCTGCTGAGAGTCACAGTGAGCCCTGTAGGTCTGTTCTTCTGAGGCCATGTCTGCCCCTGGACAGCTGTGGCCCTGGTACCTGCACCACCCTCTCTTCCCTAGTGACCAAGAGGTATGTCTGCCAAGTCTTCTTGGCCACCACCTCTCTCCCATGGGCCACCCACCCTGTGTTCTCTTCCAGGCTGGCATCTTTGTCTGCTCACTGTTGCCTCCCCTACTCTGTCTGTGCCAGGTATCATAGCTTGCTGGGCATATGAGAATCAGAGACTGGAGAAATCCACTGATTTTTCCTATGATGAGGACTCTGAGAGGGAGTTGGGGACAGAAGGGGAGAGAGGTGAAAGGGAAGAGAAGAGAGTAGACTTGTCCCTTGTCTTTATTTTAAGGGACTTCAGGGCTTGTAGGCAAAGTCAACCAGGCTGTGTGTTCTTCAGGACACTTTCTGTCACTGGGGGCTTGCAAGCTGGGTGGAACCTATAGTCTGTATGTCAGTTCACTTCCTGGAGCAGCTTTCTGCCCCAGCTCAACTGCTGCGTCATTTGGAGACAGTTGTGCCATCTGTAGACCCTTCTTCTCTGACTGGAAAGTGAGTGTGCTTGTCTCCCTGGGGCACAGTAGGGCACGGTCGGGGTGGTGAGGCAGAGTGGGGCTCGATCCTAGCTACTGGCTTCCTTAGCTGTAGCTGCAGGACTGGCGAGATGGCTCAGCCATTGAAGGCTAGGCTCACAACCAAAAATATAAGCTGTAACTGCAGGTAAGTCACTGAGCAGGAGCGAAAGGGCTGCTGGGAAAATTTCATTGGAGATCAGAGCCAGTGGGTATCCATCCCAGCATGTTGCTTGCATGTTTGTCTGTGTGAGGTTGTTGGATCCCCTGGAGTTGGAGTTACAGGCAGGTGTGAGCCACTATGTGGGTGCTGGGAATTGAACCTGCATCCTCTGGTGGAGTTGCCAGTTTTCTTAACTACTGAGCCATCTCTCCAGCCCTCTACTTATTTATTTTTCAATCAGAGTTTTGTATAGCCCTCAAACCCACTGTGCATTCCTGCTGGTCTTCCTCCTGTTAGGATTACAGGAATATTTGCTGGGATTGACTCCAGGGTTTCCTGTATGCTAAGCAATCACTCTATCATCTGAACCACACCCTCACCTATTTTTTTTAAGTTTGTTTGTTTGTTGTTGTTTTGAGACAGGGTTTCCCTGTTTAAAGCCTTGGCTGTCCTGGACTCACTCTGTAGACCAGGCTGACCTCGGACTCACAGAGATCCGCCTTCCTCTGCCTCCCAAGTGCTGGGATTGAAGGTGTGAGCCACCGTGCCCGGCTAATGTGTATTTATTTTTATTTTGTGTATATGAGTGTTCATCTGCATGCATGTGTATGTACCACATTTGTGCTTGATGTCCCACAGGACAGAACAGGGCATTGGATCCCCTAGGACTGGAGTTACATATGACTGTGATCTGCCACGTGGGATCTGGGAACAAAACCCAGGTCCTCTGTGAGAGCAGCCATTGCTCTAACCACTGAGCAATCTCCCCAGCCCCAGCTGGTGTTTCAATTGTTGCATTTTTATTTTTCCTTAGAGAAGTTGTTCTTTTTTCTCCTTCCTTCTTCTTTTCTTCCTTCCTTTCTTTCTCTTTCCTTCCTTCTTCCTTCCTTCCTCTTTCTTTCCTTCCTCCTTCATTCTTTTCTTCCTTCCTCCGTTCTTTTTTACTTCCTTCCTCCTTCCTTCCTCTTTTCTTCCTTTTTCCTTCACTCCTCCGTCTTTCCTTTCTCTCTCTTTCCTTCTTTCCTCTTCACCTCCCTTCCTTCTTCTTTTTGAGATGGAGTCTCAAACTTGAGATCCTCCTGCCTCAGTTTCCCAAGTGCTAGGATTGCAGGTGTGCCACCTCACCTGAAGCTTCTGTTTTGCTTTTCATTGATGCAAAACACACAGGCAGATGAACTCACACATCATAGGGTTCAATCAGTTCCCTACAATTTGTCTTCTGTGACAACCACTCAAATTGAGACTGTCTCCAGTCTTTGCAAGTGACCTGGTCCTTTTCATCTGAGGTGACTTCCCCACCTTACTGTTCTTCTGAGCACTTTTGCCTAATTTTGAACTTCATAGGCTTGGACTCACATGATCTCTGTGTGTTTGTCTTCTTCCCCCAACAGAGACTCCTCTATCCTACTGTGCATATTGGCTGCTCATTCTTTTTTTCTGATTGTGTAGTATGCCGTCACAGAAACAGCCAACAAAGTTTCTCAGCCTTGACATTGTTGACAATTTGGGCTGACTGATTCTTTTTGACAGGGTCTGTCTGGGCAGTGTAGGTGTTTGGCAGTGTCCCTGGATGTCAGTGCCTTCCCCCCCCCCTCACCCCAGGCTGAGTCTCTGTTCAACTTTAGTAGATATTGTTAAACAATTTTCCTGAATGATGATTGTCCGTAAAGATTAGTTGAGTAGATTAAAAAATGGATGGGTGACTGGATAGCCTTAATCCCCAGGCATTCAAACATGGCAGCCACTGTCCTTGTGGCAAGTGCAATATGGCTGTACATCAGGAATGGTTTGGGAACAAGACTGTGCTCTGGGGACCTCCAGGGAATGAATTGAACTTTCTTTACCTCAGTATACTGGTGCACATGTGAGGGATACAGCAGGTGCTCCACAGATGCTTGGAGACCTGGCCTCAGGGAAACAGAACTGGCTCAAGACCTGGGCTGTGTAGACCAGGCCTCTAAGGTCCCTGGGGTCTGAGCTCTCCACTGTCCTGGAGACTGACCGAGGGAGCTTGGCTGAGCGACTGCTCCTGTCAATGGAGGACTTGGCCCCAGCCTCCTTCCTCCACCTGACATATTTAGACAGCTGAGTAGAAAAACCCTGGGTAACATCAGATTTTAGATCTGACAAAAATAAAAACAAACTTGGCCACCTCCGCCTAGCCCAGCATCCCTCCCCAGTCCCCCTCCCCAGCTTCACCACCCCCCAAGTACAGAAGCCTCATCAGTAATGCAGGAAGAAGAGTGGTGGTCACCATGGCAACCATGCAGGCTTCTGGCAGCTCTCTGAGAGGAGATGGCCCTGCAGGGCCTGCTTGGGAGAGTGGCACTGTCCCTCTGTCTGGTCACTCTTCTGTTTGGACCTGGCAGGTGTGTGTGTGTGTCTGTGTCCATGGAATCCCCAGCAGTGCTGAGCCCACCTACCCTGACCCACATTCTGGTCTTCTCAGGACTCAGGGTCAGGCTGTGGAGTTCCATATTGATTCAGCTTGATCTTTTATGGCTGGGATGCCGAACAAAAACCTGCCTCTCTCTCCTGAAGCTGCCAGTCAAGAAGGGCAAAGCAGGGGTCCCCGGAACACTCAACATCAGGGAACGCCAGGTCTAAGGTGCCGAGCCCAGTGTGGCCAGGGTGTGGTTGTTGAGAACATAAGACCTGGAGCTAGTAAGAAGCAGTTTGGATGGCAGCATGCTGAATGCCTCAACGCTGGCTGCCTCAGTTTCCTTAATCTGTCAAATGGTGGCAACAGTAATATCTGCAGGGCTGAGGGACTTTCCAGAGATACCAGGTACTTTGTCTCACGCTTGGGCTTCTGTAGGCTGCCTGACTCTTTCAATACCATTGTTTCTGACACAGGGTCTCTGTAGTCCAGGAATCACTCTAACTAGTGATCCCCCTGTTGTAGTCTCCCCGAGTGCTGAAGTGGCAGGTATGTTCAACCACACCCAACCAGTCTCTTTGAAAGGCTGTAAGCTGTGAGGCAGCTGTCACTTAAAAGGCTTGTAAAGACACCTTCAGCTTCCACTCAAGACCATGTTAATCAAATAAACAGAGAACGTGGAGGTGGCATCTCTGTCCCCTCCGAAATCCAGGAGAGCCCTGGCTCTACTGTCAGAGAGGCTTCTCCTACTGACCCTGCTGTGCTGGCTTTGCACACTGGGACCTCCTGGCTCCTTGCTGCACTCCCTGCTGACATTCCAGGTTTGTTTAAGGTAGGATCTATGTAGTCCAGGCTGGCCTCAAACTCACACACACCCTGCCTCTACCTTCCGAGTGAAGGATCACAGGCCTGTGCCCGAGTTCCTGGCTCAATGTTTGGTTAGAAAGCTCATTGGCAGATGTTCTCAGTTACCTGGGGAGTGTTTGTAATCAACAAGTGTTCACTAGGCACCTGGTATACAGCAGGCACTCCATATGTGTTCATTAATTCTTTGTGAGGCTTTCAGGACTTTGGGAAGTAATGGGAGTGGGGTGGGCTGATAAGGGTCCAGGCTTCTGGAGGGTTCCTTCAGGTGGTAGGGCTGAGGTGTTAGAAGGTCCCTGCCACCCACAAGGGTGCTTGAGTGTCTTCGCTTGAGCCAGCAGAAAAGCCAGCTTTGCCACCAAGGAAACTACACTGATCTGATGGACACTGGTTTGCTCTGCAGGCTCCTCAGGTGTGCTTGTGGTCACCACTCTGGGGCTGTTCAGGGTGACAGGTAGTGCCTGGACAGGTGGACAAGCACAGGGCTGGTGGTCTTGTAAGACCACTGTGACTCAGGGATCCCCAAGGATCAAGGTGCTGTGCGTATTGTCTCTCTTCTGGGCTCTCCTTATGCTTAGCCAAGTCTCTGTTCCAGTTACCCATCATGCAGTGGGGCCTTGGATCCCACGCTGTCTCAGGATTGAAGGAGGATGCTCTGCTGTCAGCCCTGGAGACTGAGTCTCCAGACAAAGAAGGTGAGGCTTTGTTTCTGGTTTTGAGGGGCAATGGGGAGATATTGATTACTCTATTGTCTTGTGGAGACAGTATTCAAACCTCACTTGTTTTATTTACCCAGAATTCTCTATCTACGCTCTTGGGGCCTCCATCTTCCCTTCCATTTTCCCAGGACTCAGTCTGGCCTGCTTGAGCTCTAAGCTCCTTGGTGCATATGAGTAATGGTGGGAAAGGAGGTATTAGACCAGGCCACCAAGCTGCCCAACCTGAAGGCTCCAATTCCTCTGATAGCTCCTACCCTCGTTGTTTGCATGGCCTGGTTTATCTTCCAGGAGGCCTGGGGCCTTTCATCCCTGAGCCAGCGGGATTGTGTCAGAAGCCATGGGCAGCAGTGCCATGCTGGCCTGACTTCTGAGTCTTGGCTGGGGTCCAGGCCCTGCCATCTGGGATTTCCCCTTGTGCCTGAGGCCAGCAGGAGCTGAAGGGCCCAGGGGCTGGACCTGCTCTGCCTGCAGGGCCTCTGCACCATGCTCAGGGTGGTTGAGCTACAGAGGAAGCAGTCAGCGCTTCGAGTTGCTCAGCCTGAGCTGCAGTGTGACTTTATGGAAGTCACCTTTGCCCTCCAGACCCACTTTGTTTTCTCTCCCTGATGGATGGTGGTGACAGTAAAGTCATGTCCCTAGGGTGCCTGGCATGGAGCAGTCATAGTGACTGCCAAATTCATCAGTGTGCTATGTGCTGGACCGGGTGGGTGGAAGGCGGGAAGCTTTTGGAATGGGCAGCAGAAGACTGAAGTTGTGATGGCGGGCAGAGGTTTGCCTCAGAAGGAAGGCAAAGCCATGCGGTGGGTATGCTTGCAGGTAGCAAGAAGTGTGTGTCAGTACCAGCAGGAGATTCAACCAGTTAACTTCATGAGACCAAAATCTAGGAGGCCTTGGGTGTAAGGCTAAGGTGTGATGGGGAGCCATAGAAGGCTTTAGAGCAAGAGAGCCATTGCATAGGTTAATCTGGAGAGGACAAACTAGTTTGGGGGTGAGAAAAGACAGGTATAGTTGTACATTTAGGACGGCCTCTGCAGCTGGCTACTTGAAGTAAATCTTGCCCCCTCCTCCACCATGACAGGACCTCATGTGGGCTGAAATGGTTTCAGACTCACCGTGTAGCTAAGGATGACCTTCCACCCTCTCCTTTTTTTTTTTTTCTCTTCGAGGCAGGGTTTCTCTGTGTAGCCCTGGCAGACCTGGAACTCACGATACAGACCAGTCTGGCCTTGAATTCACAGAGACCTACCTGCCTTTGCCTCCCAAGTGCTGCTAAGACTACAGGGGTTGGCTGCCATGCCATCATACCTGGTTTTACATGGTTCTGGGAATGGAATGTAGGCTTATGTGCACAGTAGTGAAACACTGCAGAGTGAACCAAGCCTCTGGCCCTATGTACTTTTGCTTGTTTTGGTTGAGTTTTGGAGACAAGGTATTGCTATGTAGTTCTGGCTGGCCTTGAACCTCCTGCCTCAGCCTCACAAGTGCTAGGATTACAGGTGTGTACCATTTCACCTGGCTAAATCTGTCCCTCTTTGTCTTGCACTTCTTCTTTTCTACATGGGCTCATCAAGGAGCCTGAAGATTCAGTGCCTGGCATCATGTGGGGCCCATTGGGGAGGCAGGGCTCAGAGCTGCAGCTCCAGTAGACAGTGGTACTGTGTCAGGGGCATGCCCTGCGCTCAGGGAGGCAGGGGGGCAGCATTGCAGGGACAGGGTGTGTGGCTGAGAGGGGATACTGGCCAAGGAGTCCAGCAGGTTTGGTGTAGACAGATCCCGGCCATGTGACCCAGGAGGGGTCTTGAGTTTCCCCACCTGTGATTAGGCCCACCAGGTACACTTGGGCTTGGGTCTGCAGGAAGGATAGAGCCTGCAGAAACTGGGCTGCGAGAGGGAGGTGGGTCAGGGGTGGGGGTGGGGGGAGGGAATCAAGGGGAATGTGGATGCTCGTTGGTAATTAGAACGTTTGAACTTCAAAAAAGTTAATTAATGATGAAGCTGCTGCTGGAGCAATGCTTGGGCTCAAAGGGGGCCTGGCAGCGACTGAAATTAATTACATGTTATGGCATGAGAGTGACAGTCAGACCAGGCACAGGAAGAAGCAGGACAGGGATAGAGGCCATGGAAGGCAGCTTTCAAGGTGAGAAGGGTCTGGGGAGCCCAGGGGGGATGTTGCCATGGAAACTAGGTCAGCTCTCTTAGCAGGCAGGAGGGGCCCAGTCCACTGTGGTTGGCATCTGGCTGTGGTGGGTTGGTGTGGCTTCATGGAGCTGGGATTGAGCTGGTGTGACCAGGGCCCCGAGAGAAGCTCATTTATTCACTCAGCAAGTCTTGGTTGAGCATCTACATGCTGTTATGGTTAGAGAGCTGACAGCGTGAATCCCAATGACCTAACCTTGCTCTAGAAGTGGGCAGAGACAATAAGCCTTACCTCCTTAGACAGTTTAGAAATGATTGCAAGAGCCGTCAAGCTGAAGGGCCATTGGGAAAGGAGCTTCTGGGATTGAAGAGGTAGGTGAAACTCCTCGCAGGAAGTGGCCACAAAGGATTAGTCCTAGAAAGTCTTGGAAAGTGTCTGAAGTGTCCCCCAGTGGAAGGGACAGTTCTTGCAAAGGCCCTGAGGTGGGATGTGCCTGAGACCAGACTGGAAAAGCAGGAGGCCACAGGCTAAAGGCAGGCAGTCAGGAGAAGGAGAAGAGTGTATATCATGCTGGCCAGCTTTGGGAAGGACTTCCAGACTTAGGCCAGAAAACACCTCCCTGATATTTTCAGTGGCTCACATTCTGTAAGAAGGAGCCAGGACAGCCTCTGTGGACCTGTGAGTTGCCCCTGGGCTCCAGTGAGGAGCCTCTGGGAGCTTAGAGATGGGAATGGGCTTACTTGAGACATCAGAGCCACTCCCTGCTGGAACAGGAGTTCACATGCAGGTCCTGGTCTCCGGTACTGCTGGCTGCTCTGACAACACATTGTCTGTACCCAGATGCTAAGTGCCGGGGTCAGGGCCAGGAGTGTACAGACAGTGGGTGGCAGAGGCTCTCAGTCTCCCTCCTAGTCTATGAAAAACACTTCTGAGTCAGTCACCATCTCCAGGGAAAGTCAGGCTCCCAAGTCTGAAGATTCACCCCTGAGCCTGGCATCAGTCAAAAGTATCCCTTATCCTGCTGGTGGCCTGTGGCTGAGTGAAGAGCTGATTTCTAGATGACCTGACTCCACGCAGCAGCATTCTTCTGGGGCTGAACCTGGGGAGGCTGACAGGGTGGGGCTGATCTGGAAGCAGCAGCCAGAAGCTCATTGGTGAGCTTCAACCCCATGGCGATAGACAGGTCGGGAGAATGTGTCCAGAAGATCTCAGAAATGCAGTAGAACCTTGAACCAGGAGGATGAGGCTTCTGCAGAGGGAGGGGTGGATAAGGGGAGAAGGTGGTCAGAGAAGATAGGCATCAGAATTGTTGGGGCTGGGGACCTTTCTGGGAGCCACTCCTTCCTGAGTGGGGCCAGATGAATCCTCTCATGATAGCTTTAGTGGTTTGGTCCTTGCAGGGTGTGCTGCTGGTCTTACATGCTGTGCTGGGGCAGGCCAGCTGCACAGTCTTCAAAAACTTGGACCTGGGCCATTGAGGGGTCCACATGGGTGGGAGGTCTGTGTGGTCTGTGTGCCTGTTTCTGGGGTGTCACAATCAGGAGGGTATCACCCTAACCAATGCTGCCACCAATTCATCCTTGACTCCATGTACGTGGTTCGAGTGTGTGAGCATGCTGGTCATCCTGCTGAACTGTGTGACCCTGGGCATGTACCAGCCATGTGACGACATGGAGTGCCTGTCAGACCGCTGCAAGATCCTGCAGGTGAGGCTTCTGAGTTGTTGTCTTCCTCCCTCCCATCTGGGGTGTCCTCTTCCAAGCTCAAGACTCTACTCTGGTGTAGCTCCCCACCTTTCTACCTATTGCCCCTCCAGCCTCCTGCTTCCCAGCTGAGGCTCCTTACTCTACCCCGTTCACTGTAGTGAAGTGCAGTGACTGGCACTTCTCTGCCTCTAGCCTGCCTTGACTCCCTAGCACCCCCTCCCTATATCTTTTAGGAATGGCCTCTTGCACTTCTGTTCTTACTTTCAGGTCCTGGATGGTCCCTGTCATGTCATCTGCATGGTTTGGGACAGGGTGTGAGGAACCATAGAGTAGGGCTCTGAGGCTGCACCCATTTTGCAGAAGTGGGATATTTGATGCCCATCCCTGGGAACCAGACCCAAGTTTCATTTTAATCCTGGCACAGAGTTGTTCTGTGACCGAGAGCAAGTTGCTTAATTTCTCTGAGTCTTGTTTCCTTAGCTATAAAGTGGGTTACCACATGTGTGCCATTGTAAGAATTAGGAGTGAGGATCTTGTTCCACAGCCCTAGTATTTGGCAATTATTAGAGGTAACAAGGGAGAGCTGGTGCCCAGTCCTGGGGTCCTTGTCATTGCTGGGCTTATGTGATGAGGAGAATGGGCTATGCAACCTTGGGCAACTTCATCCCTTCTCTGGGCCCTTGTCTCTTCTCTGTGAAGTGGTTGAGTGGGCCAGGGCCTCGGAAGTTCTCTTCCTGTCCCATGTTTGACCTCACAGTGGCTCCAACTTCCACTCCTGCCCTGAGAGTTCACTCTACCTGTGCTGTCTTCTTCCTGCTCCACAGGTCTTTGATGACTTCATCTTCATCTTCTTTGCTATGGAGATGGTGCTTAAGATGGTGGCTCTGGGCATTTTCGGCAAGAAGTGCTATCTTGGGGACACATGGAACCGCCTGGATTTCTTCATTGTCATGGCAGGGTAGGTAATGACCTGGTTTTCGATGCATGCCAGTTGCCATATAGCAAACACAGGGGCTTCTGGGAGATGATGGTGGTGTTGTGTGAGGATGCAGAGCCCTGGGCCAGGGGGCAGGAGAGATGGTGCTCTCTGTGGATGGGCCTGGACAGACAACTATTCCTTCCAGTGGCTGCTATAAGCATCTATCTGTTGTCCTGGGTGGCCTGCTTACACTGAGTGTTTTACACTGATTGATTGCATGCTTTTGAGAAAGTCATTTAACCTTGTGAAGCCTCCATTTCTCTATCTGAAAAAAAGGAGCAAAGATCAGCCTGGTCAAAATGAGCTCCAAGAAGTGTTGGCTGTCATCATCATCAGCAGCAGCAGCAGCAACAGCACCATCATCATTATTATCATTATTGTCACTGTCATCACCACCACCACCACCATAACCATTATTACTATTATCATTGCCATCATTACCATCATCAGTCATTATGATCATTCACTATCATAATCATCACCACATCACCATTTTCACCACTGTGATTATAGTCATATTCGTCATCACATTGTGTTTTCTTCACAATCTTCACCACCACCATCATTATGACTGTCATAACCATTATCATCATCACCGCCACTTCCATCATCATCATCATCATTGTTATCACAATAACCATTACTACCCATCATCTCACCAATTATCACCACCACCATCATCATCACCACATCGTCATGACAACTACCATCATCACCAT